>JAOPHQ010000463.1:0-25000 GCA_030340625.1 Merluccius polli
CTTCCTTCAGTTCTCCCACATCAAAGCCACAGTTCCTTCAGTTCTCCCACATCAAAGCCACAGTTCCTTCAGTTCTACCACGTCAAAGCCAGTTCTCCCATGTTGAAGTCAGTTCCTTCAGTTCTCCCACATCATAGCCACAGTTCCTTCAGTTCTCCCACATCAAAGCCACAGTTCCTTCAGTTCTCCCATGTCAAAGCCAGTTCTCCCATGTTGAAGTCAGTTCCTTCAGTTCTCCCACATCATAGCCACAGTTCCTTCAGTTCTCCCACATCAAAGCCACAGTTCCTTCAGTTTTCCCATGTAGAAGCCAGTTTTCACATCATAGCCACAGTTCCTTCAGTTCTCCCACGTCAAAGCCAGTTCTCCCATGTTGAAGTCAGTTCTCCCACATCAAAGACAGAGTTTATTCAGTTCTCCCACGTCAAAGCCAGTTCTCCCATGTTGAAGTCAGTTCCTTCAGTTCTCCCACATCAGAGCCACAGTTCCTTCAGCTTTCCCATGTAGGAGCCAGTTTTCACATCATAGCCACAGTTTATTCAGTTCTCCCACGTCAAAGCCAGTTCTCCCATGTTGAAGTCAGTTCCTTCAGTTCTCCCACATCAAAGCCACAGTTCCTTCAGTTTTCCCATGTAGAAGCCAGTTTTCACATCATAGCCACAGTTCCTTCAGTTCTCCCACGTCAAAGCCAGTTCTCCCATGTTGAAGTCAGTTCCTTCAGTTCTCCCACATCAACGCCACAGTTCCTTCAGTTTTCCCATGTAGGAGCCAGTTTTCACATCATAGCCACAGTTCCTTCAGTTCTCCCACGTCAAAAACCAGTTCTCCCATGTTGAAGTAAGTTCCATCAGTTCTCCCACATCAAAGCCACAGTTCCTTCAGTTCTCCCACGTCAAAGCCAGTTCTCCCATGTTGAAGTCAGTTCCTCCAGTTCTCCCACATCAAAGCCACAGTTCCTTCACTTTTCCCATGTAGAAGCCAGTTATCACATCATAGCCACAGTTCCTTCAGTTCTCCCACGTCAATGCCAGTTCTCCCCATGTTGAAGTCAGTTCCTTCAGTTCTCCCACATCAAAGCCACAGTTCCTTCAGTTTTCCCATGTAGCAGCCAGTTTTCACATCATAGCCACAGTTCCTTCAGTTCTCCCACATCAAAGCCAGTTCTCCCATGTTGAAGTCAGTTCCTTCAGTTCTCCGACATCAAAGCCACAGTTCCTTCAGTTCTCCCACGTAAAAGCCAGTTCTCCCATGTTGAAGTCAGTTCCTTCAGTTCTCCCACATCAAAGCCACAGTTCCTTCAGTTCTCCCACGTAAAAGCCAGTTCTCCCATGTTGAAGTCAGTTCTCCCACATCAAAGCCACAGTTCTCCCATGTTTAAGTCAGTTCCTTCAGTTCTCCCACATCAAAGCCACAGTTCCTTCAGTTTACCCACGTCAAAGCCAGTTCTCCAATGTTGAAGTCAGTTCCTTCAGTTTTCCAATGTAGTAGCCAGTTTTCACATCATAGCCACAGCTCCTTCAGTTTTCCCACGTCAAAGTCAGTTATCCCATGTTGAAGTCAGTTCCATCAGTTCTCCCACATCAAAGCCACAGTTCCTTCAGTTTTCCCATGTAGATGCCAGTTTTCACATCATAGCCAAAGTTCCTTCAGTTCTCCCACATCAAAGCCACAGTTCCTTCAGTTTTCCCATGTAGAAGCCTGTTTTCACATCATAGCCACAGTTCCTTCAGTTCTCCCACATCATAGCCACAGTTCCTTCAGTTCTCCCATGTCAAAGCCAGTTCTCCCATATTGAAGTCAGTTCTCCCACATCAAAGCCAGTTTTATTCAGTTCTCCCACGTCAAAGCCATTTCTCCCATGTTGAAGACAGTTCCTCCAGTTCTCCCACATCAAAGCCACAGTTCCTTCAGTTTTCCCATGTAGAAGCCAGTTATCACATCATAGCCACAGTTCCTTCAGTTCTCCCACGTCAAAGCCAGTTCTCCCATGTTGAAGTCAGTTCCTTCAGTTCTCCCACATCAAAGCCACAGTTCCTTCAGTTCTCCCACATCAAAACCAGTTCTCCCATGTTGAATTAAGTTCCTCCAGTTCTCCCACATCAAAGCCACAGTTCCTTTGGTTTTCCCATTTAGAAGCCAGTTATCACATCATAGCCACAGTTCCTTCAGTTCTCCCACATCAAAGCCACAGTTCCTTCAGTTCTCCCACATCAAAGCCACAGTTCCTTCAGTGTTCCCATGTAGTAGCCAGTTTTCACATCATAGCCACAGTTCCTTCAGTTCTCCCACGTCAAAGCCAGTTGTCCCATGTTGAAGTCAGTTCCTTCAGTTCTCCCACATCAAAGCCACAGTTCCTTCGGTTTTCCCATGTAGAAGCCAGTTCTCCCATGTTGAAGTCAGTTCCTCCAGTTCTCCCACATCAGAGCCACAGTTCCTTCAGTTCTCCCACGTCAAAGCCACAGTTCCTTCAGTTCTCCCACGTCAAAGCCAGTTCTCCCATGTTGAAGTCAGTTCCTTCAGTTCTCCCACATCAAAGCCACAGTTCCTTCAGTTCTCCCACGTCAAAGCCAGTTCTCCCATGTTGAAATCAGTTCCTTCAGTTCTCCCACATCAAAGCCACAGTTCCTTCAGTTTTCCCATGTAGACGCCAGTTTTCACATCATAGCCACTGTTCCTTCAGTTCTCCCACGTCAAAGCCATTTCTCCCATGTTGAGGACAGTTCCTTCAGTTCTCCCACATCAAAGCCACAGTTCTCCCATGTTTAAGTCAGTTCCTTCAGTTCTCCCACATCAAAGCCACAGTTCGTTCAGTTCTCCAACGTCAAAGCCAGTTCTCCCATGTTGAAATCAGTTCCTTCAGTTCTCCCACATCAAAGCCACAGTTCCTTCAGTTATCCCATGTCAAAGCCACAGTTCCTTCAGTTCTCCCATGTCAAAGCCAGTTCTCCCATGTTGAAGTCAGTTCCTTCAGTTCTCCCACATCAAAGCCACAGTTCCTTCAGTTTTCCCATGTAGAAGCCAGTTTTCACATCATAGCCACAGTTCCTTCAGTTCTCCCACGTCAGAGCCAGTTGTCCCATGTTGAGGTCAGTTCCTTCAGTTCTCCCACATCAAAGCCACAGTTCCTTCAGTTTTCCCATGTAGAAGCCACTTTTAACATCAAAGCCACAGTTCCTTCAGTTTTCCCACGTCAAAGCCACAGTTCCTTCAGTTCTCCCACGTCAAAGCCAGTTCTCCCATGTTGAAGTCAGTTCCTCCAGTTCTCCCACATCAAAGCCACAGTTCCTTCAGTTCTCCCACGTCAAAGCCAGTTCTCCCATGTTGAAGTCAGTTCCTTCAGTTCTCCCACATCAAAGCCACAGTTCCTTCAGTTTTCCCATGTAGAAGCCAGTTCTCCCATGTTGAAGTCAGTTCCTCCAGTTCTCCCACATCAAAGCCACAGTTCCTTCAGTTCTCCCACGTCAAAGCCAGTTCTCCCATGTTGAAGTCATTTCCTTCAGTTCTCCCACATCAAAGCCACAGTTCCTTCATTTTCCAATGTAGAAGCCAGTTTTCACATCATAGCCTCAGTTCCTTCAGTTCTCCCACATCAAAGCCACAGTTCCTTCAGTTTTCCCATGTAGAAGCCAGTTATCACATCATAGGCACAGTTCCTTCAGTTCTCCCACATCATAGCCACACAGTTCCTTCAGTTCTCCCAAGTCAAAGCCACAGTTCCTTCAGTTTTCCCATGTAGACGCCAGTTTTCACATCATAGCCACAGTTCCTTCAGTTCTCCCACGTCAAAGCCAGTTCTCCCATGTTGAAGTCAGTTCCTTCAGTTTTCCCACATCAAAGCCACAGTTCCTTCAGTTCTCCCACGTCAAAGCCACAGTTCCTTCAGTTTTCCCATGTAGACGCCAGTTTTCACATCATAGCCACAGTTCCTTCAGTTCTCCCACGTCAAAGCCAGTTCTCCCATGTTGAAATCAGTTCCTTCAGTTCTCCCACATCAAAGCCACAGTTCCTTCAGTTCTCCCACGTCAAAGCCACAGTTCCTTCAGTTTTCCCATGTAGAAGCCACTTTTCACATCAAAGCCACAGTTCCTTCAGTTTTCCCACGTCAAAGCCACAGTTCCTTCAGTTCTCCCACATCAAAGCCACAGTTCCTTCAGTGTTCCCATGTAGAAGCCAGTTTTCACATCATAGCCACAGTTCCTTCAGTTCTCCCACGTCAAAGCCAGTTGTCCCATGTTGAAGTCAGTTCCTCCAGTTCTCCCACATCAGAGCCACAGTTCCTTCAGTTCTCCCACGTCAAAGCCACAGTTCCTTCAGTTCTCCCACGTCAAAGCCATTTCTCCCATGTTGAAGTCAGTTCCTTCAGTTCTCCCACATCAAAGCCACAGTTCCTTCAGTTCTCCCACGTCAAAGCCAGTTCTCCCATGTTGAAATCAGTTCCTTCAGTTCTCCCACATCAAAGCCACAGTTCCTTCAGTTTTCCCATGTAGACGCCAGTTTTCACATCATAGCCACTGTTCCTTCAGTTCTCCCACGTCAAAGCCATTTCTCCCATGTTGAGGACAGTTCCTTCAGTTCTCCCACATCAAAGCCACAGTTCTCCCATGTTTAAGTCAGTTCCTTCAGTTCTCCCACATCAAAGCCACAGTTCGTTCAGTTCTCCAACGTCAAAGCCAGTTCTCCCATGTTGAAATCAGTTCCTTCAGTTCTCCCACATCAAAGCCACAGTTCCTTCAGTTATCCCATGTCAAAGCCACAGTTCCTTCAGTTCTCCCATGTCAAAGCCAGTTCTCCCATGTTGAAGTCAGTTCCTTCAGTTCTCCCACATCAAAGCCACAGTTCCTTCAGTTTTCCCATGTAGAAGCCAGTTTTCACATCATAGCCACAGTTCCTTCAGTTCTCCCACGTCAGAGCCAGTTGTCCCATGTTGAGGTCAGTTCCTTCAGTTCTCCCACATCAAAGCCACAGTTCCTTCAGTTTTCCCATGTAGAAGCCACTTTTAACATCAAAGCCACAGTTCCTTCAGTTTTCCCCACGTCAAAGCCACAGTTCCTTCAGTTCTCCCACGTCAAAGCCAGTTCTCCCATGTTGAAGTCAGTTCCTCCAGTTCTCCCACATCAAAGCCACAGTTCCTTCAGTTCTCCCACGTCAAAGCCAGTTCTCCCATGTTGAAGTCAGTTCCTTCAGTTCTCCCACATCAAAGCCACAGTTCCTTCAGTTTTCCCATGTAGAAGCCAGTTCTCCCATGTTGAAGTCAGTTCCTCCAGTTCTCCCACATCAAAGCCACAGTTCCTTCAGTTCTCCCACGTCAAAGCCAGTTCTCCCATGTTGAAGTCATTTCCTTCAGTTCTCCCACATCAAAGCCACAGTTCCTTCATTTTCCAATGTAGAAGCCAGTTTTCACATCATAGCCTCAGTTCCTTCAGTTCTCCCACATCAAAGCCACAGTTCCTTCAGTTTTCCCATGTAGAAGCCAGTTATCACATCATAGGCACAGTTCCTTCAGTTCTCCCACATCATAGCCACACAGTTCCTTCAGTTCTCCCAAGTCAAAGCCACAGTTCCTTCAGTTTTCCCATGTAGACGCCAGTTTTCACATCATAGCCACAGTTCCTTCAGTTCTCCCACGTCAAAGCCAGTTCTCCCATGTTGAAGTCAGTTCCTTCAGTTTTCCCACATCAAAGCCACAGTTCCTTCAGTTCTCCCACGTCAAAGCCACAGTTCCTTCAGTTTTCCCATGTAGACGCCAGTTTTCACATCATAGCCACAGTTCCTTCAGTTCTCCCACGTCAAAGCCAGTTCTCCCATGTTGAAATCAGTTCCTTCAGTTCTCCCACATCAAAGCCACAGTTCCTTCAGTTCTCCCACGTCAAAGCCACAGTTCCTTCAGTTTTCCCATGTAGAAGCCACTTTTCACATCAAAGCCACAGTTCCTTCAGTTTTCCCACGTCAAAGCCACAGTTCCTTCAGTTCTCCCACATCAAAGCCACAGTTCCTTCAGTGTTCCCATGTAGAAGCCAGTTTTCACATCATAGCCACAGTTCCTTCAGTTCTCCCACGTCAAAGCCAGTTGTCCCATGTTGAAGTCAGTTCCTCCAGTTCTCCCACATCAGAGCCACAGTTCCTTCAGTTCTCCCACGTCAAAGCCACAGTTCCTTCAGTTCTCCCACGTCAAAGCCAGTTCTCCCATGTTGAAGTCAGTTCCTTCAGTTCTCCCCACATCAAAGCCACAGTTCCTTCAGTTCTCCCACGTCAAAGCCAGTTCTCCCATGTTGAAATCAGTTCCTTCAGTTCTCCCACATCAAAGCCACAGTTCCTTCAGTTTTCCCATGTAGACGCCAGTTTTCACATCATAGCCACTGTTCCTTCAGTTCTCCCACGTCAAAGCCATTTCTCCCATGTTGAGGACAGTTCCTTCAGTTCTCCCACATCAAAGCCACAGTTCTCCCATGTTTAAGTCAGTTTTCTTCAGTTCTCCCACATCAAAGCCACAGTTCCTTCAGTTCTCCCACGTCAAAGCCAGTTCTCCCATGTTGAAGTCAGTTCCTCCAGTTCTCCCACATCAAAGCCACAGTTCCTTCAGTTCTCCCACGTCAAAGCCAGTTCTCCCATGTTGAAGTCAGTTCCTTCAGTTCTCCCACATCAAAGCCACAGTTCCTTCAGTTTTCCCATGTAGAAGCCAGTTCTCCCATGTTGAAGTCAGTTCCTCCAGTTCTCCCACATCAAAGCCACAGTTCCTTCAGTTCTCCCACGTCAAAGCCAGTTCTCCCATGTTGAAATCAGTTCCTTCAGTTCTCCCACATCAAAGCCACAGTTCCTTCAGTTATCCCATGTCAAAGCCACAGTTCCTTCAGTTCTCCCATGTCAAAGCCAGTTCTCCCATGTTGAAGTCAGTTCCTTCAGTTCTCCCACATCAAAGCCACAGTTCCTTCAGTTTTCCCATGTAGAAGCCAGTTTTCACATCATAGCCACAGTTCCTTCAGTTCTCCCACGTCAGAGCCAGTTGTCCCATGTTGAGGTCAGTTCCTTCAGTTCTCCCACATCAAAGCCACAGTTCCTTCAGTTTTCCCATGTAGAAGCCACTTTTAACATCAAAGCCACAGTTCCTTCAGTTTTCCCACGTCAAAGCCACAGTTCCTTCAGTTCTCCCACGTCAAAGCCAGTTCTCCCATGTTGAAGTCAGTTCCTCCAGTTCTCCCACATCAAAGCCACAGTTCCTTCAGTTCTCCCACGTCAAAGCCAGTTCTCCCATGTTGAAGTCAGTTCCTTCAGTTCTCCCACATCAAAGCCACAGTTCCTTCAGTTTTCCCATGTAGAAGCCAGTTCTCCCATGTTGAAGTCAGTTCCTCCAGTTCTCCCACATCAAAGCCACAGTTCGTTCAGTTCTCCAACGTCAAAGCCAGTTCTCCCATGTTGAAATCAGTTCCTTCAGTTCTCCCACATCAAAGCCACAGTTCCTTCAGTTCTCCCACGTCAAAGCCAGTTCTCCCATGTTGAAGTCAGTTCCTTCAGTTCTCCCACGTCAAAGCCACAGTTCCTTCAGTTTTCCCATGTAGAAGCCACTTTTCACATCAAAGCCACAGTTCCTTCAGTTTTCCCACGTCAAAGCCACAGTTCCTTCAGTTCTCCCACATCAAAGCCACAGTTCCTTCAGTGTTCCCATGTAGAAGCCAGTTTTCACATCATAGCCACAGTTCCTTCAGTTCTCCCACGTCAAAGCCAGTTGTCCCATGTTGAAGTCAGTTCCTCCAGTTCTCCCACATCAGAGCCACAGTTCCTTCAGTTCTCCCACGTCAAAGCCACAGTTCCTTCAGTTCTCCCACGTCAAAGCCAGTTCTCCCATGTTGAAGTCAGTTCCTTCAGTTCTCCCACATCAAAGCCACAGTTCCTTCAGTTCTCCCACGTCAAAGCCAGTTCTCCCATGTTGAAATCAGTTCCTTCAGTTCTCCCACATCAAAGCCACAGTTCCTTCAGTTTTCCCATGTAGACGCCAGTTTTCACATCATAGCCACTGTTCCTTCAGTTCTCCCACGTCAAAGCCACAGTTCTCCCATGTTTAAGTCAGTTCCTTCAGTTCTCCCACATCAAAGCCACAGTTCGTTCAGTTCTCCAACGTCAAAGCCAGTTCTCCCATGTTGAAATCAGTTCCTTCAGTTCTCCCACATCAAAGCCACAGTTCCTTCAGTTATCCCATGTCAAAGCCACAGTTCCTTCAGTTCTCCCATGTCAAAGCCAGTTCTCCCATGTTGAAGTCAGTTCCTTCAGTTCTCCCACATCAAAGCCACAGTTCCTTCAGTTTTCCCATGTAGAAGCCAGTTTTCACATCATAGCCACAGTTCCTTCAGTTCTCCCACGTCAGAGCCAGTTGTCCCATGTTGAGGTCAGTTCCTTCAGTTCTCCCACATCAAAGCCACAGTTCCTTCAGTTTTCCCATGTAGAAGCCACTTTTAACATCAAAGTCACAGTTCCTTCAGTTTTCCCACGTCAAAGCCACAGTTCCTTCAGTTCTCCCACGTCAAAGCCAGTTCTCCCATGTTGAAGTCAGTTCCTCCAGTTCTCCCACATCAAAGCCACAGTTCCTTCAGTTCTCCCACGTCAAAGCCAGTTCTCCCATGTTGAAGTCAGTTCCTTCAGTTCTCCCACATCAAAGCCACAGTTCCTTCAGTTTTCCCATGTAGAAGCCAGTTCTCCCATGTTGAAGTCAGTTCCTCCAGTTCTCCCACATCAAAGCCACAGTTCCTTCAGTTCTCCCACGTCAAAGCCAGTTCTCCCATGTTGAAGTCATTTCCTTCAGTTCTCCCACATCAAAGCCACAGTTCCTTCATTTTCCAATGTAGAAGCCAGTTTTCACATCATAGCCTCAGTTCCTTCAGTTCTCCCACATCAAAGCCACAGTTCCTTCAGTTTTCCCATGTAGAAGCCAGTTATCACATCATAGCCACAGTTCCTTCAGTTCTCCCATGTCAAAGCCACAGTTCCTTCAGTTTTCCCATGTAGACGCCAGTTTTCACATCATAGCCACAGTTCCTTCAGTTCTCCCACGTCAAAGCCAGTTCTCCCATGTTGAAGTCAGTTCCTTCAGTTTTCCCACATCAAAGCCACAGTTCCTTCAGTTCTCCCACGTCAAAGCCACAGTTCCTTCAGTTTTCCCATGTAGACGCCAGTTTTCACATCATAGCCACAGTTCTTTCAGTTCTCCCACGTCAAAGCCAGTTCTCCCATGTTGAAATCAGTTCCTTCAGTTCTCCCACATCAAAGCCACAGTTCCTTCAGTTCTCCCACGTCAAAGCCACAGTTCCTTCAGTTTTCCCATGTAGAAGCCACTTTTCACATCAAAGCCACAGTTCCTTCAGTTTTCCCACGTCAAAGCCACAGTTCCTTCAGTTCTCCCACATCAAAGCCACAGTTCCTTCAGTGTTCCCATGTAGAAGCCAGTTTTCACATCATAGCCACAGTTCCTTAAGTTCTCCCACGTCAAAGCCAGTTGTCCCATGTTGAAGTCAGTTCCTCCAGTTCTCCCACATCAGAGCCACAGTTCCTTCAGTTCTCCCACGTCAAAGCCACAGTTCCTTCAGTTCTCCCACGTCAAAGCCAGTTCTCCCATGTTGAAGTCAGTTCCTTCAGTTCTCCCACATCAAAGCCACAGTTCCTTCAGTTCTCCCACGTCAAAGCCAGTTCTCCCATGTTGAAATCAGTTCCTTCAGTTCTCCCACATCAAAGCCACAGTTCCTTCAGTTTTCCCATGTAGACGCCAGTTTTCACATCATAGCCACTGTTCCTTCAGTTCTCCCACGTCAAAGCCATTTCTCCCATGTTGAGGACAGTTCCTTCAGTTCTCCCACATCAAAGCCACAGTTCTCCCATGTTTAAGTCAGTTCCTTCAGTTCTCCCACATCAAAGCCACAGTTCGTTCAGTTCTCCAACGTCAAAGCCAGTTCTCCCATGTTGAAATCAGTTCCTTCAGTTCTCCCACATCAAAGCCACAGTTCCTTCAGTTATCCCATGTCAAAGCCACAGTTCCTTCAGTTCTCCCATGTCAAAGCCAGTTCTCCCATGTTGAAGTCAGTTCCTTCAGTTCTCCCACATCAAAGCCACAGTTCCTTCAGTTTTCCCATGTAGAAGCCAGTTTTCACATCATAGCCACAGTTCCTTCAGTTCTCCCACGTCAGAGCCAGTTGTCCCATGTTGAGGTCAGTTCCTTCAGTTCTCCCACATCAAAGCCACAGTTCCTTCAGTTTTCCCATGTAGAAGCCACTTTTAACATCAAAGCCACAGTTCCTTCAGTTTTCCCACGTCAAAGCCACAGTTCCTTCAGTTCTCCCACGTCAAAGCCAGTTCTCCCATGTTGAAGTCAGTTCCTCCAGTTCTCCCACATCAAAGCCACAGTTCCTTCAGTTCTCCCACGTCAAAGCCAGTTCTCCCATGTTGAAGTCAGTTCCTTCAGTTCTCCCACATCAAAGCCACAGTTCCTTCAGTTTTCCCATGTAGAAGCCAGTTCTCCCATGTTGAAGTCAGTTCCTCCAGTTCTCCCACATCAAAGCCACAGTTCCTTCAGTTCTCCCACGTCAAAGCCAGTTCTCCCATGTTGAAGTCATTTCCTTCAGTTCTCCCACATCAAAGCCACAGTTCCTTCATTTTCCAATGTAGAAGCCAGTTTTCACATCATAGCCTCAGTTCCTTCAGTTCTCCCACATCAAAGCCACAGTTCCTTCAGTTTTCCCATGTAGAAGCCACTTTTCACATCAAAGCCACAGTTCCTTCAGTTTTCCCACGTCAAAGCCACAGTTCCTTCAGTTCTCCCACATCAAAGCCACAGTTCCTTCAGTGTTCCCATGTAGAAGCCAGTTTTCACATCATAGCCACAGTTCCTTCAGTTCTCCCACGTCAAAGCCAGTTCTCCCATGTTGAAGTCAGTTCCTTCAGTTTTCCCACATCAAAGCCACAGTTCCTTCAGTTCTCCCACGTCAAAGCCACAGTTCCTTCAGTTTTCCCATGTAGACGCCAGTTTTCACATCATAGCCACAGTTCCTTCAGTTCTCCCACGTCAAAGCCAGTTCTCCCATGTTGAAATCAGTTCCTTCAGTTCTCCCACATCAAAGCCACAGTTCCTTCAGTTCTCCCACGTCAAAGCCACAGTTCCTTCAGTTTTCCCATGTAGAAGCCACTTTTCACATCAAAGCCACAGTTCCTTCAGTTTTCCCACGTCAAAGCCACAGTTCCTTCAGTTCTCCCACATCAAAGCCACAGTTCCTTCAGTGTTCCCATGTAGAAGCCAGTTTTCACATCATAGCCACAGTTCCTTCAGTTCTCCCACGTCAAAGCCAGTTGTCCCATGTTGAAGTCAGTTCCTTCAGTTCTCCCACATCAAAGCCAAAGTTCCTTCAGTTTTCCCATGTAGAAGCCAGTTCTCCCATGTTGAAGTCAGTTCCTCCAGTTCTCCCACATCAAAGCCACCGTTCCTTCAGTTCTCACACGTCAACGCCAGTTCTCCCATGTTGAAGTCAGTTCCTTCAATTCTCCCACATCAGAGCCACAGTTCCTTCAGTTCTCCCACGTCAAAGCCACAGTTCCTTCAGTTCTCCCATGTCAAAGCCAGTTCTCCCATGTTGAAGTCATTTCCTTCAGTTTTCCCACATCAAAGCCACAGTTCCTTCAGTTCTCCCACGTCAAAGCCAGTTCTCCCATGTTGAAGTCAGTTCCTTCAGTTATCCCACATCAAAGCCACAGTTCCTTCAGTTTTCCCATGTAGACGCCAGTTTTCACATCATAGCCAGAGTTCCTTCAGTTCTCCCACGTCAAAGCCAGTTCTCCCATGTTGAAGTCAGTTCCTTCACTTCTCACACATCAAAGCCACAGTTCCTTCAGTTCTCCCACGTCAAAGCCACAGTTCCTTCAGTTTTCCCATGTAGAAGCCACTTTTCACATCAAAGCCACAGTTCCTTCAGTTTTCCCACGTCAAAGCCACAGTTCCTTCAGTTCTCCCACATCAAAATCACAGTTCCTTCAGTGTTCCCATGTAGAAGCCAGTTTTCACATCATAGCCACAGTTCCTTCAGTTCTCCCACGTCAAAGCCAGTTGTCCCATGTTGGAGTCAGTTCCTTCAGTTTTCCCACGTCAAAGCCACAGTTCCTTCAGTTCTCCCACATCAAAATCACAGTTCCTTCAGTGTTCCCATGTAGAAGCCAGTTTTCACATCATAGCCACAGTTCCTTCAGTTCTCCCACGTCAAAGCCAGTTGTCCCATGTTGAAGTCAGTTCCTTCAGTTCTCCCACATCAAAGCCACAGTTCCTTCAGTTTTCCCATGTAGAAGCCAGTTCTCCCATGTTTAAGTCAGTTCCTCCAGTTCTCCCACATCAAAGCCACAGTTCCTCCAGTTCTCCCACATCAAAGCCACAGTTCCTTCAGTTTTCCCATGTAGGAGCCAGTTTTCACATCAAAGCCACGGTTCGTTCAGTTTTCCCACGTCAAAGACAGTTCCTTCAGTTCTCCAAAATCAAAGCCACAGTTCCTTCAGTTTTCCCATGTAGACGCCAGTTTTCACATCATAGCCACAGTTCCTTCAGTTCTCCCACGTCAAAGCCAGTTCTCCCATGTTGAAGTCAGTTCCTTCAGTTCTCCCACATCAAAGCCACAGTTCCTTTAGTTCTCCCACGTCAAAGCCAGTTCTCCCATGTTGAAGTCAGTTCCTTCCGTTCTCCCACATCAAAGCCACAGTTCCTTCAGTTTTCCCATGTAGAAGCCAGTTCTCCCATGTTGAAGTCAGTTCCTCCAGTTCTCCCACATCAAAGCCACAGTTCCTTCAGTTCTCCCACGTCAAAGCCAGTTCTCCAATGTTGAAATCAGTTCCTTCAGTTCTCCCACATCAGAGCCACAGTTCCTTCAGTTCTCCCACGTCAAAGCCACAGTTCCTTCAGTTCTCCCACGTCAAAGCCAGTTCTCCCATGTTGAAGTCAGTTCCTTCAGTTCTCCCACATCAAAGCCACAGTTCCTTCAGTTCTCCCACGTCAAAGCCATTTCTCCCATGGTGAAGACAGTTCCTTCAGTTCTCCCACATCAAACCACAGTTCCTTCAGTTCTCCCATGTCAAAGCCAGTTCTCCCATGTTGAAGTCAGTTCTCCCACATCAAAGCCACAGTTCCTTCAGTTTTCCCATGTATAACCCAGTTTTCACATCATAGCCACAGTTCCTTCAGTTCTCCCACGTCAAAGCCAGTTGTCCCATGTTGAAGTCAGTTCCTTCAGTTTTCCCATGTAGAAGCCACTTTTCACATCAAAGCCAGTTCCTTCAGTTTTCCCACGTCAAAGCCACAGTTCCTTCAGTGTTCCCATGTAGAAGCCAGTTGTCACATCATAGCCACAGTTCCTTCAGTTCTCCCACGTCAAAGCCAGTTGTCCCATGTTGAAGTCAGTTCCTTCCGTTCTCCCACATCAAAGCCACAGTTCCTTCAGTTTTCCCATGTAGAAGCCAGTTCTCCCATGTTGAAGTCAGTTCCTCCAGTTCTCCCACATCAAAGCCACAGTTCCTTCAGTTCTCCCATGTCAAAGCCAGTTCTCCCATGTTGAAGTCAGTTCTCCCACATCAAAGCCACAGTTCCTTCAGTTTTCCCATGTATAACCCAGTTTTCACATCATAGCCACAGTTCCTTCAGTTCTCCCACGTCAAAGCCAGTTGTCCCATGTTGAAGTCAGTTCCTTCAGTTTTCCCATGTAGAAGCCACTTTTCACATCAAAGCCACAGTTCCTTCAGTTTTCCCACGTCAAAGCCACAGTTCCTTCAGTTCTCCCACATCAAAGCCACAGTTCCTTCAGTGTTCCCATGTAGAAGCCAGTTGTCACATCATAGCCACAGTTCCTTCAGTTCTCCCACGTCAAAGCCAGTTGTCCCATGTTGAAGTCAGTTCCTTCCGTTCTCCCACATCAAAGCCACAGTTCCTTCAGTTTTCCCATGTAGAAGCCAGTTCTCCCATGTTGAAGTCAGTTCCTCCAGTTCTCCCACATCAAAGCCACAGTTCCTTCAGTTCTCCCACGTCAAAGCCAGTTCTCCCATATTGAAGTCAGTTCCTTCAGTTCTCCCACATCAAAGCCACAGTTCCTTCAGTTCTCCCACGTCAAAGCCAGTTCTCCCATGTTGAAGACAGTTCCTTCAGTTCTCCCACATCAAAGCCACAGTTCCTTCAGTTCTCCCATGTCAAAGCCAGTTCTCCCATGTTGAAGTCAGTTCCTTCAGTTCTCCCACATCAAAGCCACAGATCCTTCAGTTTTCCCATGTAGAAGCCAGTTTTCACATCATAGCCACAGTTCCTTCAGTTCTCCCACGTCAAAGCCAGTTGTCCCATGTTGAAGTCAGTTCCTTCAGTTCTCCCACATCAAAGCCACAGTTCCTTCAGTTTTCCCATGTAGAAGCCACTTTTCACATCAAAGCCACAGTTCCTTCAGTTTTCCCACGTCAAAGCCACAGTTCCTTCAGTTCTCCCACATCAAAGCCACAGTTCCTTCAGTGTTCCCACGTAGAAGCCAGTTTTCACATCATAGCCACAGTTCCTTTAGTTCTCCCACGTCAAAGCCAGTTGTCCCATGTTGAAGTCAGTTGCTTCAGTTCTCCCACATCAAAACCACAGTTCCTTCAGTTCTCCCACATCAGAGCCACAGTTCCTTCAGTTCTCCCACGTCAAAGCCAGATCCCCCATGTTGAAGTCAGTTCCTTCAGTTCTCCCACATCAAAGCCACAGTTCCTTCAGTTCTCCCATGTCAAAGCCAGTTCTCCCATGTTGAAATCAGTTCCTTCAGTTCTCCCACATCAAAGCCACAGTTCCTTCAGTTTTCCCATGTAGAAGCCACTTTTCACATCAAAGCCACTGTTCCTTCACTTTTCCCACGTCAAAGCCACAGTTCCTTCAGTTCTCCCACGTCAAAGCCAGTTGTCCCATGTTGAAGTCAGTTCCTTCCGTTCTCCCACATCAAAGCCACAGTTCCTTCAGTTTTCCCATGTAGAAGCCAGTTCTCCCATGTTGAAGTCAGTTCCTCCAGTTCTCCCACATCAAAGCCACAGTTCCTTCAGTTCTCCCATGTAGAAGCCAGTTCTCCCATGTTGAAGTCAGTTCCTCCAGTTCTCCCACATCAAAGCCACAGTTCCTTCAGTTCTCCCACATCAAAGCCAGTTCTCCCATGTTGAAGTCAGTTCCTTCAGTTCTCCCACATCAGAGCCACATTTCCTTCAGTTCTCCCACGTCAAAGCCAGTTCTCCCATGTTGAAGTCAGTTCCTTCAGTTCTCCCACATCAAAGCCACAGTTCCTTCAGTTATCCAATGTCAAAGCCACAGTTCCTTCAGTTATCCCATGTCAAAGCCAGTTCTCCCATGTTGAAGTCAGTTCCTCCAGTTCTCCCACATCAAAGCCACAGTTCCTTCAGTTTTCCCATGTAGAAGCCACTTTTCATATCAAAGCCACAGTTCCTTCAGTTCTCCCAGGTTGAAATCAGTTCCTTCAGTTCTCCCACATCAAAGCCACAGTTCCTTCAGTTATCCCATGTCAAAGCCACAGTTCCTTCAGTTCTCCCATGTCAAAGCCAGTTGTCCCATGTTGAAGTCAGTTCCTTCAGTTCTCACACATCAAAGCCACAGTTCCTTCAATTTTCCCATGTAGAAGCCACTTTTCACATCAAAGCCACAGTTCCTTCAGTTTTCCCACGTCAAAGCCACAGTTCCTTCAGTTCTCCCACATCAAAGCCACAGTTCCTTCAGTGTTCCCATGTAGAAGCCAGTTTTCACATCATAGCCACAGTTCCTTCAGTTCTCCCACGTCAAAGCCAGTTGTCCCATGTTGAAGTCAGTTCCTTCCGTTCTCCCACATCAAAGCCACAGTTCCTTCAGTTTTCCCATGTAGAAGCCAGTTCTCCCATGTTGAAGTCAGTTCCTCCAGTTCTCCCACATCAAAGCCACAGTTCCTTCAGTTCTCCCACGTCAAAGCCAGTTCTCCCATGTTGAAATCAGTTCCTTCAGTTCTCCCACATCAGAGCCACAGTTCCTTCAGTTCTCCCACGTCAAAGCCACAGTTCCTTCAGTTCTCCCACGTCAAAGCCAGTTCTCCCATGTTGAAGTCAGTTCCTTCAGTTCTCCCACATCAAAGCCACAGTTCCTTCAGTTCTCCCACGTCAAAGCCATTTCTCCCATGGTGAAGACAGTTCCTTCAGTTCTCCCACATCAAAGCCACAGTTCCTTCAGTTCTCCCATGTCAAAGCCAGTTCTCCCATGTTGAAGTCAGTTCTCCCACATCAAAGCCACAGTTCCTTCAGTTTTCCCATGTATAACCCAGTTTTCACATCATAGCCACAGTTCCTTCAGTTCTCCCACGTCAAAGCCAGTTGTCCCATGTTGAAGTCAGTTCCTTCAGTTTTCCCATGTAGAAGCCACTTTTCACATCAACGCCACAGTTCCTTCAGTTTTCCCACGTCAAAGCCACAGTTCCTTCAGTTCTCCCACATCAAAGCCACAGTTCCTTCAGTGTTCCCATGTAGAAGCCAGTTGTCACATCATAGCCACAGTTCCTTCAGTTCTCCCACGTCAAAGCCAGTTGTCCCATGTTGAAGTCAGTTCCTTCCGTTCTCACACATCAAAGCCACAGTTCCTTCAGTTTTCCCATGTAGAAGCCAGTTCTCCCATGTTGAAGTCAGTTCCTCCAGTTCTCCCACATCAAAGCCATAGTTCCTTCAGTTCTCCCACGTCAAAGCCAGTTCTCCCATGTTGAAGTCAGTTCCTTCAGTTCTCCCACATCAGAGCCACAGTTCCTTCAGTTCTCCCACGTCAAAGCCACAGTTCCTTCAGTTCTCCCACATCAAAGCCACAGTTCCTTCAGTTCTCCCATGTCAAAGCCAGTTCTCCCATGTTGAAGTCAGTTCCTTCAGTTCTCCCACATCAAAGCCACAGTTCCTTCAGTTTTCCCATGTAGGAGCCAGTTTTCACATCATAGCCACAGTTCCTTCAGTTCTCCCACATCAAAGCCACAGTTCCTTCAGTTATCCCATGTCAAAGCCACAGTTCCTTCAGTTTTCCCACGTCAAAGCCACAGTTCCTCCAGTTTTCCCACATCAAAGCCACAGTTCCTTCAGTTTTCCCATGTAGATGCCAGTTTTCACATCATAGCCACAGTTCCTTCAGTTCTCCCATGTCAAAGCCAGTTCTCCCATGTTGAAGTCAGTTCCTTCAGTTCTCCCACATCAAACCCACAGTTCCTTCAGTTTTCCCATGTAGAAGCCAGTTTTCACATCATAGCCACAGTTCCTTCAGTTCTCCCACGTCAAAGCCAGTTGTCCCATGTTGGTCAGTTCCTTCAGTTCTCCCACATCAAAGCCACAGTTCCTTCAGTTTTCCCATGTAGAAGCCAGTTCTCCCATGTTGAAGTCAGTTCCTCCAGTTCTCCCACATCAAAGCCACAGTTCCTTCAGTTCTCCCACGTCAAAGCCAGTTCTCCCATGTTGAAATCAGTTCCTTCAGTTCTCCCACATCAAAGCCACAGTTCCTTCAGTTTTCCCATGTAGACGCCAGTTTTCACATCATAGCCACAGTTCCTTCAGTTCTCCCATGTCAAACCCAGTTCTCCCATGTTGAAGTCAGTTCCTTCAGTTCTCCCACATCAAAGCCACAGTTCCTTCAGTTTTCCCATGTATAACCCAGTTTTCACATCATAGCCACAGTTCCTTCAGTTCTCCCACGTCAAAGCCAGTTGTCCCATGTTGAAGTCAGTTCTCCCACATCAAAACCACAGTTCCTTCAGTTCTCCCATGTAGACGCCAGTTTTCACATCATAGCCACAGTTCCTTCAGTTCTCCCACATCAAAGCCACAGTTCGTTCAGTTTTCCCATGTAGAAGCCAGTTTTCACATCATAGCCACAGTTCCTTCAGTTCTCCCACATCAAAGCCACAGTTCCTTCAGTTCTCCCACATCAAAGCCACAGTTCCTTCAGTTTTCCCATGTAGAAGCCAGTTTTCACATCATAGCCACAGTTCCTTCAGTTCTCCCACGTCATAACCAGTTCTCCCATGTTGAAGTCAGTTCTCCCACATCAAAGCCACAGTTTATTCAGTTCTCCCACGTCAAAGCCAGTTCTCCCATGTTGAAGTCAGTTCCTTCAGTTCTCCCACATCAAAGCCACAGTTCCTTCAGTTTTCCCATGTAGAAGCCTGTTTTCACATCATAGCCACAGTTCCTTCAGTTCTCCCACGTCAAAGCCAGTTCTCCCATGTTGAAGTCAGTTCCTTCAGTTCTCCCACATCAAAGCCACAGTTCCTTCAGTTTTCCCATGTAGAAGCCAGTTCTCCCATGTTGAAGTCAGTTCCTCCAGTTCTCCCACATCAAAGCCACAGTTCCTTCAGTTCTCCCACGTCAAAGCCAGTTCTCCCATGTTGAAGTCAGTTCCTTCAGTTCACCCACAGCAAAGCCACAGTTCCTTCAGTTTCCCATGTAGAAGCCAGTTTTCACATCATAGCCACAGTTCCTTCCGTTCTCCCACGTCAAAGCCAGTTCTCCCACGTTGAAGTCAGTTCCTTTAGTTCTCCCACATCAAAGCCACAGTTCCTTCAGTTTTCCCATGTAGAAGCCAGTTCTCCCATGTTGAAGTCAGTTCCTCCAGTTCTCCCAAATCAAAGCCGAAGTTCCTTCAGTTATCCCACGTCAAAGTCAGTTCTCCCATGTTGAAGTCAGTTCCTTCAGTTCTCCCACATCAAAGACAGTTCCTTCAGTTTTCCCATGTAGACGCCAGTTTTCACATAGCCAAAGTTCCTTCAGTTCTCCCACGTCCAAGCCAGTTCTCCCATGTTGAAGTCAGTTCCTTCAGTTCTCCCACATCATAGCCACAGTTCCTTCAGTTCTCCAACGTCAAAGCCAGTTGTCCCACGTTGAAGTCAGTTCCTTCAGTTATCCCACATCAATGCCACAGTTCCTTCAGTTTTCCCATGTAGACGCCAGTTTTCATATCATAGCCACAGTTCCTTCAGTTCTCCCACGTTGAAGTCAGTTCCTTCAGTTCTCCCACATCAAAGCCACAGTTCCTTCAGTTTTCCCATGTAGAAGCCAGTTCTCCCATGTTGAAGTCAGTTCCTCCAGTTCTCCCACATCAAAGCCACAGTTCCTTCAGTTCTCCCACGTCAAAGCCAGTTCTCCCATGTTGAAGTCAGTTCCTTCAGTTCACCCACAGTAAAGCCACAGTTCCTTCAGTTTTCCCATGTAGAAGCCAGTTTTCACATCAAAACCACAGTTCCTTCAGTTTTCCCACGTCAAAGCCACAGTTCCTTCAGTTCTCTCACATCAAAGCCACAGTTCCTTCAGTTTTCCCATGTAGACGCCAGTTTTCACATCATAGCCACAGTTCCTTCAGTTCTCCCACATCAAAGCCAGTTGTCCCATGTTGAAGTCAGTTCATTCAGTTCTCCCACATCAAAGCCACAGTTCCTTCAGTTTTCCCATGTCAAAGCCAGTTCTCCCATGTTGAAGTCAGTTCCTTCAGTTCTCCCACATCAAAGCCACAGTTCCTTCAGTTTTCCCATGTAGAAGCCAGTTCTCCCATGTTGAAGTCAGTTCCTCCAGTTCTCCCACATCAAAGCCACAGTTCCTCCAGTTCTCCCACATCAAAGCCACAGTTCCTTCAGTTCTCCCACATCAAAGCCACAGTTCCTTCAGTTCTCCCACGTCAAAGCCAGTTCTCCCATGTTGAAGTCAGTTCCTCCAGTTCTCCCACATCAAAGCCACAGTTCCTTCAGTTCTCCCACATCAAAGCCACAGTTCTTTCAGTTTTCCCATGTAGAAGCCAGTTTTCACATCATAGCCACAGTTCCTTCAGTTTTCCCACGTCAAAGCCAGTTCTCCAATGTTTAAGTCAGTTCCTTCAGTTCTCCCACATCAAAGCCACAGTTCCTTCAGTTCTCCCACGTCAAAGCCACAGTTCCTTCAGTGTTCCCATGTAGAAGCCAGTTTTCACATCATAGCCACAGTTCCTTTCCCGTAGTGCCAGTTTTCCCCACGTCATTGCCACAGTTCCTTCCCCGTTGTGCCAGGTTTCCAGCGAAAAAGCTGGAAACCTGGAAACCATAGCTCCGTTTACCCACGTTGAAGTCAGTTCCTTCAGTTCTCCCACGTCAAAGCCAGTTTTCCCACATTGAAGTCAGTTACTTCAGCTCTTACACCATTGTTGCCAGTTTTCCCACGACGATGCCACAGTTCCTTCACAGCTTTCCCATGTTGAAGTCAGTCAGTTCCTTCAGTTTTCCCACGTAGAAGCCAGTTTTCACATCATAGCTACAGCTCCTTTACCAGTTGCCAGCTTTCCCATGTCAAAGCTCCTCTTTTCTCACGTCGTCGCCACGGTCCCTGCACCATAGTTGCCAGTTATCCCACGTCATAGCCACAGTTCCTTTCCCGTAGTGCCAGTTCTCCCACGTTGAAGTCAGTTCCTTCAGTTCTCCCACTTTGAAGCCACAGTGCCTTCACCATTGTTGCCAGTTTTCCCACGTCAATGCCACAGTTCCTTCACAGCTTTCCCACGTTGAAGTCAGTCAGTTACTTCAGTTTTTCCCATGTAGAAGCCAGTTTTCACATCATAGCCACAGTTTCTTCACCAGTTGCCAGTTTTCCCCCCGTCGTAGCCACAGTTCCTTCAGTTCTCCCACGTCAAAGCCAGTTCTCCTATGTTGAAGTCAGTTCCCACATCAAAGCCACAGTTCCTTCAGTTCTCCCACGTCAAAGCCAGTTCTCCTATGTTGAAGTCAGTTCCCACATCAAAGCCACAGTTCCTTCAGTTTTCCCACGTCAAAGCCAATTTTCCCACGTTTAAGTCAGTTCCTCCACTTCAAAGCACAGATCACCATAGTTCCCAGTATCCCCATGTTGCAACCACAGTGCCTTTAACATTGTTGCCAGTTTACCCACCATAGCTGCCAGTTTCTTGCAACATCAATGTCCTTACATTGTTGCCACAATTCCTTCACTGTAGTTGCCAGTTTTCCAACGTCGTCGTTCCATCTGTATTCCCACGTTGAAGCCAAATTTCTTTCAGTTTTCCCACATCAAAGCCACAGTTCCTTCAGTTTTCCCAGGTCAGTCACAATTATCTGACATTGAAGTCAGTTGCTTCAGCTTTCCCATGTAGAAGCCACAGTTCCTTCAACATTGGTGCCAGTTTTCCCACCATAGCTGCCACAGTTATTCACAACGTCGTAGCCACAGTTCCTTCATCATATTTGCCAATTTTCCTATGTCGTAACCACATTTCCAGTCTTTCCACGTTGAAGTCAAAGCCACAGTTCCTTCAATTTTCCCATGTCCGTCACAATTTTCCCATGTTATTTAGTTCCTTTAGTTCTCCCACGTCAAAGCCACCGTTCCTTCAACATAGTTGCCAGTTTTAATAATAATAATAATACATTGGATTTATATTGCGCCTTTCAGTGACCCTAGGACGCATACAAAGAGGGTGAAGAGAAACGGGGGGGGGGGGGGGGGGGGGGGGCGAGGGAGAGAAAACAAAAAGCAAGATGATGGAGTGGAATACGGGGGGGAGGGACAGGTCAGCAGTTATGGGTAGGGGAGGTCGTAGGCTTGGGAAAAGAGGAAGGTTTTCAGACGGGACTTGAATGTGAGGAGTGAGGGTGAGTCGCGGACAGGTTGGGGGGAGAGAGTTCCAGAGTCGGGGTGCTGTGCGGGAGAAGGCTCTGTCGCCGAAGGATCTGAGCTTTGATCTGGGTAATGTGAGGGAGAGAGTGGAGGAGGATCGGAGGGCATGGGTGGGGCGGTGGGGGATGAGGAGGTCAGACAGGTAGGGGGGGGGCCAGGTGGTGGAGGGCTTTGAAGGTGAGGAGGAGTGTCTTGAAAATGATGCGCTGTTTGATGGGGAGCCAGTGGAGAATGGGAGTGATGTGTTCACGGAACCGGGTGTGGGTAAGGAGGCGGGCAGCAGAGTTCTGGACCAGTTGGAGTCTATGGAGGGAATGAGGTGATGCCAGTGAGGAGGGAGTTGCAGTAGTCGAGACGGGAGGAGATGAAGGCATGGATGAGGGATTCAGCAGCAGGGGGAGAGAGGCAGTGTCTGATTTTGGCGATGCGGCGGAGGTGGAAGTAGGTGGTCTTGACATTGGAGCTGACGTGGGGATCAAAGGAGAGGGTGGGGTCCAGGATAACGCCGAGATTGCTTGCAAGGGGGGGAGGGAGTGATGGTCGAGGTGCCGATGGTGAGTGAGATGGGTCCGGTTTTGTTGAGGGTGGATTTGGTGCGTATGAGGAGGAGCTCTGTTTTGTCACTGTTGAGTTGGAGGAAGTTGTAGGTCAGCCATGATTTTATTATAGATGCAGGTTTCGATGTGGGTGAGGGGAGGGTTTTGGGTGGGTTTGGTACTGATATATATCTAGGTGTCGTCGGCATAACAGTGGAAGTCCAGGTTGAGTGTGCGGATGGTGTGACCAAGGGGGAAGAGGTAGCAGATGAAGAGGAGGGGCCCGAGGACTGAGCCTTGAGGGACCCCCTGCGTGACTGGGGAGAGGGTGGATGTGTGATCAGAGAGGGAGACGAATTGTTGCCTGTTGGTGAGGTAGGAGGTGAGCCAGTCGAGTGCAGTGCCCTCAACACCCTGTTGGCGCAGCATTTGAAGGAGGATGGAGTGGTTCACAGTGTCAAAGGCTGCGCTAAGATCAAGGAGTAACAGGATTTTGAGGGCACCGGAGTCTGTAGAGGTGAGGAGATCATTGGTGACTTTGACAAGGGCGGTTTTGGTGCTGTGAAGTGGGTGGAATCCAGACTGGAGGGGTTCATAGAGGTTATTGGACTGGGTGTGGAGTTGGGCGGCGACGATGCGTTCGAGGGTTTTGGAGAGGAACAAGAGGTTGGAGATGGGGCGGTAGTTGGAGAGGTTGGCTGGGTCCAGGGTAGGCTTTTTGAGGATGGGGGTGATGGAGGCGAGTTTGTAGGCAGTGGGAAAGTGACCAAGGGATAGAGACTGGTTGAAGAGGGTGGTGAGGTGAGGGAGGACAGGGAGGCAGGCCTTGATTAGGGTTGTTGGGAGGGGGTCGAGAGAGCAGGTGGTTGTCTTGGATGCGGTGATGATGCCCAGGATGTGGGAGGAGTCGACAGGGGAGACGGCAGTGAGAGGAGGGAAGGGCGGGGGGTCAGGGAAGGGGGGTAGGTGTGGTGAGGGAGGAGAGGTGGGGGAGGAGGAGTCACTGACGGTGGCAGTCAGGGAGCTGTTGATTTGGGAGATTTTGTTGTTGAAGGCGAGGAGGAAAGAGTTACAGAGGTCAGGGGAGGAGGGTGGGTTGATGGCCGGTGGCTGGAGCAGTTTGTTGACGGTGGAGAACAGGGTGCAGGGGTTCCGGTTGGTGCTGTTAATGAGGGATGAGAAGTGGGCGGATTTGGCAGCATGGAGAGCATCATGGTAGGAGGAAATGTGATGTTTGAAGGCTTCGGCGTGGACGGTGAGGCGGGTTCTTTTGTATAGGCATTCAAGTTGATGGCCAGTTTGCTTCATGGTGCGGAGTTCCGGGGTGTACCAGGGGGCAGAGTTGGTGAATGAGACAGAGGAAGTTTTCCAGGGGGCAAGGGAGTCCAGGGGACGTCAGAGAGGATGGTGTTGAGCGTGGTGGCATAGTCGTCAGGAGAAGAGGGGGCGGAGTCAGGGGGAAAGGCGGAGGATATGAGCTGGGAGAGCGTGAGTGGGTTGACTGCCTTGATGTTGCGGTAGGATTATGAGGTGAGGGTAGAGGGGCGGAGAAGAGGATGCTGAGATGATCAGGTAGTGGGAAGGGGAGAGGATGGGGGTTGGATATGGGTAGGAAGGAGGAGCAGACTATGTCCAGGATGTGGCCTCTGGTGTGGGTGGGGAAGTTGATGTGTTGCGTTAGATGGAAACAGTCCAGGAGAGAGAGGAAATCGGACGTCAGTGGGGCAGTGGGCTGATCGATGTGGATGTTGAAGTCACCGGTGAGTAGGAGGCGGGAGGAGAGAGAGGATGCAATGGTGACGAGTTCTGAGAGTTCTGAGATTAAAGACGGGTGTGGCTTGTGGGGGACGGTAAATGAGAACAGAGGTAATAGAGTTGGGGATGGAGAAGGCGAGGTATTCAAAGGCTGAGATAGATGGGAGGTTGAGGGTCAGTTCAGTGATGGGTAGAGATAGCTTATGGAGAACGCCTCAAAGCCAGTTCTCCCACCTTGTAGCTAGATCTCCATTGATCGTCGTTGCCAGTTTTCCAAACGTCGTAGCCATAGCTCCATCGTTTTTTCCACGTTGAAGCCAGAGACTTCCCACGTTAGAGCCACAGTTCCTTCGGTTTTCCTTTCAGTTGATTGCGATACGCCGACCGCTTTTCAGCAGTGCATTTGAAGACTCCCCCCCTCAACATATTTTCAACGGCGCAGTCTCGAGTTTCCGTTACCGCCCGTTTGAGGTCGGAGACGTTACACTGCCCCCTTGCGGTCAGGGGGCTCCAGGGTCAGTCAGCAAGCGGACACCAGGCAATACAAAACCTCTTACACAGAGAAACACTCAACACAAGCAGTAATCCACAAAGCCATGTTTATTAACAGCAGCAGGTAAAACGCATGAACAGGTACAGTGTGAGGGGACAGAACAGCGATACCGACAGCAAGTGCGTGTGTGTGGAGATGGGGAGAGTGTCGTGAGTGCGGTGCGCAAAACCAACATTGCATAATTCCACATCCAAATCCACCACATCCACATCCAACACAAGGCCCACCTGGGGCCAGCAGACCAAGCAGCCATTCAGTAAGATTAAGGGGGGGACTCACTGCGGGGCTGAGGTGAAGCTCCCCCGGCGGTGGCCACGTTGTCCGGACAGCCGACGGTCCAGTCCCCAAACCCAAACCCAAACCCGAAACGAAACGCAACGCAACGCAACACCCAAGACCAGAAACGGCCGCGTCCTTCACGTTAGCGACGTTAACCGAGATATATAAAAAATATATATAAAGCTTGATCGCAAGCTGCCGACACTGCGGTGCGCGC
>JAOPHQ010000463.1:30000-33027 GCA_030340625.1 Merluccius polli
CCTCCAGACACACGGTCTCTCTCACCACAGGAAGACCTCCAGACAAACGGTCTCTCTCACCACAGGAAGACCTCCAGACAAACGGTCTCTCTCACCACAGGAAGACCTCCAGACAAACGGTCTCTCTCACCACAGGAAGACCTCCAGACAAACGGTCTCTCTCACCACAGGAAGACCTCCAGACAAACGGTCTCTCTCACAACAGGAAGACCTCCAGACAAACGGTCCACTCTCACCACAGGAAGACCTCCAGACAAACGGTCTCTCTCACCACAGGAAGACCTCCAGACAAACGGTCCCTCTCACCACAGGAAGACCTCCAGACACACGGTCTCTCTCACCACAGGAAGACCTCCAGACAAACGGTCTCTCTCACCACAGGAAGACCTCCAGACAAACGGTCTCTCTCACCACAGGAAGACCTCCAGACACACGGTCTCTCTCACCACAGGAAGACCTCCAGACAAACGGTCTCTCTCACCACAGGAAGACCTCCAGACAAACGGTCTCTCTCACCACAGGAAGACCTCCAGACAAACGGTCTCTCTCACCACAGGAAGACCTCCAGACACACGGTCTCTCTCACCACAGGAAGACCTCCAGACACACGGTCTCTCTCACCACAGGAGGACCTCCAGACACACACCAGAGGAAGGCCGCCCCTCCATAACTTCCAAGTAAGATACAGTCAATAACTTTTACAAATTTATAATAACTAACAATTACTTTAAGTACTAAAAATAGCACAAGAGCTACCGGTCTTTCCAAGTAGTTAATTGAAACGTTAGACTGTATCATAGCACTGATGCTGTCTAGGGAAACGACCCAAACACAGTTTAAAGCCATTACAAAGAGTAGGAAATACGTGAACACAGGACCTACCGTGATTTCAGGGTAGCTGGCGAGCTTCTGACCAATGAGGGCAGCGTTTCCACCGACATACAGCTGGAGGAGGACGTGACAAGATAAGACCAGGGCTTTGATTGGTTTAAGTTTTCCCCGCCGAGCTTTCAATCAATGATTTTCTGCAGGTTTATGAATCGCTGGCTAGAAATGTTTTAAGACCAATGGGTTCTCTATCAGCGCCGGCAAAAATGATCTCTTTATGATTTATTATTATTATTATTATTATTATTATTATTATTATTATTATTATTAATACATTCTCCTGCCTTCAACTGCCAACTGTGGTACTGTGATGATACATTTATCAGACTGCTTCACATGGGTGTGACACCGTGTCACACTATGTGTGTGAACGTAGATGTGAATGAGTGTGTGTGTGAGTGTGTGTGAGAGAGAGTATGCGTGCGGTGAAGTGGTGAAATGTGGCGTTATGTAGTGGGTGTGAAGAAGCCCGCAGACACCGAGACGACCTTTGACCTCAACTAATACCAGCTTGAAACGTCTGTCAACATACCTGAATGAATACAGAATTGTAGCCTTTTACATGTGTGTGTGTGTGTGTGTGTGTGTGTGTGTGTGTGTGTGTGTGTATGCGTGTGTGTGTGTGTGTGTGTGTGTGTGTGTGTGTGTGTGTGTGTGTGTGTGTGTGTGTGTGTGTGTGTGTGTGTGTGTGTGAGAATGCGTGTGCGCGTGTGTGTGTGTGTGTTCCCGGGCGTGCTAAGCTGTCCCACCTTAGCGCCGGGGTACTCTGCGGCGGCGCGGGCGATCCTCTGGAACACTTCCTCGTCGCTGAAGAAGCGCTCGGCCGCCGCCCCGCGCTCCATGTAGTGGATGAAGGCCTCCTTCAGGTCCTCCCGGGAGTGCAGCACCTCGTGGTCCAGGCCGGGCCCGGGATCCAGCGCCGAGGCCTGCAGGAGACCCACCCCTGAGACCACCACGTCCACGCACGCGTTCACCCTGGGACCACACGCAGGACATTGGAGAGGATTAGATTCATCTACAGATCAAATGCCATCACAAGTTTCCTAAGAGTCCAAAGTGATGTCTTAAATTTGCTAAAAAAAAAACTAAAGTATTCATTTTATAATGATCCATGAACCAAACATTTGAATTTCTAAAGCATCAATAATAGTTACTAAGATAAATGTAGTATAGTCCTGTGAACTATGCCAATATTCAATTATTATACGTTTTCATGATTATAGTTCGGAAAAGTTGGGAAGATTATATTTTACTTCCTCAAAATGTGCCTACATGTTAGTATTGCCACTTGCTACACTATTTAAACAATTTATATTTGCATGGTTTTCATTTAAAAAAAATGAATGAATTAAATGAATTGTATTATTTTGTTGCGCCACATTGTGACCTGAATTGTCTGAAAATAAATATCTCCCTCTAGTGGGCAGTGCTTGAGTTTCAACCAATGAACCGCAAAACCTAGTGGGCGGTCCTTGCGTTTCAACCAATCAGCAGTCGCCACCTTTTTTTAAACCCTTGGACGAGAGCGGCGCTGCAGGCTGTGTGCCCCACTGTGTTTGACAACACCCTGCTCAGCTCAGATAGTCGCCATTAAATACATTGAATCTGATTGGCTGCTCAAAACACAATGTGCCACCAGTGTGCAGCAAGAGGCTGAGCGGAGATAAGGCACTGCATGGGCTGGGGGGGGGGTGCACCAGAAATACTCTGATTTGTCTGCCTCTGAAGCAGACGGTGTAATGCGCCGCTTGTGTCCAGATTTTAGGTTTTTTTGGTTTGTATTGCAGTCAGTGCAGTACTGACTGCATGCAACACAGCCTCTAAATACGGTCTGTTATATATAGCGGGTAATAGAGTTACCCTATATACTAGTGTGCTATACGGCGCATGCTCTGCTGCGACGCCACTGTCTGTACGCCTGTCTGCCTCTCTGGCCCTGTTCAGTTAACGTCTGTGTCGACTAACTTCGTCTGTGTGTTGTTTAGTTAACGTCTAGTTTGTCTTGTATTGTCTGTCACTATGATATGTATATGGGTGTGTATGAGTGCTATATGTTGTGGATGTATACGGTATACTGTATATGTATTCTTGTGAGGTGCTGTACAGACTGTGGCAAACATTTCCTTAAAGGACAATAAG
>JAOPHQ010000464.1:0-24803 GCA_030340625.1 Merluccius polli
CCCCTCGGGAGAGGAGAGGTAGGAGTTTCAAACCGACGATGAAAACAGATCAGTTGGCTGTTATTAGACCCTACTGATCATCATCTCATTACAATTCTGGAAAATACAACAGCTCCTGTGTGTGTGTGTGTGTGTGTGTGTGTGTGTGTGTGTGTGTGTGTGTGTGTGTGTGTGTGTGTGTGTGTGTGTGTGTGTGTGTGTGTGTGTGTGTGTGTGTGTGTGTGTGTGTGTGTTCTCCACAGACAACACCAGGAGAAGTCAAAGGTTACCAGTGCTGAGCATCACATCCCAAAGCTCTGCCTGATGGAGATGAACCTGGAGGTACTGGCCGACACACTGTGGGCCGGTAAGAGACTCTTATTTTGAAAACAGACCAGTAAGAGACTCAGAGGAAAACAGAGGAATCTTTTATTTTGAAGACAGAAGAGACTCAGAAGACGAAGCACACTGTCCACATTTCTGAAAAGTGTGAACTGAACTAAATTAGATCATATGAGATTTCTACATTTCTAACTTTTCCATTTGGAGATATATTTCATCTTGGAGGTTAAATGGTTTGATCCACATATGTAGGGTTATTGTGGGGGTATCAGGTTAAATGGTTTGATCCAGCCTTTCTATTAACTCCAATTGTAAGAATCTGATCAACTTTGGTCTCCTGCAGGCCAGGAGGATGATTGCTTTATCCTGGAGAGAGACTGAAGTATCTTCTACACAGTCCTGGATTAGAGAGATGGCAATGTGTGTTACATTAGAAAAACTAACCTATGTAATTAGAGGTAAAGCACTAGAATTTGAAGAAGTGTGGACACCTTTAATGGACTTTCTCAAGCAACAATAGAATATACATATCTGTAAAGCTAGTGAGTGTGACAATTTTTGTTTTGTTTGTGAAGCTATTGAGTGTGACATCTTTTTGTTTTTGTTTATTTATGTGTTCTGTCTTGTTTTGTTTTTGTTTGTGTGTACACAGCAAGACCAGCTTACGTTTTATTGTGCAATTAATGTGATGCTTGCTGATTGGTTTTGTACATTTATATTGAAAATCAATAAAAAATATTGTTAAAAAAAAAAAAAAAAAAAAAAATGGTTTGATCCAGATATGTAGGGTTATTGTGGGGGTATCAGGTTAAATGGTTTGTTGTCTGTACAGAGTGAAGGCTGTGGATATACCTCTTTTGTTTAAAGATGAGGTGAGGATTTATCTTTGTTGAGAGTTGCATATGCGCAGTACTGATCAGGCAAGAAGAATTCGTAATAACTAACAAACTAAACATCATATACATTCACTGAACGAAGATTATGAAAATAAAATGCACATTTCTCACTATAAATGTCATCAAAACGCATTTTAATGCCGACACTGTCTTAAAATATTGCATTTTCCACTGAGAATAAAAGTAATATTGGCCATTTTGTTTTGCTTTGTCGGACGAAGTTTGACGGTCATGTGACGTGGACGCAGGCCAATAGAAAAAAATGGCCAGAAAAACGTAGTCACGTCACAGTTTTAGAGCCATTATTGTGAAACTACTATATTTTGCGCTGTGGACCAACGTAGCTGTTCCACGTTTTGACGTGAGACTGGGTTGGTTTGAAGGCCATCTTGTGTTGGGTCTTGTTCTCTGTGGGCCTGCATCACAGATCTGGTTGTAAGATCTGTGAGGAATGTGAGGGTGAGGATGAGGAAGTCCATATATGGTCAAGCCTTCAAAGCAGTTTAACCAGCTCAGGGAACAGTAGTATGATATCCGCATGGTGAACTTGATCTTGATCACATTTGAAGACCTTACAGACGTAGTGTGTGAAATGATAAATAGTTATTAGTTATTAGAAACGTCTGGGCAGCATCTCCACATCTTTCCCCTCATTGAGAATGAGAGCGTCTATGAATCTGCATCTAGGAAAGACCACCCTGCCTCTCGTCCAAAGTAAACAGAGACAGACAACAGCCCTCTGTGACCAGAATTAAGCTGGTTTTATAAAATCAGTGAAGAAACAAACGCTGAATGGCCGTAGAAACAATATGTAGTTGTGTTTGTGTCTCCAGGTCTCCAGTCTACTATGGATGAGGAGACAGAGGAGGGGCGTCCTCCCTCTAAAACCACTCTGTCTGGGGAACATGGTCACCACAGCAGAGCTAAGAGGTAAGAAGAGGATCTCTAACTGTCTGTGACTGTTGTCCATCTCAGAGCTCAGCAGTGACATATCATGACACCATCATTAGTCTGAGTAAAAGCTGTGTGTGTGTTGTGTTGAAGCCCAGAGCAGCAGGAGAGAGCAGACTCCCCTGTATCCAGCTGTGTCTCCATGAAGAGTGACTGGTCTATTGGTATACCTGATGACTTTAAAGATGGAAATCAGTCTATTAAGAAGCGGTGAGGATTTATCAGAGATTATAAAAATACAGCATTTATCGAACATCCTTAAATCCTGGTTCTTGTTTTTCTAGAAGGTGGCAGGAGAGAGCAGACTCCCCTGTATCCAGCCGTGTCTTCATGAAGAGTGACTGGTCTATTGAAATACCTGTTGACTTTAAAGATGGAAATCAGTCTATTGAGAAGAGGTGAGGATTCATCAGAGATTATAAAAATACAGCATTTATCGAACATCCCAAAATCCTGGTTCTTGTTTTTCTAGAAGTGGGCAGAAGAAAGCAGACTCCTCTGTACCCAGCCGTGTCTTCATGAAGAGTGACTGGTCTATCGATATACCTGTTGACTTTAAAGATGGCCGCCCCTCCGGAGAGGAGAGGTAGGAGTTTCAAACCGACGATGAAAACAGATCAGTTGGCTGTTATTAGACCCTACTGATCATCATCTCATTACAATTCTGGAAAATACAACAGCTCCTGTGTGTGTGTGTGTGTGTGTGTGTGTGTGTGTGTGTGTGTGTGTGTGTGTGTGTGTGTGTGTGTGTGTGTGTGTGTGTGTGTGTGTGTGTGTGTGTGTGTGTGTGTGTGTGTGTGTGTGTTCTCCACAGACAACACCAGGAGAGGTCAAAGGTTACCAGTGCTGAGCATCACATCCCAAAGCTCTGCCTGATGAAGATGAACCAGGAGGAACTGGCCGGCACACTATGGGACGGTAAGAGACTCTTATTTTGAAAACAGACCAGTAAGAGACTCAGAGGAAAACAGAGGAATCTTTTATTTTGAAGACAGAAGAGACTCAGAAGACGAAGCACACTGTCCACATTTCTGAAAAGTGTGAACTGAACTAAATTAGATCATATGAGATTTCTACATTTCTAACTTTTCCATTTGGAGATATATTTCATCTTGGAGGTTAAATGGTTTGATCCAGATATGTAGGGTTATTGTGGGGGTATCAAGTTAAATGGTTTGATCCAGATATGTAGGGTTATTGTGGGGGTATCAGGTTAAATGGTTTGTTGTCTGTACAGAGTGAAGGCTGTGGATATACCTCGTTTAAAGATGAGGTGAGGATTTATCTTTGTTGAGAGTTGCATATGCGCAGTACTGATCAGGCAAGAAGAATTCATAATAACTAACAAACTAAACATCATATACATTCACTGAACGAAGATTATGAAAATAAAATGCACATTTCTCACTATAAATGTCATCAAAACGCATTTTAATGCCGACACTGTCAAAGTCAAAGTCAAAGTCAAAGTGTCTTTATTTGTCCCAACAGGGAAAATTGATTTGCAGCCGGGAAGATCCACACATTCAAACACATACACAAATAGACAACACCAAATAACATGTAACATATAACGTATCATCATGGGAAGATCAAAGGGACCTACCGCAAGATAAGATATGATTCAAAGTGCCAATAATGTACACTGTACAAACAAATAAATAATAAATAAACAGCAGGGGCCTAAAGTGCAAATGCAACAGGTTACAACAGCCATAAACAGTCTGTATATACATACAATTAATTATCTACTGTTTAGCAACTGAATGGCCGTGGGGACAAAGGAAACCTTAAATCTCTCGGTGCGAAGAGCAGGCACCTTCCACCGACGGCCTGAGGGCAACAATATAAACTCAGACTGGAGGGGGTGATCCACACACTCCAGAATCAAGGGAGCCTTCCTAAGAACTTGCCTGCTATACATATCAGTAAGCTGCATTTGACTCCTCCCTGTAACCTTACTGGCCACTTTAACAAGGTTGGCGAGCCTGTTTTTATTGGCCAGAGTCAGGTTTCCATACCAGGCAACCACACAGAACATAAGAACAGATTCAATGAAGCTTCTATAAAAGAGGGTCATCATCTCCGAACAGACATTAAAAGAATACATTTTTCTCAGAAAATAAAGCCGTTGCTGTACTTTCTTTGTTGTGGAGGCAACATGAGCGTCAAAACACAATTTATTGTCAACGACCACTCCCAAATATTTATAGCTGTCCACCAACTCAATCTCTGCACCTTTAATGCTGGTTAATGCAGGACAAGGTTTGGACTTCCTAAAACTGATAATCATGTCCTTCGTCTTTGACACATTAATTTGAAGAAAGGATTTATCACACCATGATACAAAATCATTTATGACGGACCCATGCAACAGCTGATCCTCTTCAAGAAGACTCACGATGACGGAGTCGTCAGCAAATTTAATAATGTGACTGTTAGCATAGTTGCTGCGACAATCATTCGTGTACAATATGTATAATAAAGGGGAGAGACAACATCCTTGAGGAGATCCAGTGGAGGACTGCAGCTGATCTGAAAGGGAGCCATTTACCCTCACACACTGGGAACGGTTTGTTAAAAAGTCTAATATCCAGCCAACAAGATTAAAATCCAGATTAAAAAGACTGATTAATTTCTCTGCCAAGAGATGTGGCTGGATAGTATTAAAAGCAGAAGAAAAATCTATAAACAACAAACACTGTCTTAAAATATTGCATTTTCCACTGAGAATAAAAGTAATATTGGCCATTTTGTTTTGCTTTGTCGGACGAAGTTTGACGGTCATGTGACGTGGACGCAGGCCAATAGAAAAAAATGGCCAGAAAAACGTAGTCACGTCACAGTTTTAGAGCCATTATTGTGAAACTACTATATTTTGCGCTGTGGACCAACGTAGCTGTTCCACGTTTTGACGTGAGACTGGGTTGGTTTAAACGGCATCTTTTATTGGGTCTTGTTCTCTGTGGGCCTGCATCACAGATCTGGTTGTAAGATCTGTGAGGAATGTGAGGGTGAGGATGAGGAAGTCCATATATGGTCAAGCCTTCAAAGCAGTTTAACCAGCTCAGGGAACAGTAGTATGATATCCGCATGGTGAACTTGATCTTGATCACATTTGAAGACCTTACAGACGTAGTGTGTGAAATGATAAATAGTTATTAGTTATTATAAACATCTGGGCAGCATCTCCACATCTTTCCCCTCATTGAGAATGAGAGGGTCTATGAATCTGCATCTAGGAAATACCACCCTGCCTCTCGTCCAAAGTAAACAGAGACAGACAACAGCCCTCTGTGACCAGAATTAAGCTGGTTTTATAAAATCAGTGAAGAAACAAACGCTGAATGGCCGTAGAAACAATATGTAGTTGTGTTTGTGTCTCCAGGTCTCCAGTGTACTATGGATGAGGAGACAGAGGAGAAGGGTCCTCCCTCTAAAACCACTCTGTCTGGGGAACATAGCCGCCACAGCAGAGCTAAGAAGTAAGAAGAGGATCTCTAACTGTCTGTGACTGTTGTCCATCTCAGAGCTCAGCAGTGACATATCATGACACCATCATTAGTCTGAGTAAAAGCTGTGTGTGTGTTGTGTTGAAGCCCAGAGCAGCAGGAGAGAGCAGAGTCCCCTGGACCCAGCTGTGTCTCCATGAAGAGTGACTGGTCTATGGAATTACCTGATATGTTTAAAGATGGAAATCAGTCTATTGAGAAGAGGTGAGGATTCATCAGAGATTATAAAAATACAGCATTTATCGAACATCCCTAAATCCTGGTTCTTGTTTTTCTAGAAGTGGGCAGAAGAAAGCAGACTCCCCTGTACCCAGCTGTGTCACCATGAAGAGTGACTGGTCTATGTTTATACCTGATGACTTTAATGGTGGATGCCCCTCCATAAAAGAAAGGTAGGAGTTTCAAACAGACGATGAAAACAGACCAGTTGGCTGTTATCAGACCCTACTAGAACTGATGTTTACAAGTCAGGAGAAATATGTGTGTGTGTGTGTGTGTGTGTGTGTGTGTGTGTGTGTGTGTGTGTGTGTGTGTGTGTGTGTGTGTGTGTGTGTGTGTGTGTGTGTGTGTGTGTGTGTCTGTGTTCTCAACAGACAACACCAGGAGAGGTCAAAGGTTACCAGTGCTCAGCAGCATCAAACAGAGCTGATCAAGGTGTGTAAAAGTCCAACAAGACATTTGACTCCAGTTCTACATGAACATTAAAAAGCATCTCTTGTGGTGCTGGTGGTCTCCAGGCTTCCCTCTTTAGACCAGCGGGACGTGAGTCTAGGACAGATGCTTGTGATGTCCTCAGTGAGTTCAGAGTAAAGTTCTCATTGATGTTTGTTCTGCTCCAGAGGGCTGAGGAGAACGCACACGCTTTTCTAGACAAGGAGCTGAAGAAGCTCTGGAGGGGTCTCTTCCCAGATTACCCACAATGCTCAGAGAGTGAGAGGGAGGAGGAGGATGGTAAGAAAGAGGAGCAGAGGAGGCGCGCCATAAAGGGAGTGGTAGACATCACAAAGTTCTGCCTGACGGAGATGAACCAGGAGGAACTGGCCGACACACTGTGGGCCGGTAAGAGACTCTTATGCAGAAAACAGAGGAAACCTTTATTTTGAAGACGAAAGCACACTGTCCACATTTCTGAAAAGTGTGAACTGAACTAAATTAGATCATATGAGATTTCTACATTTCTAACTTTTCCATTTGGAGATATATTTCGTCTTTGAGGTTAAATGGTTTGATCCAGATATGTAGGGTTAATGTGGGTCTATCAGGTTATATAATGTTAAACAATATACTGCAGATCAACAGCAGAATAACTCAGTGGAAGAGATGCAACACTATCTTGTTATATCAGCATAGCAAGTCTCTTTCCACTGATACACAACAATGATAGCACTACTGAGCAGGTTATAAGACATTTATAATACTACTACTGTCATTACACAAAACATATTGCTGTGGAAAACGTAATGAACCAATAAATATAATTTAGCAGGAAATATTGATGTTTGATGGCACCATCCATTAAGTGATGTCTTCTGTTATTTTCTAATTTAGGAACTGTTGCTGTCGAGTGCCAACATGAACTCAGGTCTCATCTGATGGAGAAGTTCAGGCGTGTGTTTGAGGGAATCGCTAAATCAGGACAGCCAACAGATCTGAATGACTTCTACACAGAGCTCTCCATCACAGAGAGAGACAGTGGAGACGTCAACAAGGAACATGAGGTCAGACTGATTGAAACAGCTTCCAGGAAACCAGCCATGGAGGAAACAACAATCAAATGTGAAGACATCTTTAAACCCTTACCTGGACAAGATCAACCAATCAGAACAATAATGACAACTGGAGTGGCCGGCATTGGTAAAACCGTCTTAACACACAAGTTCACTCTGGACTGGGCTGAAGGGAAAGCCAACCATGACATACACTTCACATTTCCCTTCACTTTCAGAGAGCTAAATTTACTGAAAGGGAAAGAGTTCAGCTTGGTTGAACTTCATCACTTCTTTATTGAAACCAAAGAAGCAGGAATCTGCAGATACGACCGGTTCCAGGTTGTCTTCATCTTGGATGGTCTGGATGAGTGTCGACTTCCTCTAGACTTCCAGAACAACCAGATCTGGACTGATGTCACAAAGTCGACCTCGGTGGACGTGCTGCTGACAAACCTCATCAGGGGTGACCTGCTTCCCTCTGCTCGCATCTGGATAACCACACGCCCTGCGGCAGCCAATCAGATCCCGGCTGAGTGTGTTGGCATGGTGACAGAGGTGAGAGGCTTCACCGACCCACAGAAGGAGGAGTACTTCAGGAAGAGATTCAGTGATCAGACGCTGGCCAGGAAAATCATCTCCCATGTAAAGAAATCACGAAGTCTCCACATCATGTGTCACATCCCAATCTTCTGTTGGATCTCTGCTACAGTTATGGAGGACTTCTTCACAACATCCCAGAGTGGAGAAGAGATGCCCAACACTGTGACTCAGATGTACAGCCACTTCCTGAGGGTTCAATCCATACAGGCAGACAGGAGGTATCATGGGAGAGCTGAAACAGATCCACACTGGAGTTCAGAGAGCAGGGAGATCATTGTTTCTCTGGGAAAACTGGCTTTCAACCAGCTGGAGAAAGGCAACCTGATCTTCTACGAAGCAGACCTAGCAGAGTGTGGCATCGATATCAGAGCCGCCTCAGTGTACTCAGGAGTGTTCACCCAGATCTTTAAAGAGGAGTGTGGGCTGTACCAGGACAAGGTGTTCTGCTTTGTCCATCTGAGCATCCAGGAGTTTCTGGCTGCCCTTCATGTCTTTTTGTCCTTCATCAACACTGGTGACAATCTGCTCTCAGAAAAACAATCAATCTCCAGGGAAGATGAACTCCTCCTTCTCTACCAGAGTGCCGTGGACAAGGCCTTACAGAGTGAGAACGGACACCTGGACTTGTTCCTCCGCTTCCTCCTGGGCTTCTCTCGGGAGACCAATCAGATTCTTCTACGAGGTCTGCTGGGACAGACAGGAAGTAGCTTATGGACCAATGAGGGGACAGTGTCTTACATCAAGGAGAAGATAAGTGGAGATCTCTCTCCAGAGAGAAGCATCAATCTGTTCCACTGTCTGAATGAGCTGAACGACCGTTCTCTAGTGAAGGAGATCCAACAGTACCTGACATCAGGAAGTCTCACCAGAGTATTTCTCTCCCCTACTCAGTGGTCAGCTCTGGTCTTCATCTTACTGACATCAGAAGAGGAGCTGGACGTGTTTGACCTGAAGAAATACTCTGCTTCAGAGGAGTGTCTTCTGAGGATGCTGCCAGTGGTCAAAGCCTCCAAAACATCTCTGTAGGTTCACTAATAACATATATTACAATACACACAACACAATTTACATAGGCTAATACTAGAATATAAGTTATAATAACATACAAAGCATCTCTGTAGGTTCACTAATAACATGTATTACAATACACACAACGCAATATACATAATACTAGAATATGACAGTTATAATAATATACAAATATTCAGAGAACAAAAACAATAAAATAATAATTCAATATTTAACATTTACACCACATAGTTATGGTTTAAACATCTGATTCATCAACATGATTAAAACATTTAATCACAGTTCCTAACATGTTCCTGTTTATTTTGTGTGAAGGCTGAATGGCTGTAAGCTGTCAGAGAGATGCTGTGAAGCCCTGGCCTCAGTTCTCAGCTCCAACTCCTCTAGTCTGAGAGAGCTGGACCTGAGTACCAATGACCTGCAGGATTCAGGAGTGAAGCTGCTCTCTGCTGGACTGGGGAGTCCACACTGTACACTGGAGACTCTCAGGTCAGTTGGACTCAAACAGTCCCACCACAAGGCTCCTTATCAGCAGACATTTAAAACCTCTTAACTACCGCCCCCTTGTTTGAGAACATCCTCCTAAATGACTTCTAAATATGTCAGCTTATAACTCTTACAACTAATAAATATGAACAAAACACAGTATATAGTAATAGTGCCCCCCCACCGTCCCCTGTATACGAGACGCTGGTAGTTAAGAGGTTAACAGATTTACATCCATAAAAGTTCACAGGTCTAAATAAATGAAATAAATATTCATAGGATATATATATATATAGTGTATAGATACATCCTTGGATGCGCTGGGACACATCATCAGTGATGTTGTTTCCTGAGCTCATCGGGTGTTTCGGGTCTCGCAACATCAGACACCCTCCCTCAGGCGACCCAGCCGGGGTGATCAATCCCCGGCTTGTGTCCCAGCAGCGTTAGCCCACTTTTCGGACCTTTTAATCCAAATCCACCTAGAGGCTCTTTCTGCAGCCTCTGTGGCGGACTTTATGGCTCTCCTCTTTGCAGCTCCTGAGATGCCAAGAAGGCTGTAGGCCCTGCACAGAGAGCGTGCAGCGAAGCCCCGACATCCCACCTCTATTGGTTCACAGCGGGCTTTCCAGCCTCTCCTCCGACATTCTTCGATGAGCTCCTGGTATTTGAGTCGCTTACGCTCATTGGCCTCTTCCATGCGGTCCTCCCAAGGGACTGTCAGTTCCAATACGAGGACTTGCTTCGAAGAGGCAGATGTCAGCACCAGGTCTGGTCTCAAAGAAGTTGATGTTACATATTCTGGGAACTTGAGTTGCCTGCCCAAGTCCACTCGCAGTTCCCAGTCTGATGCCGATGAGAGAAGACTGGCCGATGGTGTTGGCTTTGAGCGTGGCTTCTCTCCAGCCTTCACGAAGGGAATTGACTTCCGGCTGCTGGCGTGTTTGTTGTTGGCCACAGCACTGGAGATGGTCTCAGCCACTGCCTTCAGCACCTGATCGTGTCTCCAGCGGTACCGACCTCCTCCGAGAGCTGCGGGGCAGCTGCTCATGATGTGCTCCAGCGTGCCTCTTCCTGGACATAGAGGGCAAGTTGGAAGGTCACTCTTCCCCCAAACATGCAGGTTAGCTGGGCTTGGCAGCACGTCATAGACAGCTTGGACCATGAACTTAATGCGCTGAGGCTCTGCCTTCCAGATGTCATTCCAGGTCAGCTTCCTCTCCAGCGCTCCTTCCCACCTCGTTGATGCCCCCTGCTGCCGCATGCTCACCATCCTGCTGGTCCTCACATCCTCAACGCCTGCCCGCACCTCCTCCAAGACCAGGTCCCGCCTTTCCTTGCCCTGGGCCCTGTCGTACCGTGGCTGTGGGATGGCGCCCAGCCCTGCTCGCCCGATTGCCACCATGCCCACCATGGCCTTGTGTCTCAGTCGAGACTCTGCCAGCTCCAGCCCCTCTTGAGCTTTGAACTTCCTTCCTGTCCGAACCACAATGCCTGCTGCTGCGACTCTGGTGTCGCTAGAGTCTCGGTAGACTAGCGCCTCTCTCGTACGAGAGACCCTGAATTCCTCCTCCAGGCTGCAGAAGGGAAGCTGGAGTTTGTTGCTTCTGCCGTACAGTGCTGCACTCGTGAGACTGCGTGGCAGCCCCAGCCATCTTCTGAGGTAGGAACTGATCTTTCTTTCCAGGGTCTCTACCGTGGACATAGTCACCTCATACACCAACAAAGGCCAAAGGATACGGGGAAGAATGCTATGCTGGTACAACCATGCTTTGAACCTGCCGGGTAGGCCAGACTTGTCTACAGCAGACAACCAAGTTTCGAGCTTCTTGATGGTTGCTTGGATGGAAGCTGTGTCTCTGAGGCTACAGTCAAAAGTCTTGCCCAAGCTTGTGACTGGTTTCTCAGTGATCGTTGGTATTGCTGTTCCATCAACAAGGAAGCGGAACTTGTCCACCACCTTTCCCCGCTTCAGGACCATGGACCTGGATTTCGTTGGTTTAAAGCTCATCCTAGCCCAGCCGATTAGCTTCTCCAGGCCCTGTAGAATCCACCTGCACCCTGGCACTGATGTGGTGGTAACCGTCAGGTCGTCCATAAAAGCGCGGATGGGGGGTTGCCGAACTCCAGACTTAGACAAGGGGCCTCTACACTCAGTCTCAGCTGCTTTCACCAACATATTCATGGCAAGGGCGAACAGGATAACTGAGATTGTGCAGCCAGTTATGATCCCTTTCTCGAGCCGATGCCAATCGGATGTTACACTCCCTGAGGTAACTCTCAGCCTGAAGTTCCCATAATAGTTCAGGATGAGGTCCTTGATCTTGCAGGGAATGTGGTGACGGTCCAGGGTGGTTTCCACAAGCTTGTGGGGGATGGACCCATATGCGTTGGCAAGGTCGAGCCAAAGCACTGCCACGTCTCCATTCCCCTCTCGCGCCTCCCTGATCAGCTGGGTGACCACCCCGGTGTGTTCCAGACAACCGGGCACTCCGGGAATGCCCCCCTTCTGTACTGAGGTGTCAATGTACTTGTTCTTGAGGAGGAAGTCCGTCATCCTTCTGGCGAGGACGCTAAAGAAGATCTTTCCCTCCACACTGAGAAGTGAGATGGATCGGAACTGCTCCAGCTTGGTGGAATTCTCCTCTTTTGGGATCCAGATTCCCTCTGCCTGTCTCCACTGATCCGAGATGGTCCCTCTACGCCAAATCACCCGCAACAGGTTCCATAAGATCCTGAGGAGGTTTGGGCAGCGTTTGTACACCTTGTAAGGCACTTGGCTGGGCCCTGGGGCAGAGCTTGCTCTGGCGGATGTTACCACCTCCTGGACTTCCTTCCAGGTGGGTTTTGAGGTGTTAAACTCCACTAGAGGGGCTGGTATGTCCAGGAGGGCTTTCTGTGGTCCTAGCTCTTGCTCTCTGTCTGGATCGCGGAGGGTGTTGAAGAGGTAGTCGTCCACCTCCTCCTTGGAACAGTCAAGACGCCCACTGCGCTTCTGCCCCAACAGCCTCTTTGTGAAGCCAAAGGGGTTGGCTATGAAGGAACTTCGCTTCCTGGCTCTCTCAGTCCTCCGTCTCCTATGCCATTCCGCCCTGCGCAGGGTCGTGAGCTTCTTCCGGATGGTGTGTCGGAGCTCAGCGAGAGGTGGCTTCTCTGCTACAGCTGCTGTCTTGAATTGCTTTGCCAGCGACCGCAGCTCTTTCCGCAGCTGGTGAATCTTGTCTGCCCTACGGTTGTTGGTGTAGGTGGGCTTGCTGGACTTGGGCTCCTCAACCCCAAACCTCTCAGCTCCAAAGCTTGTGATGATGGTGGTCAGGCTCTTGAGTCGTCCCTCTGCATCTCCTTTTGCTGTTGCGTTGATGATTCCAGATGTATCCTCATCAAACTGTTGCCACAGCTTGTGCTGGTTTGCTTGAGGCCATTTGATCCGATGATATTGGACTACTCTGCTAGGGGTTGGAGTGTCAAGCACTTGGAGGTTCTGGGCTCTGTGGGTTGTCTCCGGGCCGGGCTCCTCCTGCGTCTCACCAGGCGTTGATCCTGTGCGCTGTGCTGAATTCTCCTGTGCCAAGCATTTCATCCGGGCCTGGTGTATTTTTAGGCCGTGATCGTTCTTGCAGACCTTTCCGCAGATGCATCTACTAATCATAGTCGATTGTCCGTTTTCCAAGGTCGTCATCGTTAGGTCCGTCCTATTGGGGTGCTCATCCTCCCCCCCTCTCGGGCTCCCCTGGGGGTGTTTTTCTGTGGGTCGATCTGTAGCTTGCTTTATATATATATATATATATATATATATATATATATATATATATATATATATATCATAGGAATAACTGAACATATTTTAATTCGTGTTGTCATGACAGTTTAAGGTGTATGTTATACTCTTAGTTTGTTAATAACAGTATAAGGTGTATGTTATATTACATTGTTATTCTACTCATTATCACCTTTGTGACATCTAACTATTGACATTTAAAGATCTAATTTATTAACATTCATAATGTAAAAAGTAGTAACGTTTTTCAATTTTAATACATTTAATTACAGTTCCTAACATGTTCCTGTTTATTTTGTGTGAAGGCTGAATGGCTGTAATCTGTCAGAGAGATGCTGTGAAGCTCTGGCCTCAGTTCTCAGCTCCACCTCCTCTAGTCTGAGAGAGCTGGACCTGAGTACCAATGACCTGCAGGATTCAGGAGTGAAGCTGCTCTCTGCTGGACTGGGGAGTCCACACTGTACACTGGAGACTCTCAGGTCAGTTGGACTCAAACAGTCCCACCACAAGGCTCCTTATCAGAAGACATTTAAACAGATTTACATCCATGAAAGTTAAAAATCACACACCTAAATATAGATTTTTCATGAGAATAACTGTGTGTGTGTGTGTGTGTGTGTGTGTGTGTGTGTGTGTGTGTGTGTGTGTGTGTGTGTGTGCGTGTGTGTGTATAGGTTGTCTGGCTGCATGGTCACACAGGAAGGCTGTGCTTCTCTGGCCTCAGCTCTGAGCTCCAACCCCTCCCATCTGAGAGAGCTGGACCTGAGCTACAATCACCCTGCAGGAGACTCAGGAGTTACGCTGCTCTCTGCTGGACTGGAGGATCCACGCTGGAGACTGGAGACTCTCAGGTATGGAGAGGACAGCTCACCACTCACAAGGATTCAACCTCCTGCTAGATGAAGTGGTTTCAAAACGCAGCTGTAACTAATGTTGTGTAGAAAGCGATGATACAGCAGATTATGAATGTGAATGTTTCCATGTTTAATGACAACATGCTGCTCTCACTGTGTTTCCCCCCCAGTGTGGAGCACGGTGGAGAGTGGAGGCTGAAACCAGCTCTAAAGAAGTGTAAGTGTCTGTTTACTTTGATTCATCACAACACACACTAACTATTTAGATGTATGTATGTGTATTGGAACCTTTAAAAGTTTAATATCTTGAAAAGATTGCAATGTATTGCTTTCAATTTTTTGACAAAGACAGCCACTCACACACACACATGGGATTTGAATTAACTTTAACTTTAAATATCTTAATGCACCGGACCCGACCAGAAAACCGGGAATCGACCCGACCTTCAGCCGCCTAATCATGTCTTGTTCTTCCGTCAGATGCCTGTGAACTCACACTGGACCCAAACACAACCTTCAGACATCTCTCTCTGTCTGAGGACAACAGAAAGGTGATGAAGGTTGGAGAGGATCAGTCGTATCCTGACCACCAAGAGAGATTTCAGTCTTGGCCCCAGGTGTTGTGTAGAGAGGGTCTGACTGGCCGCTGTTACTGGGAGGTGGAGAGGAGAGGACATGTTTATATAGGAGTGACATACAGAGGAATCACAAGGAAAGGATGTGGTCAAGACAGCTGGCTTGGAGGGAACAACAAGTCCTGGAGTCTTTATTGTGATGATGATGGTTACACTGCCTGGTACAATGATAGCAGAATCCGTCTCCGCCCCTCTGGCTCCACCAGAGTAGGAGTGTATGTGGACCGGCCTGCTGGCTCTCTGTCCTTCTACAGAGTGTCTCCAGGTGTAGGAGGGTCCTCAGACACACTGACACACATCCACACCTTCCACACCACATTCACCCAGGAGGACCTCCTCCCTGGGTTTAGGTTCTGGTCTGGTTTTGGTTCGTCAGTGTCTCTGTGTGGGTTGTAGTTTATGATCATCATCATATCACTGCCAAAAACTGCGAGCAAAAACGACTCAACTAACCAACTAACAATGTGTAGAATTAAGTGGCATCTCTTGGCAGAAATGGAATATAATATTCATAAGTATGTTTTAATTAGTGTATAATCGCATGAAAATGAGAATCATGTTTTCGTTCACTTAGAAAGAGCCGTTTATAGCGGTGTATTGAAATAATCTGAATTGCAGTTTATCTAGTTTGGAAGTGTTTGTTTTTTTAAGTTAAAGATATTGGATATTTAACAAATATTCACGCTCCGAATTACAGTGATCTGACGCGGGGAACTAAAGACATGATCACAGCTATGAGTGATTACGTCATTAAACCGGATAGGCCTCACGTTACAAAATGTTCCCAATGGAATAAAATAGCTGTTTAGAAATGTAACCTGCTAACTCTACAACAGTAAAAAGCAGGTAAAAAACGGTGTGGCCAGTGGAGCTCCAGTGTGAATGCAGTAGCGTGCGGTGAGCCTCAATTTCAGTGGGGCGAAGCTACCCGTGTGGCCGACCACGCCCACAATATGTGTTTTTGATGTGTATTTTTGAGCTACATTAATAGATGCTAACTAAACTAATTATGAACAAAAATATCGAATGTGCTTTGAAGCTTTGAACGTGTCAGCCGCAACACATGCATGATGTCGGGCGAATTAGTATGTGCAATGGAAACACCAACCAGGTCTGGAATCATCTTTAGCTCGAGCTGTATAATACAGTAACGAAGTGTATAGACCCCTTCGAGTGCAACGTCACAGAAATATGCGCACGCGTCTTGGGGTCAGAAAAACACCTACTCACATAGACTTCCACTAACGAAGTCCAAACAAAAAGTCTAAAATGCCGACCTGTAGCGCTGTTGGATGTGAAAATAGGACCAGCAGTGGCGTTGACCAGATTAGGACATTGTCCACTGGTTTAAGAATAAATAAATAAACTTACCCCGCCATGCAGGTGCAGTTAGCCGTGTGAATGTAGCACTTCTCCTTGTTGTCGATCACCCATGCCTTGTACAACGATGTCTTCTTCCCTTGACGCTGACTCTATAGGCGTCCAGCGACTTGTATGCGCATAGACTTTCTCGAGTGTACGGGCGGTTTATCTATAGGTAAGGGTGAATAGCTGGCCACTGGATATCTGCCATACTGTCATCTACCCAATCTTTAATGGAAGCTGGGTCTGGCAAACTATCGCCGTCAGCCAATACCAATTTGATGAGATATTGTTCCCGGTCCTTAATCGGCAACGAGAGAGCATATTCGGAAATATTCTGAGGAGAATCGTTGACAGCCATGTTCTTCACTTTGTTTTCTGACCCCATTAGGCGCGAAAAGACGTGTGCGCATTCTCGTGGCTTGGAATGTTTACAAACAATGAAAGGGTGTATTGGCGGAGTAATTCTAGTTGACCATGGGGCGGATAAGTTGACGACCATATAGGACTCTATTAGCGCGGGTTGAAATCCCTATTGCAGCCTGCAGGGTTACGTGATGAACATACGGAGGAGCGCGACCGTTGAGTTGAACCGCCCCAACATTGAAAGATTACGCTCAAGTAGGATTGCCACCATCCAAAACTTGATGTCAACGTACCAAAAATAGTGTAAAGGTCTACAGAAACTATAGATAGTTAATGTGATGCAAATATTATTAGAAATAGATTCATGGAGCTGGAGCAAGGATTTTTGGAGGAACTATTTTTTTGGGAGCCTGCTCTTGCAAGTAGGTGGTTCGTCGCCCCACCTGCCCACATGAGCCGCACGCTACTGTGTGAATGTAACACACATACTGTATACAGGTGACTTTCCATATGTGGACATTGGTGAAACTATCGCAGACTTAAACAAAAAAACAAAACGAGTACACGTTGAGATTTGGACGATGTATTCAATTACGCTTTTCTGGTATTTATTGCACCCCTCATACCTACTGGTACCTTACTGACCAGTACAGGCCACCGTAGTTTCAGTACTGGTACCTTACAGGCCACCATAGCTTCTCCTACGTCGTTGGAAAGGGAGAGGTGAGGGGGGGGGGGGGGGGGGGGGGGGGGGTATTCAGTTTGTTGTAATCTGTAACCTCACCGCTAGATGCCACTAGATTTTACACATTGTGCCTATATATATATATATATATATATATATATATATAATCAGGTTATATATATATATATATATATATATATATATATATATATATATATATATATATATATATATATATATATATTAGGGTGCATCAGTTGCCCCAACTTTCTCAGAATTTAATGCAGTTTTAGTCAAGTGTTCCTTTTCATACAAAAATGTGCCCTGTTAAATATTTTGGCCATATATTAATATTTAGGGGTGGCAACATCAGCCTGAAGTTTTACCATATTAATGAATTGAAAATAGCGCCAGCGTTTCCCATACTGCCAATAATCATGACAATTTTAGGGCTAAAGAGCTGCCATGGGTATGTTTTAATAGACAATGTACTCAGCTATCTGCAAAACTAGTTATCTATGAAACAAAATTGCAATTGGCTGAGAAATTGGCCAAAAAAGACCAAAAATGTGCTTTTTTCGCAAAAGTTGGGCTTGAAACATCAGTAATTCAGTATCACTAAAATATCAACTGTAATATTATTCAACACTGTGTTTCTGAAAAATACTATAACCAAAAATTAAACAGTATCAGTAGTGTGATGATAACCACTCAGCTGGCAGAGATTTAGAAAGCTGGCTGACATCAAATTGCCTAATATACTAATACACAGCTTAGTATGCTGAGAGATCAAACTGTGCTGCATGAGTTGAGTCCTCAGAGACAGGGAAAGAGAGGTCCTAAGTGAGTTAGTAAGAGTCTCCCAGGCAAAGGCTTGGAGCAGTTCAGAGGTTGTAGGACTCTCAATCTCAACAAGATCCAACTGGTGCATGTCATGAGCTCTGCAGTCTGAAGGTAATGGCTTCTAAAACAAGAGCTTCATCACAACTGTATGGTCTAGGACCTGCAGTGTCTGCAGATGACTTGCATCTTCCCAGAACTAAATTACCCACTTTAAGGATGATCCTGCGTGCAATGAAATATCTTTCATCATCAACTACAGAGAGTGGAAGCCAATCTCACTATCAAATAGCAAAGATGCTGTATCCACAGATTGAGGAGATATATGGCAGAGCAGGTGTTCCTCTGCAGCCTATAGGTTCCAAGCCTGCTAATAAAGAAAAGATTGTATGTATTATCAGTCTACTTGATTTTCCCATTTTCTTCCCATTTTCTGTATAATACAGATGCACAAATTGTACAACGATGTTGCCACCCCTAGAGATTGTTCGATCTTTTTTAAATTTCACAGGGTCTCTTTCTAGTTGAAAAGGAACATCAGTGTGAAACTGCATTAAGATCAGACAAGTATTTCTATTTTAGGGGGCAACTGATGCACCCTAATATATATATATATATATATATATATATATATATATATATATATATATATATATATATATATATATATATATATATATATAATAAGGTAATATTTCTGACATGAAAAAAGGGGACATACTGACATATCTACATTGAGCCTATTGTTATCATGGTAAATGTAGTACTGTAGTAAAAAATTGGTCAGTACACCAATGGTTTATTATGATGTGTTTTAACCTTTGGTTAACCAGAAAAAACTATCCAAAGTAGGAAATGGGAATCGATCTAATTGTATTGATAGTCTATTGTTAATAATCGGTTCTGTATTGTATTGATAGTCTATTGTTAATAATCGGTTCTGTATTGTATTGATTACCTATTGTTAATGATTGCTTCTGTATTGTATTGATTACCTATTGTAGATGATCAGTTCTGTATTGTATTGATTACCTATTGTTGATGATCAGTTCTGTATTGTATTGATTACCTATTGTTGATAATCGGTTCTGTATTGTATTGATTACCTATTGTTAATGATTGGTTCTGTATTGTATTGATTACCTATTGTTGATGATCAGTTCTGTATTGTATTGATTACCTAGTGTTTCTGATCAGTCATGCGTGCCTTCTTATGGTATTAAGCCGATAGACCCCCGCGTGGCAGGTCACCTCACAGCCTATCAGAGAAATTAATATTCATGAGAAAGCTACAACCTTTGCCTTTATCAAATCTATTGCTATATGTTTAACCATTAAAGGAAGTGACTTTTAAGATCTTCCATAGGGTTAACTAAGCAGGTTTCACAAAGATTGAATTTCTAATTTGAAATGTATTTTAAGTATTGACTAAAAATACAATTTGTACTAAAATATGTTTGATATTTTGGACATTTTCATCCTGAAGAGCTCTGATATCAGTTTTTATTTTGATAAGCCTAACATGGAACCTGATTTGAAGCAGATTAATATTATATTCATAAATGCGGTCTATAGGAAAAGTTAATGATGTTCATGTTGTGCAACACGGCAGCAGAACATGTTCAGTTATTAAAGATATGTGCACACCTGTTTGTTTTATGATTTGTAATGTCTGCTACTTCTATTATTTTAGTCCAGTTTATTATGTACATGTAAGGGACTGTTGTATTGGTTCATAAAGCATAATGGTAATAAACAACTTGTGGATCCAACTGAATGTTGTCGTGTGTTGGATGATCCTTTGTTCAGCGTAAATCCTCCAAGCTGAGCAGATGTTTCTCCAGATCTCAGCTCTGTTGGTTCTCCTAGCAGCACACCTGGATGTCCTTCCAGCCCCTTGGATCCCAGCAGGTCTCTATGGTGTCCTGACGTTGGCCATCATTCTTTTTAAAATCTGATTTTATCGCCATGGACCAAATTGATACTACAGAAACAAGCGATTGATGTTTAAAGGAAAAATACAGGCTAACGTTGACATGGTTATGTCTATTGGTGATGTACAACTCACCCCAGGTAGTTACAGTGACAACATCTGGCACCAGATTCACACTGTCGCTCAATACTGGACCAATGACAAACATCGTTGTCGGCGTTATTCCCTGAGACCCAAAATGATGGGAAAATAGGGTCCAGGTGTGAAAAATCCCACAGTTAACATTTAAAGCGTAAAGCACACTTTGGTGTCGGAGGGGAAATAACGCTTTTGAAGTCCATTCTGAAGCGGATAAAGTACAGACCCGCTCCGCTCCGTTCACAACAATACGATCCTAGTGGTGGTTTGCCTCGTGTACAGATGTGCAGGGAAATTGACCTGTGTGCTTCGGGGTCACAGCTTGTTGACCTCCAAGGGAAAAGCAATGAACACACGTTGACAACAACAGTTATTGAAGATAATGAGTGTGTGACAAATACAGGGTTCCCAAGTTGCAAAAACTCATTTCCGGGAGCCTCCAACGGGGGGGGGTCGCGATTGTCGACGGGGGGCTGGAGTGTTGCGCGATTATCAAAGGGGGGGGGGGGGGGGGAGTGTTGCGCGATTATCAACGGGGGGGGGGGGGGGGGGGGGGAGTGTTGCGCGATTATCAAGGGGGGGGGGGGGGGGGGTGTTGCGCGATTGTCAACGGGGGGGGGGGGGGGGGGGGGGGGGGGGGAGTGTTGCGCGATTGTCTTCGCGGGGAGGAGGGGCGCGCAATCACAACAGACCCCGGATCGACGGGGGGGGGGGGGGGGGGGGAAACAAAAAACAAAAAAAATCTAAATGCAAATATTCCCCCCTTGAAATAAAATATCCTTGCAAATAAGATATAAAAATATTCCCTCCTTGGAATAAAATACAAAAATAGTCCCTCCTTGAAATAAAATACACTACTTATTCCCTCCTCGTGACTTTGAAAAAGTCACGTAAAATTAACACAAAGTTAAGCATGTTGCATTCATTCTTCCCGCTTGTATTGACCTTTAGCCTATATATCGATGATATCATAAAGTATATGTACATGACAGTGATTCTGGGTCCTAGTTTATCAAGCTTTTGGAACAACTATTTTAGTCTTCTAGCATTACCTTTGGATCTTATGCCCACATTATTTTATTTACTCTTAGACTAGGTAAACTTATTCAATTGTTCTAATAAGGCCAAATTCATGAGCTAGTCTCACCCCACCGGAAAGAACTCTTCCCAGTTACCCTTTCAGCAGCTGAAGAGAGGTCTGTCCAGGTTGGGTTACCATCATCCAGTCGATAACCACCTCTAGGAGATGGAAAAAAATCATGACGGTTTCTTAGTCTAGAGAAGATCTCACCCCCCATCAGGATGAAGCACTTCTCTGCAATCCAGTCACTGCCAATGCACAACAAATCATAATTATAGAGTGTTAACATCTTTCAACATCAATCGCTTGTGAATAATCAATCATTAAAAGAATCAAAAAGAAAATTGAAAATATAGAGTGTAAAAACACATCACATTCAGATAAGACCGTCAACCATGTTGCCTCCTAATAGGAAACTTATCAACCGCTGGTAACAGGAAGCAATGTTCCTGCTGTTCATTTTGTGTATGCAGTCCATTTCAATGTCCAAATATGAGTCTCTGAGTCCATTTAGGGCAGGAACCCCAGATCAACTGTCCTCTCTCTAATGGACCCCCCTCCATTGTCCTGGGGGAAGAGAGACCAGAACCAACCAGTATCTTTGCAGAAAAACATCTAACACAATACAACCAACAATATGTAGACAGTGGTTTCTATTATGTAATTATAGATCAGGCATGTCTTAATTCTATATGATCTTATATCAGTACTAATCTAAGTAGTTCAAACCATATGTGAAAGTTATATCAAAACAAACTTGCATACAAAGGTGAGTCAAACAATAGGTGAATATGGTGAATGAAGTTAAAATTGAATATATATATATCCACACACAATCATTGAATAGTTTTGCTTACTAAAAATGGATATGGCTCAAATAAACCAACCTCAATTTCCTCATTGTCATCGCCCAAGTCACCTCTAATAATCAAATGGCACCTGTGTGTGTGTCCCAGGTGAAAACCCTCTGGTCCATCTAAGAATCATAGCCTCAGCAACGGTCAGCATCATTGAGCAAAAACAAAACATCGTACATAAAAACAAGACAATGGACACCACATTATGGAGGTAAACTGAGCAACCCAAAAATTGACTGGATTAATTGTTACACCCCTACACTGTGTATCAGGTTATGACTCTACCACACTCCCATATCGTCGCTTGAGGCGGGCTTCTGTCTCAGTTTGGTGATAGAGAAGTCCCTAGACCCTAACGGCCCCCAGCGCTGGTTGACCCCTGGACTACTGTGGACGAGTGGTAGAGGAGATAACTTCTGATTTAAATGAAACTATCAGATAGGGCCGTATTATGCCCATCAACCATCTTATGTGCAAAGACTCATGAGGGGGTACCAGGGGTTCGGGGCTTCATGTGACGTGACTGAGCTGTTGGTCTGCTATTTGTCCTATAAAACACAAAACACTCACACAAACAGTTAAAAGTATAAAACAAATACACAAAGAAAACAAAATCAACAGGAAACAAAAACAAATAACAGACATATATACATAGTTGACCTGATCTTCAACCGTCCTAATGTTCGCATCGCTTTCTTCATTATGTTTCATTATGTCTATTATTATTATTATCATTAACATCATTATTATTATTACCACTACTATTATAACTCTATAATGCCTCCCTCTATCTCTTGACCACGTTTCTTCCTTTCCCTTTTCACTTTCTCTGACTTTTCTTACGCTTTCTCTGACTTTTCTTACACTCACCTCTTCTTCTATCCTTCTAATTACTTCCCTCTGTCTTTCTAAGTAAATCCTTTTGTTTTAAGAATCACCACTTACTGTCCCCATCTCATTGTGTCCTGTCCAACTGTCCTTTCCTCCTTTGTTAACCTTATGATTTCTTATCATTAATAAAAAACAAAAAGAGATGTTCATCTTTCTTTGGAAGGGGCATGGAGGTCCCCTCTTTCTCTTAAGGTTAAAGGAAAGAATAAAACAGGGAGTTAATGTCAATTTTAACACCTTCCTATTACTGACAAGTTGATGCTTATGAATAATCAGTTTTTACACAACAACACTTTTTATCGCAGTAATGACATCTGTTAACATAGTTATTTATAAATGTATATGTCTAGATAATAACATTAAACCAAATTATTGTATTGGGCTCCATTCTGCCTTCTCCCCTTGCATTCTAGGAGTGCACAACTTCATTCACACTTCATTCATTAACTTCATTTCCTTTGTCCCCATCACATGGTCAGTCGTCGGGGGAGGGGGGAAGTCTGGGTAGTCTGATGGGGGTAGGGGTGGTCGAGGGGTAGGGGGTCTTGGGGGCCATTTTGGGGACTCCCAAAATGGCTGACAGGGATTTGTAATCTATGCTCCCTGCTGTGTTACTAGGCCTACCAGTTAATATTGTGTATATGCCCAACTATGTGTGTGCCCATATGTACAAGTGCTCCAACTCCACTTGCACTGTTAGGTATATGTCTATAGGTTAGATAGATGAGTTTACTGTCTCTCCCTAGACCTAGCATGGCCATTAGCCTCCACGTGGGCCAAATGGCTAGGAACACAGGAATGTTACCATCCCCCCTGAAACAAAGGCCATAAACCACCCCCGTGGTGGGCTATCTTCAGTTAGGCCCTCGTGTTTAGCTTATCTGGCTAATAGCACAAGAATGCTACCATGCTTCTATGAGAAACAAAGGGCTAACCCACGTGTTGGGATCTCCAGTTGTATTCTGCAGAGTTAACTAAGATGCATTTTAGCAGAGTTAGCAAGGATTAGCACATGCAGAGTTATGTACACAAACGTGAGTTATTGTGTTTCATGCAAGTTAGCGTAGTTCTTTGTGCATTTGATGTTAGTAGCAATGTTAGTAACAATGTTAGTAGCAATCTGTACCCTATCGATCTCCGTTTTCCACTCCTAATAGAGGGTTTTCACCTACGTCACGTCTTGGGCAGTAACCCGGATGCGCGGCCATGTTGGAGGCACTGGATGTAAACACTGCGCTTGTATAGATGTAAACGCTGCGCTGGATAAATGTAAACGCTGCGATGGATAAAGGTCCAAAACCAAAGAAAAGCTTGTCAAAAGGCGTTATAGATGCAAAGGCATACAGGGAAGGACTTGGACCGGAGGAAATATTTGAGGAAGTTACTTTATTGGTGGTGCAGATCCCTACGAGTTGGCTCCCTCGTCTTGGATCAATGACGACCCGGAGAGTCTTCCGTCTGTTTCTTATCCTGACATCGTCTACTACCTGGTTTTCTCGCCAAGCCCATACACAGCGGAAGACCTTAAATCTATAATTTATAGTACTGTATAGTTTATAAGCTATCTGTTCTGATACCTGTGTAGTTTTCCTTTAATAAATCTGTGTTCTGATGATAGTGTTATGCTGTGTTCTCTTCCACAACAATACATGAACAAAAACTGTAAATTAACCATTTATAAATAATTTTAGGCTGTATATAGTCTTTTTATTGACAAAGTGCATATAAAAATATACTTAAGTCAAAATCAACAATGGATGGGCAAAGGTTCACCAGAGCACAACAAAGTACAATCTTATAAATGGTACAATAACCATCACTATCTTTGCACATCAAGAAATCAATTGGTAATATCCCCCCCCAAGATAGTATATTTCTG
>JAOPHQ010000465.1:0-22791 GCA_030340625.1 Merluccius polli
AGAGGAATGTGGAACAGAACAGCTGGAGGTGAAGCCACAGCCTCCCATCAGCTCACATTGAGACAGTCCGAGGCGACGTGTGCCAGAATCAAGGGGGATTTTTTTTTTGTGACTTTTATACTTTTTCCGCGCTTCGTGTCCAAGTTGTCTCCCGAGTCTTGGAACCTGTATGAGGAGAAAAAAATAATAAAAAACAGTTTCTTCTTCTTTCCCCCTTGAAACTGTTCACTAGCGATTTTGACACAGACCATATGACTTTTTATTTGTCTTTTATTTTCAGTTTTATATTCCTGTATATTTTACTGTATGTTTATTAGTTTGACTAAGACTTACCTCAGTGCATCACGTGCCAAGTCGATCTTTGTTTCTCTTTTAAACCTGTTAACACTGATTCTTCTCGACTCTCTACCTTTCTTTTGTTTGTCATTTTTGTGGTCTTCTTTTGCTGTTCATCTCCCGCTCATTGATCTGACACTGACGAGGGGAAAGACCCTGAAGTAAAACTGTCTGAATGATGCCAAGGCTGCAACCGAGAGGGGGTGCTGCTCCCAGAAGTGCTTTTTCATGTTGTCCGCTGTTATGTCTGGCTTGACCGTCTCCCCTCTCTCTGTCCTCTGGCTGGGATCATCCGAGCTGTGTGTTGGACGGCCATGTTTACCTGCAGTGAGCCCAATCTTTTCTACAGCAACCTCAACTATGTTTGGCATGTTTTTCCGATAATGCTTGGCGTCTTGTTTTACTGGCTTTGATGCTCGGAGTTGTCCATCAAATGTCCATCAAAAATCCATCAAAGGTAAAATGTTGGCTTGTGGCCGGCTGGCCACAAGGTGAGCGCTTCGCTGGGGAACCTCTCAATCAATACAGCCAGACGTCGTACTACAGACCCTGCCTGGTGCCCAGCTATTCTCTATTCTGAAGCCCCCCTTTTTTCTCATTTTCTGCCCTGTTGACTGATGGGAAATTTCTCCTCGCAACAGTACTTTTGCCGTATCCCCTCTTAAGATGTCCTTCAACGCAACAAAGAGCGGCAAACAATCACCCCAGGGGGGACTCTGAAAGGAAGGACTGACGTCTTACGTCGGGCTCCGGAGCAGTCAGAGGATTACTGGAGAAAGCGTCTGGATTATGGATTATGACATTGTGCAAGACTTAAGGACATACTTCTGGACAGTAACACAAAAGAGCGAGTTAATCACATTGTCAATCTCAAGGACTGACGGCCCACGGCGATTGGCTGAGACCTAGGAAGGCTCTTATCCTTCAAATCAGTAGAAGTGAAGTCATGGGGGAACAATGGGGGGGGGGGGGGGGGGGTGGCTATTCAAAGGGCTGACATGACAGTGTGGGGCGGCCGGGGTTAAGGCGGTTAGAAGAGCCCGCACTTAATTTGAAAGTTTCATAATTAGATTGGTTGACAAAAGGTTGGGGCCCTCCAGTATTTGTTTGTTTGTGTGTGTGTGTGTGTGTGTGTGTGTGTGTGTGTGTGTGTGTGTGTGTGTGTGTGTGTGTGTGTGTGTGTGTGTGTGTGTGTGTGTGTGTGTGTGTGTTTTTGCGTGCGTGTTGTTGGATCGCGGACGTTTACCAATGCTTTGGAGGTAGTGCTTGGTTTGCAACCATTTGTACAGGAGAACATATTAAGACACACCCTGAACTTCCCCTTTTGAAAAAACATTTTTTATGCGTCTTCGACAGCTTGCCCCGTTGACATCCAGTGTGTAGCCCAGCTAGATCACTACAGGAAGAAGCTAACAAACTCAATTGAACCAGTTTGTGAAATAATGGTGTCTATACACTAGAATCATGCTGTACAATCTGTCGATAGGATCTTCGGTCGAAAATAGCAAACTTATCCTTTAAGCATGTCTGGGGATTTTGTCTTGATCTTGACGATAAAAACTGACACAGAGAATGCATGAAAACCTCCTGTTGGACCCCGACCCTGAGAACAAAGGGTCTGTGGTTTGTCTGTCTTACAACAACCATGACAGAACGAGAGTAAGACAGAGAGAGAGAGAGAGAGAGAGAGAGATAGACTGAGTGAGAGAGAGACAGTGAATCAGATTTAAGAGAGAAAGAGAGACAAAGGAAGAAAGTTAGATTATGTGAAAGAGATGGAGAGAGATAATATGAAAGAGAGTGAGATAATGGTAAAGAGAGAATATGAAATAGGTGGAGCGAGAGAATGTGGCGTGACAGAGACGTGAAATAAAGCGAGAGAGAGAGAGAGAGAGAGAGAGCCAGTAGAAGCATGGCCGCCACCTGAACATCCATCTTGACTTGCAGTCTAAACTCCAGCAAGCTGCGGTCTGGCGGCTCCGCTCCGGCTATCCTCCGTCTGCTTTTCCCTCTCTCCCCCTCTCCCTCTCTCCCCACATCTCTGTCTCTCGTTCCTCATGTGCACTTCTATCTCTCAAACGCCAACTTTTCTGTTTGTTTATTACTCACCCTCTCTCTCTCTCTCTCTCTCTCTCTCTCTCTCTGTCTGTCTCGTCTGCCCATCCGCCCATCACTCTCACCGCCAATTCATTTTTTCATCCTCAAATTAAGTAATAACATTTTTAAACACATAATGTTTTACATGGGGAGTCTGGATGATATTTTACAGCCTTCGGACTCCTGCCATTTTGTACGCTTGTTTATTTGCCATCTTGCGTCTCGAGCCAGAGAGGAAAATAAATGAAAAACTAAAAGTTGTTTTCAGCTGGAGGAAATCTGATGGTGCTTGGCCCATCATTAGCCTCCGCCAACATACACACGCTCGTCAGAAAACTTTAGAGGAGCGAACGCACACACACACAGACACTCACTCACACACACACGCACACACACACACACAGGCACACGCACAGTTCCCCTTTCATACTGATAAGGATCTCTCACTGCAGCCCGGTCTTGCCTTAATGTATTCAAGCCTTCGTCGGCTGATTTCTCAGGAAAACACGGAGGTAACATTGACTGACTTGGCACACACTTTCAAGAAAATGACCCTTCTACCCGCCCCCTCCCCCGCCATCCTCTTCCTCCCCACACTCCTCTCTGAGCCCAGTATCAAAGACCTGGGGACAATCAGTGGATTTATCGCGGCTGGAAATGAGTGCAGGAAACAGATGTGATTCTGATTAAGCACAACCACAAACACACACACACACACTCACACACACACACACACACACACACACACGCACACAGGGTGCCAGAGGCGCACTGCCCGCTGTCGCCTCAAGGCTTCAGAGTGGAAGCAGAGCCAAGCCTCGAGTCCAAAGGCATGATATCTGCTAAACATGTGCTGCAGACAGGGGTGGTGCCAGCCAATTAGAAACTAGCACTCTTCTCCCATGTGTGTGTGTGTGAGGAGGAGGGATTGCCAGTGATCAGGGCAGACTAGTGCTTGATCTGCTGCTCTGTGTTACAGGATCCTCTATGATGGACCAATCACATAATGTCGAATCAATGAAACCCTGTACTGTCCCCTGCAGACGCTATATGACGATAAAACATTGATTGAAATGTTGATGGCAGACATTGAACCATGTGTGTCCGTGTGCGTGTGCATGTGTGCATCTGAGTGGCTGTGTGTTTCAATAAAAAAACGGCAGGCAAGAACTTTATATGGTTTCTACTTTAATAAGAATGCACTTTGGCACCCCTTCATTTTCTTCACTTAGGCTATTATTTTACAAACTACATAGAAAAGGCCATAAATAAATGACATAAGTTACATGTACCTAGAATTTCATGACAAAAAAAAAAAAAAAAAAAAAAACAAGAGATATGAAATCAAATCAATGAATGACAAAACAAAAACCAATCAACAATGTTGAGAGCATGTTAGATCTACCAGGCTAGATCATATGGCATCGGAGGGCAATACAATAACACACGTTTTATACCTCTGGCGTTTTGTTAGAGATTTTTTGTTTTTTTTGTTTTCTTGTCTTTTTTTTGTTCATCAAAACGTCCAACATTAATGAAAGGAGAAAAAAAAGTATTTTACAGTACATTCTGCTTCCTTTTACCTTCCCGCCTTGTCTTGCATATTCCCAAAACACAGGTCCTTTTGTCCACATAGAAACCACTACCCCGACGAACAGAACAGAAAGAAACACCAGAAGAATAGAGAGGTTGAGCCGGCATTAAGGACGGAGGAGGAGGAGGAGGAGGAGGAGGGCTTGGTGATTGATATGTGAAAGGTCACGTGTGAGTTCCACAACCTTTTAGTTGAAAAAGCAAACAAAACAATAGCGTCCGTTGAACTTAAAAATGACTGTAGATCTGTGGAAGTAGGAGGAAAATAGAAAAACAATAAAGAAAAATAGATGAAAAAAATTCCCTTTTTGGAACGGCCTCGTCTCCACTTCTGATCCTTTTTCTTGTGTTGTCTCAAAACCTTGTTGACCGTGCGATGTCTGATGTATTTCAGACAGCTGACACAATGCGAATGTTTATTTGCACGCATGTGTGTGCGTGCAAGTGTGTGTGAGAGATTATGTGTATGTGTGTGTGCGTGTGTGTGCGTGTGTGTGCGAGGATAAAAAGCTGGTCAATAAATGCTGTTGCGCTCACACCTCGCTTGATCAACACGCCTCACACCACATTTTCGGGTGACACGACAAAAGCAAAGAAGTTCAAGAGTGTCTTTTGTTTTATATATCAAAAAACCAACACAACATTGACTCTCCTCCTCCACAGGGGCCTGGAGACCATGTTAGCGTTACTGGTAGTACGTCACGGACATTACTGGTGGTACGTCACGGACATTACGTCAGGCATTCAGTCTAAAAAAAGAAAAAAACACTCTTTCTCTCATACACACAGACAGACATACACACGCGCACATGACATGCACTCTGACGATATACACACATAAATCAAATGTTACTATACATGCAAAAAAAAAACATTTTTAAAAAATAAAACAAAATCAAATGAAACTTTACAAATGAACACAAGTACATTGACCACCGGAGCAGGGTTTCTAGATTATATTACATTCTCTTTTTTATGTATACTTATCAAGCTGTTTAAATCATTCAGAGCGTTTATCCGTAAGCGGTTGGCTGGTCGGTGAAGCGGTACGTGGTTGCTAAGGGGTCGGGTGGGTGTGGCACGACCACGGCGATGGTGAGCGTCTCCAGTGATGGATTTTATGGTATGGTTTTATTCATTTCAGAATGGCCATCATCATGTCCGAACGAGGCGGCTTCCTAAGAGCGGGGAGGTGCAGGAGGTGGCGGGGTGGAGGGTGGGACGTCCAGAATGAGAAGCAAGAAGGGATCCTGTGTGTGATCAACACCAGCAGCTACAAGGGAGAGAGAGAGACAGTGAGAGACAGAGAGAGACAGAGAGAGAGAGAAACAACGGTCATTCACTGTGGTTTTAAATATAGAAACACGTTTCTGCTTGGCACACGATTCCTGACTGACAATTACCGGTAAGTTCTCAACCCTAGAGAAAAACAAAAAATAACAAAACTGTACACATCTGCAGAACGAAATGGGGCGACGACAGCCAATCATGACATCAGCAGGAAAATCGGTTTGTTGGCACAAGTGAAAAGCACTCCCCAGAATAAAGCATAAAAACAAATGGGCTCCCTGTTAATTACAGTAAAGTGTTACTGAGGGCTGCCTCTCGACTGGCAGAGAAACAGAGTGGTCCGGCTCGTTCACATGCCGGGGGGGGCGGCCGGACCCCGGTGACTGATCACGGACCAGCCGCTATTGATCTGCTTCCCCCTGCCTTAGGTGGCGCGACCCGGCTTGTTCATTAACACACACACTACCACCCCCCCCCCTCACACTCCACAGCAGAGAAGGAGAAGAAGAGGGAACAGGAGAAGGAGAAAATAATGTGTGTGAGGGGGAGAGAGAGAGAGAGAGAGAGAGAGAGAGAGAGCAAAGGTGAGAGACTGAGGGTGGAACGTGAGGGGGGGGGGGGGGGGGGGGGGGGGGTGTGAAGAGTAATAAAGGCCAGCATATTCATGAGCTTTGTAGAAGCTGTCTATGTGTATCCAATATGCAACATTATGAGGGCAAATATAATATCATACACTATATGAGATCCATTTGGGGAAAGATATATTCATTTATTTCATCATAAGCACTGAGAAAGCACGACTACAGCCATCTATTGGACATTCTACAAATAAAATGTCTTTAATAAAATACAGAAATAAAGAGATTCCTACCGTGGTGAGGGTTTGGATACCATCCAGCAGACATCCCATTGCTCGTTGTGATTGGCCCACAGATGTGGCTGATGATGATGATGATGATGATGATGATGATGATGATGATGGTGATGGTTATGGTGATGGTGATGGTGATGGTGATGACAGGGATGAATAAATCCTTAACACGTTGTCTTTAATCACATCCTTGTTTCCTGGGTAAACTCCAAACAGCTCCCAAGCTTCACGCCCACTTTTACAAAGCCAAGAAGTCGGCTGGACCAAACAGCCATCCATCAAAAGGCCAGGCAGGACGCGACCCGTCCAGCCGGTGAATGGAAGAATCCAGGTGAGAATCCTGAAGGTAAAGTCGTTGAAGTACAATATCAAGCAAATAGAGAGGTGGTGGATTTGGGGAGAAACACGGTTGGGGTCGGGGGGGTGGGGGGGGGTCGGGGATTGATAATGCACCTCTGGAAGATCAAAGACATTCTTGGCGATGTCCTGAGGGCCACAAAAAACCACCGTCCTGGGGAAGAAAACAAGACCAGTTTTGGGGTGTGTGTGTGTGTGTGTGTGTGTGTGGGTGAGGGGGGGGGAGAAGTACAGAACTCCTTTTCAGAGCCAACCCCTTCCCTCCCCCTTCTCCTCTCTCGTGCACTGCAGTCTACAAGCTTCTCTCCCCGCGCGTTCGCTCATTCAGCTCCTCCGTCTCTCTCTCTCCCCGAGAGGTATTGTTTATATGCAGAGGGCAGGGATCCTCCATTTTGTCTGTCGGATATCGAACGGATCCAACCGAGAGCGCGAGAGAGAGAACAATGGCCGTTGGGGGGGGGGGGGGGGGCGGCCGGTGAGCCCCAACGTAACCCACACAACCAATTTATAATACAACAACAAACACAGTTACGGGAGAGGAGAGGAAGTGTAGAGAGAAAACAATATCTGTTTAGCGGATTATTCCACATGTAATGTTCAGAGAAAACAACACTTTTGCCCGAGAGGAAGAAAAGGTAAATATCCCCCTCCCTCTGAATCCCCGCCGGGCCGCTGAAGGCACTCCAGATTGGCCTCTCGGAAGACACAGTGTCCGTCTTTTCCATCGATACCCCCCCCCCCACCCTCAAGCACAGCAGACAGAAATATCCCGCGCTCCATGGAAAAAAAGGGCAATGTAAAGATCAGATTGTTGTTCTTTGTTTACAAAAAAAGTGCCATTTACACCACTTTTGCTTCTTCTTCTTGTTCTTCTTCTTGTTCTTCTTCTTCTTCATCTTTTTTTTTTTTCTTCGTTTAGATCCAATTTAAAGTGCACGGATGAGGTAAACTATCTCTTCATAGTTTATTTGTCTCTGTCGTTTTTTTGTTCTCGTGTTTATTTTTTTTTGTGTATTTTCTTTTTTTTTCTTATGAAATAAAGTCGCCTCGTTTTCCTTTTTTTTAGTGAACAACCCTTGGCTCTCTCAGACGGGAACCATTCTGCCTTGCATCTGTTGCATTTGGGACAGCATTCCCTGGACACTGGTCAGGATCTTGTTCTGGTGCGCCGCGGACGAGATGCCAATGCGCGCCATTTCTCTAAGAGGAAGAAAACACAGAAGCGTTTGTTGATTAGTGGAACCGCGGACAACTGTGGCCGAGTGACAGCGAGCTTTTAGGTCTTTTTTACAGTCGTTCTGTAGACTTCAAAGCGCAACGACTTCAACTGCCACACAAGGAAATACACTCTAACCAGCACTTGATCCCAGTTCACACAGTCCTCCATGGAAACATTAACATTACAGCTTGGCAACTAGGAAAGAGATTCGGGGCGGGCGACATGGAAAACACGAATGCATGAATGCATGCAAAATGGAAAACGTCGCAGAGCGTCGAGAGCTAAATATACATACAAACATTATTGGAAATCCCGCTCTGCCCCACCGGCAACACCCTCTTACTGCCGTCCGTCCCCCGTCCCCCCGGTCCCCCCGACCACTTACTCCTGCGTCATGTGGACCACAGCCTCCGGGCTGGTGTAGCCGGCGGCGGTGAAGTTGTCCCCGTACCTCTCCATGCCAATGGCCCTCAGCCAGTCCTCCACGGACGCCGTGTCGGGCACGGAGGTGACCTCGGGGCTCCCGGGCTCCAGCAGGGTGGTGTGGGGCCTGGAGGGTGGAGCAGAAACAGGAGGGAAAAATGGCCCGGTTAGTTCTGCTTAGTTCTTCGTGTCTTACTCCATTTCATCTTTGTTTTCTTCTTTGCAAATACAGTCCACCGGTTGGGTTTGTCTTCGGAGAAAGAAGAAACCCACCAAGTCAAACAAACAGTTCCTACTCGGGGGTTGTCACTGATGCGGTCGGTTGGAACTGGCACGCGGGACGAGCGGCAGACGTCAGAGTTTACCTCGGAGCGCCAAACTATTTGTTGTTCCGCTCTCGTCTACGCTGCCCAGCGTCCAACCGTCCGTTCGAGTGACAACCCCTTTTCCTCTCTGCTTTTTTTTTTTTTACAGCGCTATTTCTTTGGTGATTCACGAGCCCAACCGCAGACCGTTAAACTTTTTACTCGGGGGCCGGGGTGGCTAAGGCGAGGATAACTCTTCCCCCCTCTCTAGTTCTCTTTCACACAAGCTTTCTACATTTGTTGTTTGCTCTCGGCTTCTCCGAAGGATGTCGTGTCGAGCTGTGAGACTTGGATGTCAAACCGCTTATAAGTGATTTCTACCCCCCAGTAGGAGGTGGGGGAAAGGATTTCATTGAAACATACAAACGCACACACACTGGTTTACTTCATCTAGAACCATTAAGCTTTACAGCTTTAAAGTATTCAACTTCACTAATTACACAAGCGACGTTTTTTTTCTTTCTCCCTTACCAAAAATAGCACACACACAAACACACCTACACACACACGCAAACACGCGTGTGCAGACTTGTAAAAACAGTCAAACAGACTCCCCCTGGGCCCTCTGCTAGTCTGTAAACACACGTGGGTCATTCCCAACACGTCGGTCTGCTCAAGTGTAATGGTGCCGGTGCAGTAAGGTCATGTTTGTTTTTAGCTCTGGTGCTTGTGCTGCTGCAGCGTCGTAACTCTCTGGGCTCTCCTGGAGGCCGGCAGCATTCCTCGGGCCGGGAGCCACGACCACGGCCCCCGTTGGCACCCAAATACTGTTAGCAAAAATGTTTGCATTGGAGTAAACGTGTCATTAAAAGCACGTAACGATTAATGGGGAGTGTAAATGCTGAAGCCAGTGTGTGCATGTTGCAGCTTGTGTGTGTGTGTGTGTGTGTACTCCTAACATAAAACAAATCTCCTTGTTTTATCATTGTTTGAATGCAACCGATTCTTTCCCTATCCTTTCTTTCTCGTTATTGTTGTTGTTGTTGTTGTTGTTCTGGCTGTGTGTTTTTTTGTCTCCACCCCCCTCCATCTCACCTGACAGCGGCTTCCCCTCCGGTCCTCTTCAGGCTGTTGGGGTTGCGGATCAGCTTGTCCAGCATGTTGACGATCTGTCCAAACTTGGGCCGGTCGGCCCTCTCTCGCTGCCAGCAGTCCAGCATCAGCTGGTGCAGAGACACGGGGCAGTCCATGGGCGGAGGCAGCCGGTAGCCCTCGTCGATAGCCTTGATCACCTGAGGGGAAGGGAGGCCAGAGGAAGCTTACTGCCTAGTCCTAGTGCCTGCTGCTTGTACATTAGGGAGACCAGACTCCCCCCTCCTGTTTTCTGGGGACAGTCCCCGTTTCTGGTGGCCTGTTTTTGTCTGGTTTACCAAAGCTTAAAACATTTAATTGTTAACCATTCGGCATGTACTGCCAAATCTTTTACTAAAGTACTACATTTTCCGTGATAAGAATAGGAAAATGAAAATATGTCCCTGTGGAGGGTGTATGTGGAGTGTGTGTTGTTGATGGCTGGTTTACAGCCTCACCTGGCCTGAGTCAGTCTGATTGGACTCTGGGCTGGGTGGGGCTGCACACCTGTGGTGCAGAGCAATCATGGCACCCAGGATAAACCAGCCATCAACACACACACTCCAGGAGGAGCACCGTCATGACTGGATGTACCATCAGCTCGGCGAATACCAACTGGCCTTCAACTCCAATAAACACCATTGAATAACATCTACCCGTGTCCTGTGTCGGAGGGCCCCGAAAGAAAGCCACTTAGGTGGCGTGTGGCCGGACGGACCCTGCCACAGTCCCCTTTTATTTCAGAAATCTGGACACCTTAGTTGAAATTCAAAGTCAAGCCAAAGTGACAAGGTAGTTTTTTAGGTGAGATTAAGGCGATTTAAGTGGATCTGCAACATAACTATGATATGCTATTGATCTGTTGTATTTCTATTGTATTGTAAATATCCACCATTTTAATTATTGGCTGCATATCATATATGTAGGTTTATATTATCCTCTTATAATTTGATTGGTGTTGACTTACATCTTGGTTACTCATGTCCCAATATGGCCGCTCGCCGTACGACATCACTTCCCACATGACGATGCCGTAGCTCCACACGTCGCTGGCTGAGGTGAACTTCCTGTAGGCGATGGCCTCCGGGGCTGTCCAGCGAATGGGGATCTTTCCTCCCTGTGATGGACAAGTGGATTCATAATGAGAATATTAGTGAGAAGAATTTTTTTTTCTTATTTCCTGAAAAATCTTTAATTTTTCTTGTTTCTGGAAAAATCCTTCATGTAGTAAAATAAGCAAAGTCCATCATAGAATGCCATACATGCCAAAGCTTCAGTGGAAATGCAAACACACACACACTCACCCTGGTGGTGTAGGCGGCCTCGGGGTCGTCTTCGAGCACGCGTGACATGCCGAAGTCGGACACCTTGCACACCAGGTTGCTGTTGACCAGGATGTTGCGGGCGGCCAGGTCCCGGTGCACGTAGCTCATGTCTGACAGGTACTTCATGCCCGAGGCGATGCCACGCAGGATGCCCACCAGCTGGATCACCGTGAAGCGCCCGTCGTTCTTCTGCAGAGGCACAGGAGGGGGGGGCGGGTTCGGTTGAATACTCGATTCTGATTGGTCAATTACGGCGTTCTACGGTCTGTTATTTCTGAATAGCAGATTGCTGCTGCGAATAACAGACCGTTGCCATGGACGCTATTGCCAACTGTAGAATCTAACAGACCTTCTTTTTTTTTTTGGCGGAAGCAATAAAATCATTTTTCAATCAATAAAATCATTTTTTGCTGGTATATTTTGTGTAAAATTGTTGATTTCTTTAGTAAGTATCCGTGTAATAATAGCAAGCGGGATAGTCAGATTTATTTTGCAACAATAGGCAACAGGCTCGCTGTACATTATCCCTTACATACGTGTTGCGGGCGGTCATTGTACCACCGGTATGGACAAAATAACTGTTCTGAATTTTGAATAGTACTTTGATTTGGGATTTGGTCATAGAGTGCTATGATGAAGGCTTTTCCAGTGTTTTTTGGGATGTGAAACACTCATTAGTGGATTTCAAAGGTGTGTAGGAACCTTACCCAGAACCTGGTTTGAATAACATCATTTCAGTGCTTTATTTTCAGTCAAAAGCTGTAAATGCTTAGAAACTAAGCATGCATGTCATTCAAATTGGACAACATGACTAAACAAAAGAGGAGGATTTATTATTCATTATTGTAATAAATGAAGTACACACATCTAATGGTATGAGTGACACATAACCACTCTTTAGGTTGTGCTACAGTAACTTGTTCATGTATGTATTTTATTGTAACCCACACTAGTAATTTAGAAGGATAACAATGCAGAGATAAGATGGAGTTGTCACGCTACAGTGGCATGGATAAAGACACGCTCACACACACGCAGACACACACGCAGACACACACACACACACACACACACACACAAACACAGAAGGAAAGAGCAACACGTGCATGAAAAGTGAATGCATGACTGACCCTCAGGAATGCATCCAGAGATCCATTCTCCATGTACTCTGTGATTATCATTACTGGTTTACCTAGAGGGAGAGGGAGAGAGAGAATGAAAGGCAGATGATTATGGAGGTAAATGATGCACATCACAGCCCATCTCTGTGGGGGGGCTCTCAGGGGAACAACTGTGTGTGTGTGTGTGTGTGTGTGTGTGTGTGTGTGTGTGTGTGTGTGTGTGTGTGTGTGTGTGTGTGTGTGTGTGTGTGTGTGTTCATGTGTGTGTTCATGTGTGTGTGTATGTGTGTGTGCATGTGCATGGATGTGTGTGTTTTAGGCCATCCATCTCTGTCCCATGGTGATTTAATTAGCTCACTGTTACGGTTGCCCTAGACCCCTCTCCACACAGACGGAGGCATCTTCACTGAAACAAAACACCACTTCAACAGATGCACATGCAAGCAAATACACACACACACACACACACACACACACACATACATTAACTACTGATACACACACACACACACCATGACTTTCTGTCCTTTCAATATGCAAATAGGCCCATTGGACTTGTCTACTTTGTATTGTCCCCACAATAGAAGTCTCATCCCTCAGACAAAAACACACGCCGACACCCAACACCCACATCAGCCCCCCACGCATGCTGCTAAGTCGCCACTTATGTCCATCACGCTCACTCAGTGTCCCTTTATCTCTCTCACCCCATCTCTCCTCTGCCAACTTTTATTACCACATCTGTCACTTTCCTTCTAGGCTCCTCTCTTTTCTCTCCCCCAGCCCTCTCTTTGCCCCATCTCCTCCCTCTCTCTCTCTCTCTCTCTCTCTCTCTGTCTCTCCCTGTCTCTCTCTTTCTCTTTCTCTCTCTCTCTCTCTCTCTCTCTCTCTCTCTCTCTCTCTCTCTCTCTCTCTCTCTCTCTCTCTCTCTCGCTCTCTCTCTCTCTCTCTACGGTTTGCTCTGTGTCTCATGGGAATGTGTGTCTTTATCTTTGCTCCTGTGTCTGTTTGTGTGTGTGTGTGTGTGTGTGTGTGTGTGTGTGTGTGTGTGTGTGTGTGTGTGTGTGTGCGTGTGTGTGTGTGTGTGTGGATGGACATTCCCTGTTGGGTGTCTGTCTCTGCCTCTGAGGATGACGCAAGGGGTGGAGGGAAGAAGAAAAGAAAGGGGAGCGAGGGGTCTATGTTTTTTTGTGGTTTATTTGGGCCTAAAGCTCTGGGCAAGATAGTGCTTCGCTAGCCATTCACCAGCAAGCAGTGCCAAGTTAAGCAAATACCTAAGAGAATGACATTATAACTTTTAATTTCATTTTTTAATGGACTAACTAAAAAAAGAGGTAGAATATTATGTTGGGAAGTTCGGGATTTTCCTTCAATGAAACCTGAATGAATAGCATTTGATGCAAGTATTTTTCCGCTGTTACCAGTGCCAGTGTACATACAGCATCAGGGAGCACAGGCTTTGGCAGCAGAGTTCCTGAATGTGAAGTTCCACCACTCCATAGCAGCCAATCCCACTTGTGCCAGGAGACTGTCACTCAACTGCCAGGCCCGCCTCCTGAGTGGCACCCCATTAATTTCAGGGTTTCAGGGATCCCTGAACTAAGGAAGTGGTATTAAGGTTTCAGCGGGCAGGGCCCCCTTTTTTTGTCAGCCATCTTTGTTCCCCCTTTGTTCTCCACCTCTTCCCTGGGGCTGTGGATGACTGACAGCTCCCCAATCAAGTCTGAGGAGCTTCTGACCTGCGACCCTAAAGCTCTCCCCTTCCCAGTCCCGCCCTCTTCCTCCTGGGCTATTTGCATGCTAATTCCTTGTTGACTGAATACTCCCTGCTGCTTTTGGCAATGAACTCTGGGCAAGGGCCCCATAGGCCAGTGATCACCTGCCAATCCCCTCCCCCTTCATTCAACACATGGGTTTTTAGTATTAGTATTTTTACAGCGAACAAAAGGTCCAAACATGAATTTATGGTAATGACCATTTACTATTTTTTTTGCATATAATTCAAATAGAGTAGAGGGTCTAGACTTAAATTACACAGTGGCGCAAGAGAAATATAAATACTCAAAATGACTGACAACAACTGTGGTCCACGAGGTATTTTAGCACTATTTTTTTTTTAATTTAGTCGCTTTTTAGAGTATCTCAATAATTAATAAAGCCTAATTAGCTGTGTTGGACATGCAGCAGACTGAGCCAGGATTGAAAATCTCTTTTGACTTAATTGTAACGGGGAGAAGATGGGTAAAAAGTGCAATTCAAATAATGGATTTTTAATAGATTCGACTAACACACTCAAGTGTTAAAGACTAATTGGTCCAAACCTCACATCAAGAGAGTGTGTGTGTGTGTGTGTGTGTGTGTTGTCTGATACTTGCAATTCTCGTTTGAGTCAGTCTCCCATCGCTCATTTGCTGTCCCTCTTTCTCCTTTCTTCTCTCATCATTTTCATTTTATTTTCCTATTTCTCTCGCTTTCGTCTCTTTATCATCGCACACTGTTGTTGTTCTCCATCATCTATTTAATGAATTATCTTCTCGCGGTTCGGCCCTCCTAGGAGACGTTGCTATCTGGGACCAGCCCAGACAAAGGCTGGGCTGTCACCAAACATTAAAACACTTCATTAGTGTAAGTCTGAACCACCTTCCAAGAGAACCAGGTAGCAACAAGCCATGTAACATGCAACATTCAAAACACACACGTGCACGCGCACGCGCACGCGCACGCACACGCACACACACACACACACACACACTCACACACAACGGGTGCATTACACCTTTTGACTACTATTTGTGGATCAAACTACACAAAATGCTTAAAACACGTGTGTGAAAAATGTTCTTGTTCTGGTCTCAGGTCTGGCAGGTCTGGAACGGGCTGCAAGGAAGGTGTGAAAGAAAGAGCCCGGCACAGATTGCCCACGGCAGAGGAAGAGAACAAGGAGCAGGGAAGTGTGGGGGGGTGGCGGCGGTGGGGTGGTCTGGCTGGTGTTCTGTGGCAGATAGAGAGGGGATAGGGTATCGCACCCTAACCCCAAACACATTTACAGCTGACACCATGATTAATGAGCCTAGCGCTAGGATACAGGCCCCCGCTTCAGGACCCATTAGCCCCCCCACCCCACCCTGTTCTCTCCACACACACACACACACAAACACACATACACACACATTGCTGTCTACTTCCCACACTTTTGCTTCCTCTATCTGCCTCCATGGCTCCTGACTCCTGACCACTGGACCCCTCTGCCATCTGGACAAGACCCACCTGGATACACCCAGGGTCGGATGTCCCGGAGCCACAAACACACACACACATACACACACACACACATACACTCCCCTAATAGCGTCTGCATTAGATGCCGATTATCACAAAAGGAGAGCCCCGGTGTCTGTGTGTGTTGGGCTGCACATTATTGTAACTTCCTAGTGCACCAATTCTCTCTCTAATTAAATCAATGATGGATGCACACACCCACACTCACACCCACATGCACACACACATACACCCACACACACATATAAAGTCCACAGTGGGTGGCCCACTTACATTTGGTGACCACGCCCTCGAGGTGAATGATGTTGGGATGGTCAAACTGGCCCATGATGCTAGCTTCAGAGAGGAAGTCCCGCCTCTGCTTGTCGGTGTAGCCCGCCTTCAGGGTCTTGATGGCCACACAGATCTCTCTCTTCCCCGGCATCTTCAGACGGCCGCTGCACACCTCCCCAAACTCCCCTGAAACACACAGTGGGTGAACGGTCTGCGTTGATACGCACACACACATTCTCTCGACTACAAACACACATAAAAGCACCTTGATGCATGGTGCCTGGCTGATCAATCAGATGAGAGGGCAAGCGGTGTGTGTGTGTGTCTGTCTGTGTAATTGGATGTCTGCTTTAAATGCACTTGAAAGTATGTGTTAGTGCATGTGCTGCTATAATCTTAAATATTGTAGTGTGTGCACAATGTGTGTGTGCTTGTGTGCCCATGTGTATGTAGCAGGAATGTGTGTGTGCATGTGTGTGTGTGTATGTGTGTGTGTGTGTGTGTGTGTGTGTATGTGAAGAGATATGCTTTAATCATTGATCAGCGCCACTAATCTATGATTCCTTCTTCTCCAGCAGAGCAGAAAAAATGGAGCGAGCGGAGGTAGAGTTTGTGTGTGTGTGTGTGTGTGTGTGTGTGTGTGTGTGTGTGTGTGTGTGTGTGTGTGTGTGTGTGCGTGTGTCAGTGGGGGGGAGGGAACAGTGGCCTGGGGGAATTGATATTGATTCTCTTTCTGTATTATTTTGTCATTGGATGACTTTACCCAGGCCACAGAAATAGCAGGGACAACGCATTTAGCCTCCACTGTTATTCTTCACCCGCTCTCTCCTCCCAGGGAGAGAGACAATAAATGTTATCATCCCAGTAAAAAAATACAAACAAACAGGTTACATTCTCTTGAAGGCCACACGCACGCACATGCCGCCATGTGCGTGCATAAATCATTCTAAAACGGACGCTGACAGTGGAAATTCAATTTGTGTGCCATGTTGGTTCACAAAAGAGGAGAGAAAAAGGGAGAATATTGCGAGTGAATGTGTGTTATGAGTTGTCAACGTTATGTGCGGCCGATGATGATGATGATGATGATGATGATGATGATGATGATGATGATGAAGGGGGAAAAAAAAGAAGGGCCCCTCACCGATGCCGATGACTTTCTCAATCTTGATACACGAGGCGTCGATCTCCTTGGCGAACTCGCGGACGGCTTGGTTGGGGTCCTCGTAGGTGAAGGGGTCCACGTATATCCTCACTCCTGGAAAAAGAAAATAATAATGAATTCCGTCTCTCCATCTGTTGTGTATTTCCACCGGGCTGGAGGCTACTCCACTCTGCATCTCCTCTTCTCCTCTTCTCCCTTGTTCTCTTCTCTCCCTCTTTCTTCCCTTTCCACACCTCTGTTCAGCTCTTATTCAGAATCTTTTTAGCCAAAATGGAGTTCATTAACACTTTTTTTTTTGTCGGTAGCAGAGGCATCAGGCATCGCTAATGACTCCACAATGAAGTGGTTGAAGGCCATTAAAAATGAGTGTGAGAGATGTGAACAATTGTCTTTCTTGTATACTGTGTTGAGAGTACTTCTTTATTCTGCTTCGGGGCGTAGTGTTTGTACAAACGCACTTTACGGCACTATTGCATTTCTATGAGGTATCACAGTAGTAAACAAACGTTACCTTGGTGAAGGTGCTTCTCCTCGTCAGAGTCCTGCTTGGCTTTGCTGTATTTACTTCTTCTAGGGAGACGGAGAGAGCGAGATGGTCAGATTCAGTGGTTGAAACACCACACCAGATCGGTCATGCTTGTGTGTCAACTCATATTTTATAAAAAATAAAAGCCATACGTTGACATTTTCCGAGGATTGAGCGAGAACCGCCTGGTGTTACTATCAATTGACATGTTTAAGGTTTCTGGTTTTGTTATTTTAAAGATCCTAAGACAAAGGAGGGTTCATCTTAATGTGCGGGAACCCCTGATGTGACACCTGCCATCATGGTGCTTGTTCAGTACACAAATCTCTACTCTCTACTCTCTCTGTGTGAAAATTACAAAAGCCACTAACTCATCGAAAATAAAAAAAGGGGAGAATTTAGTTTGTGGGCCAAAGCCGGGCGTCGGACAAATTAATTGTGAAAATGTGGCACATTGCAGCCGCAACGGGCGTCATAATGTCGGCGATGCGCTCGGTTATTGATGTGTGTGGTCAGTGTGTGGAAAGGAGCAGATGTGCTGGACATTGTCTGGCTGAATGGCTCAGTAATGACTGGCACACGGCTAGGTGATTATGGTCCCGCCCCTCAATCAGATGACAGCCGGCCCACACAATGAGTGTGGAGGAGGACGCCGTGTGCATATAAAGCAGCCGCGCGTGTCACAACCACCTGCTCGGCCGGGGAGGACGGCCAGGCAATCAAACATGCACGCACACACTCACTGGCACTGTGCACACACATACATGTACACAAGCACGCGCGTGTACACACACACACACACACACACACACACAACCCACTGGCAGACGCAATCTGCCTAAAAACTTAAACCTACACACACACACACACATTTACATACAGATATAAACAAACAAAGACATATGCATGTACTTCCCCTAGAACCATCAGATACATGCAAATATGTTATTTCCTGTTTAAATTGACACACACAAGCAGAGTGTGGGGAGAACCCTGAGGTGAGAGAGCCCCATCTGCATGTAATCCCATTTGTGTGTCCCCGCTTCGTCCCATTCCCTGGTTAACACCCTGAGATTGGGTCACTGCGAATCCACCTGCTGCCTCTTTCACTGCCTCCCATATCTCTCCCACTGTCTTTCTACCTCTCTCTCTCTCTCTCTCTCTCTCTCTCTCTCTCTCTCTCTCTCTCTCCCTCTCACTCTCACTTTCTCTCTCTCTCTCTCTCTCTCTCTCTCTCTCTCTCTCTCTCTCTCTCTCTGTCTGTCTGTCTGTCTCCATGTTAGGGGTCATATCTCCTACTTTTCCTTGCCTGGGATCACACACAAACACACATGCATGAGTGCCCACACACACAGAAATACACAAACACGTTTCCATTTTCTCTCACTCTCATTCTGTTCACGCAGGTCAGCGAGGTGCAGGAGAATGGAAAATCACCCGATTACAGTCACAGGCAAGGAGAAAGAGACAGAGGGGGGGGTAGAAAGAGAGAGAGAGCAAGAGAGAGAGAGAGAGAGAGAGAGAGAGAGGTCGCTGATTGATTGCATCTCTTCCGCTGTCAGGCTGTCAATCATGGCTCTGTTGTGATGAGGCGTCACTCGAGCGTCTGTGCCAAATTGTGTGTGTGTGTGTGTGTGTGTGTGTGTGTGTGTATCCATCTCTGATGTCTGCCAGTTACTGTGTGAAACAAGACGTCCCATTGTCAGAGGAGAGGCAAAGAGACAGAAAGCAGAAGGACAGACAGAGAGAGAGAGAGAGAGAGCAAGAGAGAGAGAGAGAGAGAGAGAGAGACAGAGAGAGACAGAGAGAAGGCGGGGGGGCTGCTCACCTCCGGCTGATGACGAAAGCGCTGATGAGGATGACAAGCAGGACAACGCTGCCCACCACAGACACCAGCAACACAGTGGAGTTGGTCCCGTCGCCGATGATCGGAGCTGGAACTGTAACAGAGAGAGGAATTCATTGATGGATTTATAATCAATGAGGATGATTCTTCTATCTCTGTCTCCTATGTTAATAACATTGTGTGCACTTTTACTAGGGGGTGGCATGGAAAGTGGAGCGGCAGGGGAGGACAACACTGATGAAGAACGAAAAGAGATGGATGGAGACGTGGAAAACAAAGAGGAAGAAGAAGAAGTCAAAAAGAGAAGAAAGGCAGGAGAGAATAAAGAAATAAAGAAAGAGAGCTGGACAGACCGTGCGAGAGCAAAGTCAATACTGCTACGCTCAATGAAGCCGCATCCAAACCAAGAGAGGCTGGCAGTTTGCACATGCTCTTCTGCTTCATCTCCTACTTCCATGCCCGCTGCCCACCGTCAATCCCCCCATGTTTGCCCTTCCTCTTCATTCATCCATTTCCCCTTTTATTTTACAGCCCCCACCCCACTCCCATAAACCCCCCAGCCTCCAGCCTCCTCCATTGTCTTCCGGCCAGGACATCCCACGAGGGCCGTTTCCTTGACCGTGTCGTTATCATGCCCCAGCCCCTCATCTGCATTATAATACAGTGGAGGGGCGGGGGGGGAGACACCTGTGTCTACGGGGGTTATCACCCTAACCCATAAATGACTTGTGCGTGATCGCCTGGTAACAGTTTACGCGCACGGTGACGTAATGTCTATGAATACGAATACAACGCACAAGTGTTGAAATGACTTTTGACTGATGGAAAGGCTGGCATCCGATTAGCAGCAGCTTTGGGTGATGTGGGGGATATTTCAGTTCCTGGGGCCATTTTTCGGGGACCTATGATACATTTGCCGGATACAGATGACAGCTATTTTGATTAATGACTTTGCCATGAAAGAGACTTGTAAAAGCCTCGCTTCCAAGGCATACTATCAGAAAAAAACCCTTCAAAACAAACATCAAGGGCACCATGTCTGGCCAGAGAGCCCCGCCCACCACCACCTCTGCAGCGCAGTGATGTCATCAATGCCATACCAAACTAGAGAGAAAGAGAGAAGGAAAGAAAGCGAGAGAGAGATAGAGAGGGAGAGCGAGACAGAGAGAGAGAGAGACAGAGAGTGCAGGAGGGAGGAAGGGAGGAAGGGAGGAAGGAGCTCACCAGAGTTGGTCATGAACTCAAAGGGAGCGCTGAACTCTCCGTAGCCGGCGGCGGTGCGAGCGCGCACATGGAAGACGTAGGACGTGAGCGGAGTCAGGCCCTTGATGTCTGCGTTTCGAGGTGATGTCTTGACGATCCTGTAGCTCCTCTCATTTTGGTCCTGTTGGTGAGAAAAGAGAAGAACGAGAAAGAGAAAGAAGGTGTCATTCATAGTTACAACAATGACTTCCATGGCACAACAAACTCATGCGTGATGCCTCTATGAAAATGAATCTTCATCGGTTTGTTCCCGTCCAGGTTACAATGCTGCATGCATCCATGTAACCACGGAGACCTCTTTACCTTCTCATAGTATTTGACCTCGTACTCCAGGATGACCCCATTGGCCCGGTCCGGCTGCTGCCAGGCTAGGGAGATGGTGTGTCTGGTGATGTCCTTCGCCTGGATCATTGTCACTGGAGACGGTGCTGGTAAACATAATGAGAACACAAAAAAGTTACGGGAAAGTTCACGGAATAGCAAAACATTGTATTTTCCACATTTGACTGCTCCCACTGTGAGGACTGAGTCTAAACAGTGAGCCAGGCAACATGGTAGGACTAGCTACTCCAGTGGCATAGCCTGGCTCTCACTGAAAAGCCTTAAAGGTGTCAGTTCTAGCAGCATGGAGACACAGCTCAATAACCACTAGAGTCAAGAGTCTTTACAACACTCCCTGAATGCTTGGCATCCAGTAAAATGGATCAAACTGCCCTTTGCCCAACGCTGGACTTTTCCTGTGACGCTGGCAGGAACAGTAATTTATATAGCACCAAATAAAGACTGACTTCAGTTTTGAGCCAGATTTCTGGGTCAAGCTGTGGAAAACCATACATGGCCTCCGGGCCACCAGCCTGGGAAGATGCTACTTAGCCTCATTGTTTCTTTTCATTCATTTTTTTTTTTCAAAAGAGCAAATCAATTGGTTCTCATTAAAGCCTGAGTGAGCGATCTTATCTCAAACTGTTTCTATAGCAGCTGATGTTCAGGCCATATTTCAAGCAGCTGTGCTTATCACTGTGTCCTCCTTCCCCACCCCTCACCACCCCCACCACCTCCATGTTAACATGTGAAGGTTAAAAACACAGATAATGGCTAACGTCTTCCGATTCACAATTGCTTGCTTGTGTCGCTGCTGCGCAAATTAAACTGTTATCGCCTGGGAGTGTGGCAACAATAAATGTGAGTCATGCACACAAGAGCAACGTAGAGCACAGAGAGATCCCAATAAGCTATAATAAACCATTGGAACGAGAAAGGGCATATGTGATTGCAGAGCAAAGACGGTTGTTTTATGCACTTCAGGTCGATTCAGACGATTGTCTTTGTTTCCACAGTAGAAGTAGAAGAAAAAAAAGATAAAAAAGCAACAAAAAAAAACCAACTTTAAAAGCTAAAGTAACATTTTGTTTTGAGTTGTGGCTTTGGCAGCTTGAAACACTAAAATCGATTCCTTGACCTGGGATTTGATCTGCACTGTAACCTTATGCATTCCATACCATCTGCCCTAAAAATAATATGCTGGGATGATTAATGAGGTTTCCCTTGTCCAAGGAATATGATTGGATTATCCACCGAGTGATATATGCTTCCCTCCCCCCGGCCAGAGGCTCCAAGTAGTCTGGTCTTTTTGCTAATGCTAACATTGAAACTCACACGCTCTCAGAATGGGATTGACTTCCATTGGGCCTCGAATCCAAGCACCGCCGGTGGGGGGGGTTTAGGTTTCAATTGTACTGGACCCTGCATGGGGTGAAGCGCTGGGTTTGGTACTAGTGAGTTTGTGTGAGCGTGTGTGGGTGGTTTTGTGGTGGGTGGAGGGGCAGGCGCAGTAAATAGATTTGCCCGAGGTTCTGTCATCCTGCCGCACTAATGTGTTGCATCTCTTAAACAATTAGGCGTCGGCCATTTGTGAACCTCCGATCCATCTTGCGCCGGAGTGTCTGGCAGCCGGGGCCAATTGGAAAGCCCCGGCGGAGGTGGCCGAGGAGGTTCCCCGCTCAGAAAAAGAAAAGAAAAGGTCCCCAGAGGGGTCACGGACCCTGGTTCTCGGTTAGGGTAATCCACACATCCATCTTCCCTCCAAAGATGACAGATATGGCGTTTTAATCATGTTCGGCTCCTCACGTTGCCCCTTTTTAAAGTCCCCCTGGGCTAACGCACAGATAAAGATGAGTGATTTTTTGAGTGCTCCCCTCTGAGATCCGTATACGCAGAACACAGCAAGGTTAGAGGCGGGGGCCGTCCGACCCCAACCATCCATCAAGGCTGACGATTGACGACCCGAAAAACAACGCAATGTTACGCTTGTGACTACATGAGGAAGAACAGAAGTGCACGCTCACGTTACTTAAGACTGCCGACAAATTCA
>JAOPHQ010000466.1:0-30382 GCA_030340625.1 Merluccius polli
GCGTTTTTGTTCCTCTTCGACAAAAACTGTATTGACATGAACTTTCTCCTCTCTGCTCTGTTTCCTATCCGTTTGCCTTTTTTCGTTTGTATTTCCTGCCTGCATTCGACTCTATCCTCATCCTGTTCCCTTCCTCTGTGCTCTGGCAGCCTTGCTTCCCACGGACCGGTCTTTGGACCAGACACACCCAAGGGTGCCTTCATGGAGGTCCAAAGACGCTCCTGCAGTGGAGACCTGCTTAGCGACCCTCAAACTCTCAAGCTCTCTGCCCCCCACCTTCAGCCTCATATTCCCCCAAATGCCCCCCAACTTCATCTCCAAGCACCAGCATCCTTAGTCTCCCCAAATACCCAAGATCCAGGTACTCAAGGCACAGAGTCCATCTAGAGACCTCCTGGTTAGACACAAAAACATGAAATGAATGAGAGAGTCTGTTTACCTACTGGACAGACATGAGGTGTCATAGATTAAGACATGGTTAAGACAAGTTACACAGTTGACTCTCAATAGGGCATTTAATTTCACTTAATTAGCGTTCAGTGAACGCTCTTTTCACTGAATTACCAAACAAACTCATACTTTTATTGTTTTCCATCTACTTTTTCAGAATACAAGAGGCAACTAAGCACACTTGCAGAAGAGGATTCTGCATCTTCAGTACTCACAGGTGAGAATCAATAGAAAAAAGTGACCTTTTCTTTCAGCAAAACCTGCTTGTTTTTCGTCTTCGATATATTATATTTGCATGTGTATCTTTAGTTAACATACAGTACATTTCTAGCGTCTGATCCCAGATGGGCTTTTGTTGCAGGGGCTAACAGTGTCTCCAACCAGAAACTAGACACATCCAGGACCCAGGAGAGGAAGCGAGGAGCGCCTTTTGGAGTGGAGGCTGTCAGGAGATCAGCAGGGTAGGTGAATGTGACAAAACCAAATCTTGATCAGTGGCAGCAGTGTTGGGGTTTCATGCATCGGCTTGTTGTGGTGGCTTTAACCAATTCATTCCATTGAGTTCAACAACTGCACTGCAGCACATGTGATCGTTCATGGTTTGACCTTTGTGCAATGTGCTGTGTGGGAGATGGGCTGACTTGATGAAACAAAATACTCAGCAATGTAAATTATTTTATCCTATGGCATCAATGGACATTTAGCGCATTTGTTGTTGTTTTTTTACAACTTTGTGCATCTTGTTGAACTCTTGGCTTGTTCTGCTTCACTGTAGTCTGTGCTGTTACCATGGAAACGTACAGTATGAGACCCTTATATTTTCTTTCACTGAAACCTGGAAATCTTAATTTGGACAAATCTGTTATATTGCACATAGTAATATCAATTGTATTTTAACATAAATACATATATTTAGAATTGTATTAAGAAAACGTTTGTTTATAAAATCAGTTGTCTTACATCATTGGTTATGAAAATCACCAGCATTATGAAAAAACATTTACCTAGTAAAAAAAAAAAAGAGTAGTACTTTGTTGCAGAAATGTGGAGGACCTCCTTAGCTCGATAAAACAAACAAAACAACAGGACATTTGTTTGTTGACACAGAGAGAAAAGAGAGAAATCAGAGCATGTCATGGCGACTGCAAACAATGGTTGCTGGCTGTATACCTGTTCTTGCTGGCTGACATTTATATAAAATTATATATATACATATATATAAAACTATTAATTATAGTACAGGTGAATTAATTAATGCGAGACAACTCATGTGCATGGAGGTCATCCTGTGCCGCGACTGTGAGGAGCGGTCGATCATGCTTGGCATCAGTGGTTTTTGGAGATGCAATCGCTCTATTGACCTTGTAACTCTGACCACATTTGTTTGTCCTTCAGACCTGAGAGCTTGATCTCTCTGCTGCCCTTTAAACCGCTGCGCACACCTCAGCTCCTGGGCCCCAATACTTTGAAATGCCTAAAGCTGAGAGGGTTCAACTTGAAATGAACCCCGACAGAGGCTCTTCTCAAAAGTCCGAGAGCCTGCCCCCTTCACACCCTGCTACACTCAAGCAAAGTCCGGCCAATCCTGAGCTCTTGTCCATCTCATCATTTGGGGAGTCCCTAGACAGGCCGAGGAGTCACTTGACCAAGATGACCATTCAGTTAGGGACCCCAAATGCCAATTCCAAGCCTGTTCAAAGTAAGCCCAATTCTGCCTCCAACACCAAGCCACCTGCCAGATCTGTCCAAACCACATCCTTGCAAATAGGTCAACCTTTTGAAACAGTCCCAAACCAGAAGCAAAGGATAGAAGTAGTCCAAATGCAAGATGTTCTTGTGGATCACATGGGAGATTACACTGTATCTATGGATTTAGGGTAAGTGTGGCATGGTGCTCAGTCTTTCTTGTGTACTTTGGAAAAGTGATTCATAGTTTGTTTAGCATCACATACTTGAATTGCTATAAGCATTGCTGTACATTCAAATTTGTCTTAATTCATCATTGAAAAAGGAGTGTTCATTAAATCTTTAGTCTCTGATGTCTCTTGTCTCTTCAGAGAGAAGAGAACAGCTGCCTCAGTACTGTCTTGCCCCAAAGAGGTCAGCTCTGATTTCCCATCAACAGCGATGAGAAAAATATTAGAAGCCAATTCTGGAAAATACAATGTTGTTATGGACACACTGTCAAATTGTCCTCAAACGCAGAGCCCAGAAATTGCACCCGCTGCTCAGAAATCATTAAAGGATCAGAAACTGAAAGATGTCGCAGCCATGACTGTGCCAGGCACTTTGAAAACAGCCTCAGATGTTGGATCACAAGCACAGATGCATAAAGAAGAATCTGATGTACACCTGGCATCCACCTGCACAAGGACGTCAAATGTACCTGGTCTGACCCCAAAACATTTTGAAGAGGAAACAATCAATATGTTTATAGACACAAAGCCACATGATGAAAGGCTAGACACGTGGGATGAGCACGGCAACCCCTAATATTATTGTTGGAAAAAAGTGTAGCTATATATTTACAGAAGAAATGCCCCCATCTGATCTAAGGGAAGATGCTTCTTTAGGGTTTTCACCGACCTCAAAGCAGAGTGATGAAATAATGAGAGACCCCTGTGTTAAAGAGCTGTTGCCATCATGCCCACAGCGCTCAGTCATTCCTGGGATTGCATCTTTAGAGCAGCAACTGGATGTAGATTGGCCAGCTGATGAGATATCACTACTGGAGAAGTTACCCAACAAGAGAATGGTGTCATGTGTACCTTCGAATTATGAGCATTTACGCTGTGGTGATAGTGTAATTATTGCAAATATGGTAAACATGACAACATCCTGTCCCAAATCTACCAGTATTACCGGATTTCCAACTGCTTTGAAGCAAGAGCCGAATATGGTCAATGTTCTTCCTACATGCCCCAGAGTTACAAGTGTTCCAGGTTTAGCCTCAACTGGATTTGATTCTTGTTGTAAGGAATGGGTCATGGACAGAAGTTTTCTTTGGAACAAAAAAGTACAGATAAAAGAGCAGTTTATTTCCCACATAAACCCTGTTGATACAATGATGATTAGAGCCATGGTGGCCATGATGCCAACATGTCCGAGAAATACTTGGGTACCAGGATTTCCTTCAGCTGAAAAGCAGAAGGTTTCAGATAGTCCAAGTATGATCTGTCTACTCCCCACATGTCCTGAGCAAACAATAGTTACAGGTATGCCATCTAGGCATAGAGTGCAGGTCAACAACAACTGGCAGAAAATTAAGTAGCATAAACAAAGAGTTGAAAAGTACACCGCTGTGTCTGATTCATGGCAGGCCAGAAACATATACAGTACATCTAAAGGATATGGTACACATATTGCCAGCCTGTCCCAGGACGACAATCATCCCTGGGTTTCCCTCCACACCAAAAAAGGAGGCAAGCTTTGCAAACCTTCTGCCGACATGTCCAAAAGTAGCCAAAGGCATTCGGCATGCCCTCTAAAATGTGTATTGAGGGTGCAGATAAGCCCCTGGCATAAGGCTGTACCTCTGGTGTGGTTAGTAAAGAATAGAGAAATACTTTTTTCACATATTGATCACAATCAACACATTACCAGTGCTGATTCTGAAATGGTAGCCATTTTGCCTTCATGTCCTATGAGTCAAGTCTGCCAGGTTTTCCATCAGCCCCCAAAAGAATAGCACCCAGTATGGTCAGTATTTCTTTTACATGTCCTATGGCAAGCAGGATTGTAGGTGTACAAACCAGGAAACTACTGAGTTCAGTCAACAGTACTGCCTGGTTGGTACTCAAACCCCAATGTTTAGGCAAGCCCCTGAGCAACCGACCTTATCCTATTATGAATGAAATATCTAAAATGAGTAAAGATTTTCTTAACATGGAAGATATGTTGCCATCTTGTCCAAGCAAAGTGACCATCGATGGTTTCCCCTCTGCCCCTAGAAAAGCTCCCAATATGGCAAACCTTCTGCCTACTTGTCCAAAGGTGGCCAAAGCTTTAGGTTTAGCTTCTAAAAAGTGTATGATGAGTGGAGAGGAAGTTTGGCACATGGGTATTTCCTTGTGGCTAAAGCCATTGGCTAAAGAAGAGATGCTCATTGGTCATTGCCAAGCGATTATGTGCAGTAATCACAGAATGATGAAAGCCATGGTAGATATGATGCCCTCTTGTCCACAAAAGGCCACAATACCTGGTTTTCCATCTGCACCAAGACAAGAGATCTCTATGGGTAGCATTCTGTCCTCTTGCCCCAGACAGTCAAGGGTCCCTGGTTTCCCCTCTAAAGATCCAAAGAGCTCATATAGTAATGATTTGGAAATAGTTAAACAGCTTTTAATAGAAAAGCCCTTAAGAAAAACAGAATGGTTGATCAAAGGTGTCCTCAAAAGGCATTTTCATTGCCCTGAAAAGAGACAATGGTTTAGTTCAGTAGCTATATTGCCATCCTGTCCTATGAAGACTGTAATTTCAGGTTTTCCCTCAGCACCCCAGAAATTAACACAGTTATGTATGGTAAATCTTGTACAAACATGCCCTAGACAGACCCATGTTTCCGGCTTACCATCAAGGATTTGCATTCATTCAGAAAGCAAAGGCTGGTATGCCCAAATTAAACCAATCATACAGAGACCTGCACAGAAACGATGCACTGAAATTCTACAGTGGGATCTAAGAGATGTACAGTCAACAGAAAGTATGGCTGCAACATTGCCTTCTTGTCCTGAGATTACAAGTGTTCCTGGTGTCCCCTCTGTATGGAGACAGACATTAGCTTGGAGTCTCAATATGCAAAATATTCAACATACCTGTGCAAAAATGTCTACAGTTTCTGGAATGCCGTTTTTAAACCATAAAAAAACAGCAGATTGGTCAATTGATACACAGTTACATTTATCTCCTAAATTGAGGTCAGTGCTCCATTTTGAGAAAATGTATTCAGTTGATCCCGAAATGGTCATAAATATGGTATCTATGTTAACATCATGCCCAAGAGAGGCTCATTTGCCAGGCTTCCCATCAGGCTCAAGCAGCATATTAGCAGATGTACCAAGTATGATACATCTTCGCCACATTTGTCCAAAAAATTCTAGATGTTATGGAATACCTTCCAAATGTCCCACTAATCTAGATGAAAATATTTGGAATGAGGATAAAGGATTGATTTGGGAAAGACAACCAGGGAAGAGAAAAAGTCCAAAAGTTATATACGGTCAAAGGATGTCTCCCGAAGAAAAACATATGGTTAAAATTATGGTGTCAATGTTGCCACCGTGTCCCAAAAAATCGTTTGTACCTGGATTTCCTTCCAAGTCACAACAAATTAAACACACATCTGTTAACAAAGAGCACCAGGGCATGTTTAAAATGTTGCCTACTTTCCCAAAACACTCAGAGATTCCAGGTCTACCTGCCACAAACCACACAGCTAAACAAGATGACTGGCAAGTATACAGGAATACTATTTGGCAGAAAGGGCTAGGTATGTGTCCAGGACTTCAGCACAGTTGGAAAGTGAAGGAGATGCCATCCAGTGACAGGGAAATAATGATGAGTATGTTGCCGCCATGTACTCGACACGCCCTCACCCCAGGCTTTCCGTCTACTGCGAGATTGTTAACAGAATACTCCATACCCGTGAACCAAGATGGACCAGAGGTTATGAGGCAGAAAATGACAAGTGATGCATCATTCTATAAAGGGTCCATTGTCACTGACCTTACGCCAGCACTTTCAGGACCTTCAGGAGACAAATACTCAAGTGGAAACAAAGAGGCAAAGGAGATATTGCTTCAACCTAATAACCAAGTGTCATTTAATAAGAAAGAAGTGGCATTACAAAGTGGCTTGGCGTCGGGTGGTCATAAAGTGGAAAAGGGCTTTTGGACGCTATATGAGACTGAAGATAAAGGCACTCTAGATGAAGGGTGAGTGAGGCAAACAGAAAAAGAAGATCATGTATTTGTGACAATTACAGACAATTGTGTGCATTTCCATCAGTGGAGTAGTGGCTGAACGTCTCCCAAATTATATTTTCAGACACTTGCACAGCAGAATGTGGCACTCGATTCCTGACATGCCCTTAGTCTTGAGTGTTAGAAAGAGGTGGGTTGCAATGCTTTGATTGCTGGCCTGTTTGACTTCTCCTGCGCTTTTGCATAATTTCATCAACATCTGGCTGACTAATTTGTTGTTGTGATTTTCTTTGCTATTGTTTGTTATTTGTCATGTTGGGGTTCATCTCATAAATTATTATAAATTATAAAGTATCCTGTGAGTGGAAATTACCCACTCAGGGCCACCATATTATTAGATGTGTGTGTGACTCTCACTTGCCGGAGAGCAGAGTGTCAAGGAGTGTGTCACGGGTGTCAGGAAATGCCTCCAATGACACTAGGCCCTTAAGCTCCTTAATATGTGCCTGAGAGCAGTTGCATTTGACAATACCCTGTGTCACTGTTGGCTTGTTGGTTGGTTAGCATATATTTGCATGGTGTTGACTAGCATTGAAAGCTTGTGAGATGGAATTGCAATACTTATATGTGAATATAGTTTCCATTATTTTGAAATAATGGTATTTCAAAGCCATTTGTGTTGATACAGAAGGAGAAACATTTGTTAACAACATGCAATTTTTACTAAAAAATCATATTCAATTATCAAATATCAATCTCTATTTGTATTGTTATCAGAAGTGTTTATTGTTTCTGATTGAATCATTAGATGCATTGCATGGTACTGCAGTTTTGGTTTATTTGGTAAAGTTCAGGTCACCCCTGATTATGATGTAATTTGCCCTCTCCATAGAAATCAAAACATGGTTTCAATTCTCCCATCATGTCCATCTGCTGCTGTTGCACTGGGGTTCCCATCCATCAACATCCACTCCGAAAAATGTCCTACCGACCGGAGCATACTATGGGAGCAGCTACCCAAGCCCATCACAGAGCTAAATATAGGAGAAGCAGAAGAGGAGAGCATGAGGATGAGAAAAATGGTTGATATGGTCCCCGCATGTCCCGTTGCTGCCAAAATCCATGGATTCCCTTCTAAAGGAGCTGAAATTGATGAAACAAAGGCAGAGGAACAAAGCACCCCAGCTCATTTCAATCCACCCACAGTTGGCTATACACATGGGTTAACTTCAGTTGAAAAAAAGACAGACAGTAGTGTGGTAGATGAAATCAAGGAAGACATGGATGACATTCAGCAGGCCTGCGCTGAAAGGACAAAGCCCCCAGATGTTTGCAAGGACATCGTCTTGCAAACCCGCCCCTGTGTATTCAATGATAGATTGAACATGGTAGATATCTTGCCCACTTTCCCAAATATATCTAGTATACCTGGTTTATCATCAATCTCTCAGTGTGATTACAGCTCATGGGTTTCTATTTCAGACCCACTATTGGAGAAGAAAATTAAACATATACACAATATTATGACAGACATTTCACAAGAGGATAGAGATCATATGAAAAAGATGCATTTGGTACCAACTTGTCCGAGGCAATCTAAGATGTCTGGATTTCCATCAGTACCTGACTCACATTTAACAGTTAGTCATAGAGCAAATATGGTAAGCCTGTTACCTTCTTGCCCAAACGTCTCCTGTATCCAAGGTGTTCCATCATCACAAGATTCTTTAAACAAAACATGGCTAACAGATAGCACGCCTCTCTTTGAAAAGCAGAAAGAATCCAATGCAAGAGTCATCAAAGATGTATTAAATAAGCCAATGAAACCAATGTTAGCTCTGACCCCAACCTGTCCCAAAGAAGCTTCCATCCCAGGGTTTCCCTCGGTTCCCAAGCATACAGTGATCTATCATGGGCCTAATGTAGTTGACCTTTTTCCATCGTGCCCTGTACTCTCTAGTATAACTGGGTTTCCATCAATACAGACAGCCGTTTGCAAAAACTGGTCATCAAATTGTCAGCCATTGTTGGAGAAGCAAATCAGGGAGACACCTTTATTTGTACCACACAGATATGAAGTGAAGAAAGAAATGACTGAAATGTTGTCCCTTGTACCAAGTTGTCCTAAAGAGTCACAATGTCCTGGATTCCCTGCTGTGCTGCTACCCAAAAAGCTTTACTTTGAAAATGTGCCAAATATGGTGTATCTTTCCACTTCTTGTCCAAGGGTCTCACAAATTCCCGGACTCCTGTCATCTCAATATACAAAAAATCAAAATTGGGTGATAAGCAATGAGCCATTGTGGACAAGAACACCTGGGGATAAGGAGTTCTTGTTAACTGACGAGAACAAAAAAGATTGGGACACAATGAAGGGGATGTTTTTCCTGGTACCTTCCTGCCCAAATGAGGCACATAATCCAGGATTTCCATCAGTTCCAAACCCCCGGATAGTTAATTGTGGACTACATAACATCAACCAGCTCCTGTCATGCCCCCATGTTTCCAATATTCAAGGAATGCCTTCACTTAAGAGGGGTGCAAAAGCCACTTGGGTGCAAGAGCCAAGGGAGATATTATTGAAGAGATCAGTAATGAAGGAAAATGTTATATTAAATGGATCACAAGTTAAAACAAACAACATGAATATGTTGTTTATTGTACCATCCTGTCCTAAGGCTGCCACTCTGCCTGGTTTCCCATCAATTCCCATTCTGAAAATGTTACATCATGGGCTGAATATCGTCAATCTCCTCCCACTGTGCCCTCAGTATTCCAATATATGTGGATTCCCATCAGTGGAAGGAGTCAGTGGAATAGAATGGGTTGCTGAACTCTGTTCATTAATAAAGAGACCACTGAAAATGCATCAGTTTATGATTGAAAAATCAGCAGTTGACACAGACAAATCAAGCAAAATGTTTGCCTTGGTTCCCTCTTGCTCAAGAGCTCCAATTCTACCAGGCTTCCCATCTGCCCCTTGGTTCAGTATGTCAAAACTACAGGTTTGTCCAAAAGAGTCAATTTTCCCTGGTTGTGCAACTCTTCACGGAACTACAAAACTACAATGGTTTTCTGCTGAAGATGAGTCGTTTGAGTTTAAGAGTTTGTTGGGCAACCTTCAGAGAGACAGAATTTTTACCACAGACAGTCCCATCCAAGACATAGAAACTCTGAAAGCAATGTTAACCCTGGCTCCATCATGTCCAGAGACATCCTCAATTCATGGGTTCCCTTCTGCGCCTAGATCCAAGGTGGAGTTCCGTGAGGTTAGCCTTGTGCCTCACTGCCCTAGAGCTTCAGGTATCACAGGATTCCCATCTATGACTGAAGTCAAATGCACAGGTTGGTCAATGGAATCAAAACCCCTGTGGATGAAGTCTGACAGCAAACCATTAGAGATGATAATGCCACTCTCTGGACAGGAGCAACCATGTAGTTTCATTGTCACATCAAGTATGATGACTATGGTGACATCCTGCCCAAAAGCAACTCAGGTGCCAGGTTTACCGTCTGCCCCAGTTGAAAACAGACCCCCAGACATAGTCAGTTTGTATGCATCAACACCATGTTGTTCAACAATTCCAGGTTTTCCATCAGCAAGAATGATTACCTCCTCAGCTATTGATACAAAGGATAAGCTTCACGACACCAAGCCCCTCCTAATTCATCTGCTAAAGAAGAAGATGTATATTGCAGAGTGGACATCAGAAGACAAAGGGAATATGAAACATCTGGCATTAATGGCTCCATCATGTCCATGTGTGACTCAGATTCCTGGGTTCCCCTCCATTCTCCCATTAGAGAGTCAGGCAGGTGTGTGTTCGTTGCCGACAACCAATGACTCTAAACCACAAGAACTGTGTTATGCACACCTTGTTCAGTCTTCTCCTATAGAAGCAAGCAGCAGTGACTTTACCTTGACACCTATGAACAGCCCAGCTGGGGAACATGCATTTGGTGAGACATTTTTAGTGGATGTTAAATATGTTGAGTATTAGAGTTTCCTTGGTGCAATCCTTTTTATATTTGAAAATTATGTTTTTTTTTGTTTGTTGTTTCTTTGGTATTGTAACAGAAGTGAAATCTAAAGAAAGTTCAGAACAAGCCTTTGTGGTAGATGGGTAAGTGGATGAGTCCAGAGCTCTTGCATGGTTTGGTGGAGTGCTCTTGCGTGCAGTAGCTAGTCACTCATTTTTTAGTAAGTTGTGTGTTGGGTGAATAACAAAATACAGCTTATTTATATAGTATATACTTACTGTTGCACTTGTTTTCCTTTTCTAAAAAACATTGTGTCTGGGTCCTCAGAAACCCACAAATAAAGAAGCCTAAAGCAGAGGAATTGGACACTGCCAAGATGCATTTGGATGCACCGGAACCGGATGTAGTCTTAGGTTGGGAAGTAGTGGAAGCAGATGGCACAGTGACAGATAAGGAGATAGAGTCCTCCTTGTTAGTAAAAGGGAAAGAAAATTCAGGGCTAGTGAATACAATTGTGGGGGTTTTCAGCAGAGGGTAAGTTACACATTGGTGTGAAGCGTCTGTCTTGCATGGTTTAGTGTGTGCATTGAATGGCATGGAATGGAGATAACATCAATATAACATCAATATAACAGTGATAGTAAAGTATGAAACAATCGAAACCATTTGTGTTATCTTTTAACTATTTTAAGTTTTCTACAACAGTCAACAGTATGTACCCTGTACACAGATTTGTTTTATTCTAATTGAATGGATGGCCTTCAAGAAGGCAAGATGAATATATTATGTTTCAATGTAAAATATTGTTTTAGTTTTGTGTTTTTGACCCAGCCATGGCTTTGTCACTTAAACAAGTATCCCTTTCTCACAGTTATGAGACAGTAGCATCCATTTTGGCACCGTCTAGTTCTGGAGTAGCTGAAGCTGTCGAACCAAAGGGTGCTTCATCCTCAGTGGATCCAGAGTCGAACGATTCGATCATCCCATACGATGGATTCCCTCCACTTTCTCCTGACAACATTGCTTTAATTGAAAAGGCCAATCATGAGGGCCTGAGTGAAAGTGAAAGCAAACACAGTATTGAACTCCCAACGAGTGCGGAGCCTTACATGTGGGATCTCGCAGAGGATCGATCAGCATCTGCATCGCCAACTTCAGAGAGTGATGACGGGTCATCAGGACTGGTTAGCTCTAGCGCCATGAAGAAATGGCCACCGTTGACAGAGGCAGATATCGATGAAATATCTAAGGCACAGCTTGAGGGAGCAGAGAAAGACAGAGTCTCCTTTGATCCATGGGGCAGCAAGGATAAATCAGTCACAGAGCAGGTATTGGTTCAAACATTAGTTGAGGGCGAGACTGGGTGCCAGGCTGAGATAGGAGAAAAAGTGACTGAAGATGCGCTCCTGGATAATGGGTGAGTGCCAGGGGGCAGAAGCGCCTCTTGCTGCACGGCGTGAAAGTATAAACAGTCTTGTTGTGCGTTTTGTTCTGCTGTCATATATGAGTGCTTGTTTTTGATTGCTATTAACGTCATTTGAGAAGTTGTAACTGGCAATTTAACCTCAGATATTTGAAGATATAATTGCTGCCCAGACATGGTTGTCTTTGTCTTTGTCTACGTAAAAAGGTGCAGTTTGTAGGATTTAGTGGCATCTAGCGGATCTACCCCCCCCTCGCCTCTCTTTCACACGACGTAGCAGAAGCTACGAAGCTACCTGTAAGGTGCCAGTAGGTCCTGAAGCTACGGTAGCCCATCAAGTTTAAGCTCTGCCGGGAGATGAATTCCCCCCTGATGGTGTCTAGACGCTGGTGGTGGTGGTGACTATGATGGAGTTCCTTGGCCCTGGAGGACGCCATCAGTTTCTCCATAGACAGGTGGAGCCTCATCCCGGAGGTGAAGGGGATGGAGGAGGGCTGCAACGAGTCCCAATGAAAACAACAGAGACGAGCATGAATGAGAGATGTGTTTATTACAAAAACACGGTTATACACTAATTAAAACATACTTATGCATATTATATTCCATTTCTACCAAGTCTGTTCTGCTAGATGCCACTAAATTCTATAAACTGCAACTTTAAATGCATGTGTTTAAATGTGGAAGATTATTGAGAAAGATATATTTATGTTCTATGATTGGATTTAATATTAGACTGCTATTAAAGGGGCTGTAGGTAAGATTTAAGAGCTTTTATTTGAGTGTAATTTGTTGAAATGTAGAAATGGCATAGCCATCCATCAGCTATTAGTGAGTGAAATGTACTGTGAAAATTTCGAGTTGACTGCGCCTTCCCTGATTGGTCGGGGCAATCCATCTTGCCTGTCAATCACAGGTGCGTGAAAAGCAACACTTCTCGATGGCAGAGAAACATAGGGAGGGAGGGGACTTTTTTTGGTTAAGTTTCAAAATCTTGCTCTCATCTGCTCTTTTCCGCTCTCTCACTTTACAACTCAGATCTTACCTGCAGCACCTTTACTGCTGGTTTGTATTCTCACATTTAGTGCTGATTAACTTTGAATAACACATACAAAATGTGATGCTTGCATCAAACGCTATGTTGTAACAAGCAATTGAGCAAGAAATCTGAAGCCTGTCCTTCTTTGTCCTTGAACTCCCAAAGCCAAAGCACAGGGGAAGTCTCTGCACCTGCTATGGAGTCCACATCAAAAGAGGCTGTGGTTACTAACAACAATGAAGAACATAGAGAGATGAGTTTGATTTTAGTTCAACCCAAGTCAACTGTTCTCTCCCAGCAAGACCAAGAACACAAGCCAGATCACCTGGGCCCTAAACATAATGCATGCCACCTTGAAAATGCACCGAACGATGTTGTAAAAGAAGACGCTCTAACAGAGATTGTTCCAACACAGCCAACTGCTGAACTAGTCCCTCCCCGCAGAATAAAGAGAAGGACTAGGATACCTTCTCCACATACACAGAAAGCTGATACGCAAACAACTGAAACTCAAGAATCAATACAGGTGGTTTCCTCACAGCCGGCAGTGAAAGGCAATAGTATTAGTAGTAGTAGCTGTGTACCTCCAGATGAAGTGGAGATACAAAAAGACAAACTAGAACATGGATCTGTGCAAAAACAAGGAGGTCCTGTCCCTCCGCGTCGTTTCAGAACTAGAGATGAAACTATACCACCTGAAACACCACAGAAAATGAATGATGTTTTCCCATCTATCCCAGAACCTCCTCAGAAGAAATCAAGGAAAAAAGTTCCTGTTCCAATAACTGATGTGCAGCTGGCCTTGGATTTCCAAGCCAGTTGTGATCCAGTAACATCTGGAAAACCATCTATTCCACTGCCCTCTGTGAAAGCCACAAAGGCTTTGAGCAATACTGAAAGCAATGATGGACCCAGCCAAACAGTTGCAGTACTGCATGCAAGGGTGCAAGGGACCAAAGTGGATTATCCAAATGATCTGTCTGGAGAAACTGATGTTTCTGATAATGTTGAACATCCAGAAATGGTTTCTTCAGAACAGAAAGGACAAACCTCCAGCCAGTCTGCTGAAAATGTATCAAGCCAATCTGATCAGCCAGCTGATCTGAGTTCTCCCCTGAAAGTGAAGATAAAGGAAAGCGACCAAACAAAGCCAGAAAACGAGTTTGCTGATTTTGGTGTTGAGCCGACAGAGTGTCTCCCAATTATCAGAAAGATAGCCCCTCCCAGATCCAGCAAGAAAGTGCCGACAGTCAAATCTATCAGCAAAACTGTCAGTGAGGGTGAAACGTGTGAAACAGAGAAAGCACTGTTACAGGCCCTAGAAGTGGCTCAAATTCCCGCTGCTCAAGTGGCTCCCATTCCTCTTACACAGCAATCAGACGAGAAGGATATATCAGTGTCTCTCCCTATTCCGATGCCCAGAGCGAAGAAACGTCTCAGTGGATCCTTCCTAGATGCCACGCCCACCGAAGGAGTGTCTCCTGGTTCTTCAGTTCAGCTCAGTAGAAGTTGTCCCAAAGAGGACGAAGTCAAGCCCAGAAGGCAGAGAGGACGTAGATCTGTCACAAATGTGTGTTCAGGACAACTGGAAACATCTCAACAAAACAAGAGGAGCCGTAGCCTTCCTCCTCTTCCTCCTGCCGATCAACCCGCAGTTCCCGCTGTGTGTCCTAGGAGAAGTCGATTGAAAATTAAGAGCAAAGATGAATTAATTAGTGATGATGACACAGAGACGAGACCATCAGGATTGCCTGTGCCAAAACCAAGGATGAAGAAACGTTTAAGTGGATCCTTCCCAGACAACTTTACACCAGCGGGTTCATCAGCTCCCTCTTCAATGGATAAATCAAACGAAATGCTGTGCAGTGAAATGGTTCTGCACAATACTGAACTGTCAAGCGTTTCCCTTCCAATTCCAGTACTACGTCGCAAAAAACGTCTCAGTGCCACTTATCCAGACAGTACTCCACCTCCAGAGGCTGTACTCTTCACAGACACAAAAAGCGATGGTATTAAGCGGGAACTTACATCTTCCTATAACCAGGAAGCAACCGATTTTTCACCATCGTTGGAATCAAGCACTCACTCAAAAGACTTCGTCTCAATCCCTGGGCCAGAATATGTCCCTTCAGAGTCAAATCAAGAAGCCAACAAGACACAAGTTTCCTCTGAGGTGGAACTTCCTCAACTGGAATCTGTTGGAGATGCTGCTCTCAGAGTGAGTGCTGCGGAGAACATCGAAGACTGGACTTTTACTGATAAATCAGCTGAAACGGCTACGGAGGCTGTGGCTGATCAGACTGACGTTAAAATTGTATTTGAGGCTGAACGTGAGAAGGGCTTCGCTTCTACTGTCACAGCTCCTCAAGATGACTGGCTGCATTTAGAGAAAATGAATGAAAGTGAGCCTCCAGATATCAACTTGGGTCAAGAGGTGGGAGTTGAAGAGGTGGGATTTTGCCTTGTGTCAGTGGCTGCTGGTGATGTAGACGAGGAATGGTAAGTTTAGCGTTGGTCCGCATGCAAAACCCGCTGATCTGTTTAAGTGTGGAGGAAGAAACAAAAAAATATACATCTAAATGTCCAGTCCCATATCCCCAATATTTATGAAATTCCTCTACAATTATGTTTGGAAAAGATGTACTAATACCTATTTTATGTTTTTCTGCCCCTTTTTAGTGGTTCGTACCGTGACCAGGAGACACAAAGAGCTAGTGAGCCAAAGACACCCCAGAAAGGATTGGCAGATGCACAAGATGCTGAAGTATGTTTTACTTCATATCCTAGGTTCACTTAATCATCAGTTACTCAACAATTACTTTGTTACTTGACCGGCATTTGGTATTCTCTTCTTGCTGAACATATGAAATACCACTACCACTCTAATGCATCTCCATTATGTGTGTGTGTGTGTGTGTGTTTGTGTGTTTTGTGTACCTTTAGAGCCTATTGGCCAGCGCAGAGCTTCTGACGTCCAGCCAGTCGTTACTGCAATGGTGTCAAGAAGTGACACAAGGTCACAAGGGTCTCAAAATAACAAACTTCAGCACATCCTGGAGAAATGGTCTTGCCTTCTGCGCCATCCTACATCACTTCCATCCTGACAAGATGTAAGACACTCTTCAATGGAAATGATGTCTAACAAATTGATTGGTGTTGAGTCTGTTGCAAATGTTTTAAAATGATTTTATACTTTTCTTTTTGGACAGCGATTATGAGATGCTGGACCCTTATGACATCCAAAGTAACAATAAAAAGGTGACTCTTAGATTTATTACCTCCTGACATTGTACCATAACAAGTAACACAATTTTATCAATACATATTATCCAATTTGTGTCATCAAATAATCTTTGCTGTTTGTTTGTTTTTGGGTTTTTTTCAACCCTCCAGGCTTTCGACGGCTTCGCGGAGCATGGCATATCGCGGCTGATGGGGCCTTCAGACATGGTCATGCTGACCGTGCCTGACCGCCTCATCGTCATGACCTACCTGAACCAGATCCGCACCCACTTCACGGGCCAGGAACTCAGCGTGCTGCACATAGAGAAAGACAGCAGCGAGTCCAGCTACGCCGTGGCTGCGGACCGGGAGAACCGGGAGAGCATCGACCCCGAAGCAGCGGCTCGCTACTGCGCCCAGAAGCTCCAAGAGGAGGGCATCAATCTGGAGACCAACGGCAAGATGGCAATGTCCTCGGCCCCGGACAACGAAGAAGGTAACCGTGACGGCAAGGCCAGCAGAGAGCTAGTCCCACCACCCCGGACCAAACGAGGGACCCACTTCCTTTCCAAGACGGGTTTCTCCCGTGTCAAAGATGCAGACCTGGTCAAAAAGCGGAGGTCGCAACGGAAGAGTGGTGGTTCTGGAGAAGAACTAGAAATACCTGTGGTAGGATTACAAACTTTCAGAACATGATCTCTTCTTCTGCTATTTCTGTTGTTGTTGATACAATGCCTTTGTCTTCATAGGTTGAAGGAGGGCAGGAGGAGAGTGAAACTGCACAAAGAAAATCGGAAACGGGTCAGTTGTTCTGAAGATGTATTTCCCTAAAGACACATTTTATTAGCACTGGATATGGATGACAACATCATCGTCATCATCTTGTCTTCTGTGCTGTGTGGTCCATCCAAACCATGTGTAAATAATTTCCCCTGCTTACTCATTTCCTGTGTGTTTGTCTTGCAGAAAGGAAAGAGGCTGCTGAAGAGGAGCGGTCAGAGGGGGGTCAGGTCAGTCACATGTCACATGTACCATGTACCATGTTACATGTACCGCTCTTTCTATTTCTTGTACAACTCTGTGATGATCTGCCTTTACCCCTAAGACTACCGAAACCCACTACAGCTACTTACATAGATTGTGTGTGTGTGTGTGTGTGTGTGTGTGTATGTGCGTGTGTGTGTGTGTGTGTGTGTGTGTGTGTGTGTCTGTGTGTGTCCAGGATCCCAGCGAGTATGTGAGGAGTGAGATGGAGGCTCTGGAAGCGGAGCAGCAACACATTGACAACAGGGCTGATGTGGTGGAGAGGAGACTCAGGAGCGTCATGGCGACAGGTGAGACACTCGGGAGGACAGTGTAGACATTTCTAAACATATAAGCGCCACCCCCCCCCCCTTCATGCGAGCCAAAAGTATGTACTAAAGTCAAATAACTACTGATAAAACCACGCTCTACGCTGTCCTGCCAATAATATGATGCAGTTTGTCTACTTAAGAAATAATCCACAAGCTTTCCCATGCCTCTCTGTGACCCCTTACTCACGCTGCCCTTAATTGCCTGTTAGCAATAGCCAGCTACTGCTTACGAGGAAATTCTGTTGAAATGCAGGAAATTCAGCTACTGCTAATGAGGAAATTCAGTTGAAATGCTTCAACTGCATGTGTCGCAATTGAAGCATTTCCACTGAACCGACGGTACCTTTCAAGATGTTTCCATCCGTGTTTATGTCTGAGCTCGTTTCCAAAGCCATTCAAAATGTTCATTCAAAGATCATTAATCGCCTGTGAAGTGAACAGTGAAGAAGAAGGGCTTCGGATATATTATATATTATTATATATAGCAATGTACTCACACAGCGCCACAACAAAACAGAGAATAATTCATATAAACCTCATATATAAACCTCACCTTTAACAGTATATCTACTTCACAAAAATTGCATTGTATACATGAACATAAACCACTGCTTGTAATATGTTGATGCTGTCGTATCTGCATTTGAAACAAATATGTACACAATATGGATGATGTGCGTCCACACTCACTGTGTGTGCAGAGACACAGTAACGGGTAAATACATGAAGTGTGATGAAGTGTTGACCCCCAGGTAGCGACAAGGTGGAGGAGGAAAGGCTGATCCAGGAGTGGTTCACACTGGTCAACAAGAAGAACGCCTTGATCAGAAGGCAGGACCACCTGCAGCTACTGTAAGACCCCACACACACACAGACACACACACACACACACACACATACACACACACACAGCTCAGTCTAAAATGCGTCTTTGTTTGACAGTCTGGAAGAGCAGGACTTGGAGCGAAAGTTTGAGCTGCTGAAGCAGGAATTGACGGACATGATGGCCATCGATGGTAAGACCTGAGCGCCATCCTACCGCCGTTCAGTACATCATCCATCACGCTTCAATAGCGGCAACAGCAGAGAAAGTTAAACACGAGTGGTTTACCACAGGAGTTTAAATGCCATAATCATCGTCATTGGGTTTTTTTTTATACTAGACCTTTCTTGACTGATATATATCTTATTTCAGTTCCTCTATTGTGTTTAGTAATTATCATTGTCATGCATTGTGAGCAAAAATATACCGCCTCTGAACCGAAGTAGTAAAGCCGTAGAAGATCAAACTTTGGATAAAATATGTTTTTGTTTCAAAAGAAGCTCAATAGGTTGTACTTGCTGTTCTTTGTATACTATTAGCGATGATATAATTTAAATATAAATCATATAATATAAATGAGTTAGTTATTTTACTTCCATGTATAATAAACATAACATCCTCTGTGGAAACTATGGAAAGTGAGTTTCTCTCTAGAAATGTCTCCAGGTGTACAGGTGTACAGGTGTAGTTTTCTGTGTTGTGTCCATCCGAGGCTCTCTGTGAGCCTGTGGGAAGTGGTGGTTGGCTGTCTTATTCATTGTGGTTTAAAGGACCATACAGGTCTGGTGATGAAACCTCTCAGCATCTCTCCTGGCTTCACTCAAACATCTGTTATCCGTTGAGCTACTGCTAACGTTTACAGTTGTGGCTAAATGCTCTTTGGCAGAATATCACTTTGGTAAATTATATTGGTAACTAATGTTTTAGTGAAGCCAGGAGAGACGGGAACGATGGTTTGATTTCCAGACCGGTCCTTCAGAGAGTGTAAAGGCTGGATGCAGGTCAGATAAGGCAGTGGCCGGTATATATATAATATATACATAATATATATATAATAGTATATATATAATATAAACTAGGCTTGGTACCATGCGTTTGAACCCCAACTCTCACGTTTCCCCCAGAGTGGCAGAAGAGCCAGGCCCACAGGCACCGCGAGCAGCTGCTGCTCCAGGAGCTGGTCTCAGTGGTCAACCAGAGAGACCAGCTGGTCCACAACATGGACGCCAAGGAGCGAGGGTAAGAAACACTAAAACTAAACACTAAAACATCTTTCTATATTTCTTTTCCCCCCCCACATCTGCTGGACAGTTCCCGCGCACTTTTGCACACTTCACCTTGCACACGGCTAAATGTATTAACAACATGCACACTGTGGCTGAAAATGTTTAGATTTTATTAATTAGTCTAATCATTTATGATATATATAATTCATCAAAGAAAGAAGCTGCGGTGTGACTGCATCGCTCCAGGGTGTATTTCCAGACGACGTGGCGGGAATACATTCCCATGCTGGCTGTAGTCATATTGACAATTAATAAGATCGCTTCATCGATTGATTACAACCAGCAACCAGACAGCTGTCTGTCTACACATACGTGCCGAGTGTTGTGTATTGTGTTGTGTGTCATTGCAGAGTGTGTGTCATTGCAGAGTGTGTCTCATAACTACAGTTCTGTGTCGCCACCAGTGGTTTCGAAATGTCAGCCTTTTCCATTTCTGAGGAAAACAGGTTGCAACATAAATGAACAATTTGTTCTTTACTTCTCTATTCAGACTGCTTTTAAAATACCTAGCAAGTCATTCATTTGTAGTTATTAATTAAATGCATTTTATAACTCATTTAACTTTTCGTTTATTAAGATTTATCGGTATTATTATTTACAGCTCCAAATAAATAATCAGTACACCGAATTATATGAATCAAACAATTGCATTACATATTACATGACATGTATGCAATATGCAATGTGTGTGAAATGAATGCTTATAATCTCTCAACTCTTCCCACTAACCAAAACTTATACTTCACCACATTATTGTTGCTATGATGATCAGAGGTTGGGAGAAATATATTAGCAGCCTAAAAATGACTATTAGACTATAATTATAGTCCCCCCCCGCCCCTTTAAGACCACTGCCTGCCTCCTGCCCCCCCACAGGGCCATGGAGGAGGATGAGCGTCTGGAGAGAGGTCTGGAGCAGAGGAGGAGGAAGTACGCCAAGCAGCAGAAGGAGAAGTGCGCCCTGCAGTAGGGGAGGAGGACCGCCTCTCTGATCCCCGCCGGTCCCGACCCGCAGCCTCGGCCCGCAGCCTCGGCCTCGCCGGACGCATGCTCCCTGCTCTCTGTACCGTTACACTGGGTGCAGTTCTGCCGTTTCAGTGCACAAAGTCCAGTCCACGTTGTTTTTAGCAAGACGCTACAAGGACACACTGGAACATTTTGACTTGCTTTCTTGCAGTTTGCATGTGTGTTACAGTTTTTTTAATCACAGATTTTGTGTGTGTGTGTGTGTGTGTGTGTGTGTGTGTGCGTGTGCATGTTTGTGTGTGTGTGTGTGTGTGTGTGTGTGTCTTTTTATGCGTGTTTGTGTTTGTTGCCAACATCCCAACTGAAGACTATCCACTTACTATCCACGGTATTATTAACAGATAAATGCTGAGCTGTGTGATATGTTACAGTCTGAACATTTTCATCAACACAACACCGGCTGCATGCACTTTAGTTCACATTTCTCATTTAAGGGATCATAAACAATGTAACGTCATTTTTCCATTCAATTTGAGTTGTGTTCACGTCTCCTTCTGTCCTGCAAGTGGATGGGTGGGCTGTCTTGTTAATTGTGCTTGAAGTGCAACGGCTGGATGCAGGTCAGAAAAGCCAAAGGATAACTGTGTTATTGCATAATGATCAAACGTTCTCATGCGAACGCAGCCTTTACAGCCTTTGCTTGATTGATGTCTGCGCAACTTCCATCACTTTGCTTCACACTCTTCACACTGTCCAAATGTGTTGCATTTAAATCTACAACCGAAAAACACAAATGTCAGCTCTGCCATTCACACTGAATGCACCAACGTAGCTACGGTATTAGAGAAGTCATTCAGAAGTGTGTTGAGTAAATGTGATATTTGTAGCCTAAATATCAATTTGACCAATGTTACTCTAACAAAAAGAAAAATATCAATGTTCTTCAATGAATTAGGGGATTGAAAGCGGTGACTAAATATCAATATACAGGACAGGTAACAGGTTGAGGTTTTTTAAAGTTACTGAAACAATATGAACATTTTAACAAAAAAGCGAACTAAGCGGCCCGCATTACTAACATGGAAATTACAATGCGACATTACTGGAAAAGCCAATGAAACTGTTATGAAAGTTTGTAGTTTCCAGATACCAAAAGAAACATTATGATCTCTGAATAGGCCCAATTATTGCTGCACACTAAAATAAAATGATTTTATTTAAGTGTCCTGCAGTATAGCTCAGTCCTATTCTGTATTTTGGAGGTTTCATCTGCCAAAATGTATGCGTCACCATTTTGCAGTTGGACCAGTCTGCTCTAAATGCACTTCAATGCAGGAGAATCAAAAGAAACGTCCTTTGAAATGTTTTCTCCAGTTGGGAGGAAGGACGCCATCAGTGCCGACGGTCTTTATTTATTATTGTGTTGTGATGCGTTGAGATGTGTTTGCAGTTTGTTGAGATGATTTGCTCTTAAGGAAGGCTTCAACATGTAGGTTTTAATGTTATATTTGCACTAAAATTCTTAAAAAAACAAGATATTTTTGATGCGATTAAACAAAAAAAACAACATGATTTTTCCTTATTAATTTGTCCTTTGTTATTGGCTATGACATTTTTTGTCATGTAAATGTGCTGTATTAGTTTATTAAAGTGTATTTGAATGTACTCAGTTTAATTGCATTAGGGCTGCCCCCTAATAGTCGAATAGTCGGCTTAGTCGAATACGTTTTCATTAGTCGAGCAAAAAGTAAAACATAAAAATAAGAAGGCATGAGCATCGCAAACCAAATACATCCGTGGTCACAACAAGCCCTGATTTAACTCATCGCTGCAGAAATACTGACCAATACACCTGGGCAGGTAGACACCTGGGCAGGTAGACACCCGGGCAGGTAGACACCTGGGCAGGTAGACACCTGGGCAGGTAGACACCGCTAGACACACGGGACTCATACCGGTGATCGCGGCTTTAGTTCCCCGTGTCTGATCGCTGTAATTCGGAGCGTGAATATCGGTTGAATATCTAATATCTTTCTAACTTTAAAAAACACTTTAGTATTGTTTAAGCCGATAGTCGCACATCCCTCGTAACTACGCCGTGAAGGTGAACCCTCCCGGACTCCGCTATTAACATGAACCGCTCCGCCGGAGGAGCCGCACATCCACACGCACCGGACACCACAATACAAACACACATGTTTTACATTTGATTGCTTTTAAATAAAGTTGTGTGCAGTTATACGGTTAAATACGATTATTAAAAGTGTTCAATGTCTCCTTCCTGGTTGTTCCTTCAGAACCGCTTGGTCCATGCCGTTAATCGGTTAATCGGCACCGCTTCGTGCGTGTGCTTGTGAAAAATATATTTTAAAGGCAGATTATTACGGTGTTGTATTATCTGTAAAGTAGCACAACGTTAACAGTGTTTCTGTTATAACCCTCTCACCCTGGAACTCAAACCACTTTCTGATGCCCCAAAAAATAAATCGAAATAATTACGTTAAAAGTGCGACGATTAGTCGACCATCAGCTTGAAATGGCGACTAAGAGTCGACTAAGAAAATCTTTAGTCGGGGGCAGCCCTAATTGCATGTGTAATATAATCCCACGAAATAGGCTAATTATTGTGAATACAGGAACATGAAACATTTCCCTAATAAATACTTGGGAACTGATGTGATGTAAAAATATAAATATGATGGTAATATTTGCTAGAAACAAGGGACCACAAGAAATACAAAGAGTTGCAATTGTGGAGATGAGAGTACAAAACTATTTTGGCTATTAACTTACTTTAAAATAATCAAATTTAAATTCCAGTCTATATGGTATGCAAACATCACTATAAATAGAGGAAAAGCAGGAACAGGCCGGCGTCATTTAGGTTGTTTGATATGGAAAGAAGAAGTGAGAAGTATTGACCAATTGGGGAATCTTCTGATGAGTTTGCAAGCACAGTAAACTAGCTGTGAACAAGTTTGAATCAAGAGGTCTGGCTAGTAAACAATATCAACAAACGTAGTAAGTAATATTAATATAATATAAGTAATAAGTAAGCAATATTTCAATATATCACTGGTTCAAACCTCAAATGCCTCTTTAAGAGATTCAAGACTAAAACACTGACTCAATTAATAAAAGCTTTTATGGCACCTATACATTTTCTATATGATCTAGAAACACCTAAATGTGTAAGTAGTCCCTCTTTCAATTCAATATAGGCTTTGGTCCATTCTTATTCTTATTATTCTTAGTATTCTTATTGATCCATATTGTTCTTCATCAGGTATAAAGTTACTTAAAAAGGATTTTCTATGGATCCTGATATATACTTTCTTTCGTGGTAGGCCTATATTTCTTTAAAAAATGCATTTATAGTTTCTGTATTGCTATATATTATATATTCATAATATTGCTAGAAAGAAATGCAGTTAAGCAGAGGCGGAGGCGTGGCTCTCTGAGGAGGCATGTCAGTGCTGCAGCTCATATGCTCATTACTCAGCTGATGTGTTTCTTGTTTTGCTGTAACCTAGAGGTGACTATTAACTACTGGTTTATTAAGGCAACAGAATGTAACACAAGAGAATCAGGTCGGCTTACACCGTTTCATTCATTTCTATAGGCCTTTATGGATTTACTATCAAACACAAACAAGCAAACTTAACATTTTGAAATCCACGTCTTTCCAAAGTTTTGTAAAATGAATGTTCATATGGGACTCCTGTGGATATGGATATTGTGTTTGGGCTGCAGTGCGCAGGCGCCGCCGGAGGAAGGTGAGTGAGCTCAGGTGTTACTCTCTTCCTCCAGTAATGACTCTTCTGCATCATTCCCTCCCATTACCTTATAGACCTGGGCTATGCTAACCGGTTTTAATAGACTATATGTAGGCCTACTATACCGCCTCTAAAGAAGAAAGGGACGCAAAGGTGACTCTGTTGGAGGCCTTTAAGTCCCTTACAAGGAAATATACAATTAACATAATTACTACTTTCCCTTCTCTATAGTGGAACTTTTCAGTTCTATCAAGCAATCGCAATCACAGTGGATTTCCGAACCGCGCAAAGAAGTGAGTGGATCTCAGTTTTTCCACACTAATCTATAACCATATATGTAATTAAGCCAATTAATCCTCAATAAAGCATGGAAATACACTCATTCATATATTTGGGTATTAGGCCTGCCTATTCAGTCACATTTGTGTATAATATTTCCAAACATCTTTTAAATATGTTTTTCCCCCCTACAACAGTGGACACAAACCCCTCTCAGTTTGAACTCGGAGAAGTCCACTTCTTACCAAGGATGCTTACCGGGCCGCCGCCGCAGGACGCTGCTGAGCCCGTGGGTCGACCGCGCCGACGCCCATCAGCTGCTGCTGGACATCCGGTTCGCCCTGCAGGAGCCGTCCGGTCCGGCGGAGCCGCTGTACGTCCAGCTGGTCGCCTCGGACAGCCGGCTCCCCGGGGTCCCCAGGTACCTAGTCCCGTCCGCCGGGTGGCCTTTCCTCGCCGCCAAGCCGTTCCCTGAAACGGTCCGCCCGAACCAATTACAGTATGTCAGCAGCAATGTGAGTTTCCCCCTGGGCTCCGTGACGACGAAGGGCTTTCACCTGGTGGTCTCCTACTCGGGGACGTGCGCCTATCTCCTGTCCGTGAGGCTGCACTACCGGCGGTGCCCCGGCTTCGTGGCCGGCCTGGCCCGGTTCGAGGGGGCCGCCGCCGGGTCCGAGGAGGGCCGGCGGGGCTCCTGCGTGGACGGGGCCGCCGGCGATCCCGAGGCGGCCCCCGAGGCGCTCTGTCTGGCGGATGGCGTCTGGGGACGTCCGCACGGCGGGTGTGTGTGCAGCCCTGGCCACGAGGAAGTGGGGGACACCTGCACAGGTACCAACATTACAGTTTGTGTGCTGTGGGAAAAATTATAAGTAGGCTACTTATTTTTTTCTTCTTCTTCTTCTTCTTCTTCTTCTTCTTCTTCTTCTTCTTCTTCTTCTTCTTATTATTATTATTATTATTATTATTATTATTATTATTATTATTATTATACCTATATTTAGATGGGACACATTCCAGCCAGGAGTCTATTATTATTTTTTGATATTCATTGCAGCTTGTGATTAAACACTTTTTTTTAAAATTTAGATTGACATAGGCCTATTGATGATATTATGATATTTTATACTTCATGTGTGATATTTCATTCATATTCATACCGATTGTAAGACACCGTATTTGACACATTGAATTCTACCCTGTATGGGTAAATAGTCCTTTTTAACAACAAAGCCTTTCACATACAGTAATTGTGTTCCAGTTTTAATCCATCTTTACTTATATCAGCTTGCAGAATGGGCTACTACAAGCCAGCCAATGAGAGGGGAGGATGCCTCCAGTGCCCCCCCCAGAGCGGCACGGCGCAGCAGGGGGCAGAGGGATGTGACTGTCTGGACGGGTTCGACCGCCTGCCCTCGGACCCGCGCCTCCAGGGATGCACAAGTACCAGCCGCTTTCATCACTACTTCTTATTCTGCAGATATGAAGAGGAAAGGAAGCAACAGACAAAGAACAAAACGTCTCCCATAACAGAGACCATCAGTCCCCCACCCAACCAGACAATATAGTAGCCTAAATAGTGGAATTATACTAGGGCTGCCCCCTAATAGTCGAATAGTCGGCTTAGTCGATGGACAGAGGCTTAGTCGAATACGTTTTCATTAGTCGAGCAAAAAGTAAAACATAAAAGTAACAAGGCATGAGCATCGCAAACCGAATACATCCGTGGTCGCAACAAGCCGATAGTCGCACATCCCTCGTAACTACGCCGTGAAGGTGAACCCTCCCGGACTCCGCTATTAACATGAACCGCTCCGCCGGAGGAGCCGCACATCCACACGCACCGGACACCAACATACAAACACACATGTTTTACATTTGATTGCTTTTAAATAAAGTTGTGTGCAGTTATACGGTTAAATACGATTATTAAATATGTTCAATGTCTCCTTCCTGGTTGTTCCTCCAGAACCGCTTGGTCCATGCCGTTAATCGGTTAATCGGCACCGCTTCGTGCGTGTGCTTGTGAAAAATATATTTTAAAGGCAGATTATTACGGTGTTGTATTATCTGTAAAGTAGCACAACGTTAACAGTGTTTCTGTTATAACCCTCTCACCCTGGAACAACGCCTTCTGATGCCCCAAAAAATAAATCGAAATAATTACGTTAAAAGTGCGACGATTAGTCGACCATCAGCTTGAAATGGCGACTAAGAGTCGACTAAGAAAATCTTTAGTCGGGGGCAGCCCTAAATTATACATATATATATAAATGAATTATACATAGATAGATCCCTTTATATAAATGAGAATAACAACAGTGACAGTTGGATGTGTATGATACTATTATAAACGATGATGAGGATGATAGATAGAGACTGTACTTCACAATTTTAAAATACTAAATATTACAATTTAGCAGCAGTGGAAAGTAACTAAGTACATTTACTCAAGTACTGTACTTTTGAGGTATTTGCAGTTTACTTAAGTATTTATATTTTTCTGCTACTTTATACTTCTGCTCCACTACATCTCAGAGGCAAATATTGTACTTTTTACTCTACTACATTTATCTGACAGATTTAGTTAGCAGTTTTACTTTTTATGTTGTAAAACCATGTTAAACAAAATATTTAACAGATTTTTCACACCTTAAAACGTGCCTGGAGGGGGACTTTAAGTAAATTATCTCAGTACTTCTTCCACCACTGCTACTAAGTCATTTAGCAGATCCTTTGTCCAAAGAGACTCACAGTGTATTCAGATACACAGACCATAATGTAAACCTCATTATTATTCGGCTCTGTTTTTTGGCGTGTTGCTGGGGTGCACTTTGAGTTCACCGTCTTAAGTTATCAGTCCTGCCATCTCACTACTTCTCTTTTCTCTACTTGTGTTTATCTTCTCACAGGGCCGCCCTCCGCCCCTGTGAACTTGATGGTTCATCGTCATGACGACGCCCTTCTGCGTGTCCAGTGGCAGCCTCCCAGTGACCTGGGCGGCAGGCCGGCGGAGGAGCTGACATACGGCGTTGCGTGTTCGCAGAAGGGAGGGGAGGCTGGCCAGCGATGGGAGGCGTGCGAGGGGGAAGTGATCTTCTCTCCGAGCGCGGCAGGACTGACCGGCACGGAGGTCAACGTCACGGGGCTGAGCGGTCTCCATGACTACCGCCTGTCTGTCAGGGCCACCAATGCTTTGTCCGCCCGGCAGGGGGCTGAGAATTCATCGGTGGCCACTGTGAATGTCCACACAAGTGAGTAAGCCTCACTGGAAGAACTAACTTCTTCCCTTTTCGAAAAATAGATGAGTCATGCCTTTCAATCAAATACAGAAATGCAGACAATCAGATTTGGGAGGCCAGCAACGATGATCACATACATTAGCATGCGTTTAACATATAGAGGGAATGTTTTTGGCAATTTGAGTCCATATTTACATCTCATCCTACCTGTTTAAAACTTTTGAGCATTTAAGTGGAGACTCGGACCAGGATCAATCATATCACTATGATGTAACCCACTTTTCATCACAAATAAGTGGATAACCAAGGCTTCTGTTGAATTAATTGGTTTGCTTTGCAAATATTGTAGTTTTTTAGTATGTTTTTTTCCACTGGAAATGCACTCAGTTGTCCTGCTTGCATGTTCATACTCTTATGTATGCATTTGTACATCTTTGTATTTGACAGGGGAGGTCCCCATCCCCATCGTAACTAATGTTCCTGTCTCTAACATCACTGAGACATCATTCGTTCCCGATCAATCTCATGCCACTCGCCCTCATGGGGAGACCGGCTCCTCCTCATGGTGGTTCACCGGTGGGATTGTAGGAGGAGTCTTGCTGCTGCTGCTGCTGCTGGCTGTGGTCCTCGCTGCCGTCTTCACCCTGCGGTCTGCGCGCACCAAACCAACGTAACTGGATCATTCACATTCTGGTTGCTTGATTCTTACATATGTAGGGTTTGCCCGCTGTGGTCTGCGTATTGGTTGAAAGCACAACATAACTCTCTGGTTCGTTGATTGGGTGTCAATGTTCAATTACCCTATTGCTCTGATTGAAATGGGGCCATGTGGTTTTACTTGCCACACAAACCAGGTGGAGGTGACAGCACCTGCCACTCATTTTGAGACCATTGGAAACAGATACCATGTAAAATGAATGCATTGCTGTGTTGTGCTGTTTCAGCAATAATTGTGGTTACATTTACTCTTTGATGGCAATGTTTTCTGAAGAAAGGAACAAATGCAGAATGACTTCTGTCCATCACTACTGTCCTTACCAGACCCAGCCAGGAGGTGGAGCTCATGCCCTGGGCCGCCAGGCAGACCTTTCGCCTCCTAGAAGAGCAGCCAGAGTCCAGGCCAGACCAAGGGAGTGGTGAGCCCTTCACAGTCCTCACAATGTACCTGGTCCACTTCAATACATCATACCTGAAGGCCTCCATTATGTTATTTGAATAGTGCAAAAGACAGGAAGGTTATTCTTCCTCTAATTATAATTTGTGTAATAAGCCTAAACCCATTTTGTTCCATTAATGTCTCATTGTTTCATTCCTTAGTTTCATTAATGTTTCTTCATTAAACATGTTACCCTTCGAAATCCCCCAGAAATATAATACATATGAATAATATAACATGATTATCCCCATTGTCTACAAATCATCGCTCCTCAGTGGTCATCCATGAGTTCCAGGGTCTGGGTGCACATGAAGACCCCCTGCTGGCCAACCTGAGGGACACACTGGTGGACCGCAGCCGGCTCACCCTGGGAAAGGAGCTGGGCAAAGGTCAGCCATCCCATAATACCACCATCACTGGTGCTGCTCACGCAGTACGCTTAGTGGTCATAGTCCCTGTAAGGTTCACGTACTTATTACCGCGTCGGCGGTGCTGCTACTGTAACCGTGGGAAGTGAGGTCAGATGAGGAAGTGAGAGTTGTGCTAAATCCAACCATAACATTTGATGAGATCACTATGTGACAGATCAATACGTCTTGGTTAGTCTTAGTGTCCTTCTATGGAAATACATTGATTTGCTGAACCAAGGCGTTTACATGACCGTTCATAAATCAACTGCTTGGCTGAACCAAATAAGGAGCGGTACATTAGAGAGAGAGATTAGATACACTAGAGTTGAGGATATTCGTTCACCATGTCATTACATAGTCCACAATGAAAAACAATCAAAGTGTGTCTACAAGGCCATGTTTGAAGTATGTTATTGCAGTAATTACTATTTCAGCACCTTTAAAATCACCTATGTTCATAACTTGAAAGATTTTTTTTTTTTACACATTTTTATACAAAAATGTGGTTGAAGTTCATCTTGGTGAGAAAACATCTCAACCATCTTTCCTGTTGTACACAAAGGGGAGTTTGGATCGGTCTGTGAGGGCATCCTGACGTCAGAGGATGGAGTGGATGTCAAAGTGGCCGTGAAGACCATCAAAGGTACGCAGTCGAACCCACAGCAGCCCTCACCTGGAGCGTGACCATGAGATCTGTGCATGTAATCATGACCCCAGCGTTGCTCCTCACGCCTCCAGGACTACACAGCCAGGAGGACACGCGTCAGTTCATTAAAGAGGCGGAGATCATGAAGAGCTTTGATCATGAAAACGTTGTCCGGCTCCTTGGTGAGATATGATAGCCTTAACCACTACTAGTATAGCATTAGCTGTTAGATCACCAATATGTCGCTTTGGAAGACAATATGGTAGCCCTGTGACCGGTGTGTGTGTGTGTGTGTGTGTCCTCAAGGTGTCTCTCTGGAAAGCAAGGAGGGCTCTTCTGTGCCCTTGGTGATCCTACCCTTCATGAAGCATGGAGATCTGCGGCAGTTCCTCATCACTACGCGCCACGGGGTC
>JAOPHQ010000467.1:0-12500 GCA_030340625.1 Merluccius polli
ATTGTGGCCTTTGACAATTCAAAATTCTGTATTTACCTTTTTGAGTTTTCAAGAATATTTATGTGTGTGTAATTGTTGCCAAGGTCGCAATTCACACAATTCAATATGTGTGTTTAATAATTACAAAAGGCCAACACGGTGCAGCAGATATCAACGCAATGTCGCTTCTTCTTGTTGCTACGTAGCTTAGCTTCCAGCCTCACACACTTCGCTCCCTTCAACCTCTAAACTGTAGCCAAGTTGTTAGGCCCGACACGGCACTGGATATAAAACAGTCTCAGGATATCGTATCATTAAGGAAGGGGGGGGAAGGGTGGCGGTGGGGGGGGCGGAGGGGGGGGGCAGTGTCCAGATTACATTATGGGGATGTTTCGGACGTCTGGCTGCCTCCCACCCCCCCCCCCCCCCCCCCCCCCTCACTCCCCCCAACTCTGACACCTCTCCTCTCGTAATGAGTGGATGGATACTGGGGATACGGGAGATGTGTGTGTGTGTGTGTGTGTGTGTGTGTGTGTGTGTGTGTGTGTTTGTGTGTGTGTGGGCGACGTTCATAGACATGAATGCTTAAGTGAAAGTCCGGCCCGCAGACAAGACAAGAAAATGAAGAAGCAGAGAGAGAGAGAGAGAGAGAGAGAGAGAGAGAGAGAGACGAGGACTCAGCCAAGCCCTGCATTGGCAATCTGGGCAAATACGCCAAGCATAAAGAGACTACTAGCTCTATAGCTATATCCAGACCAACCAAGCCGAGCCGAGCAGCTGAGCAGCCAGAGCGAGCCAGACAGTGGAGATATACAGCCGCTACAGCCCTTAAAGCCTGGCTGGTATGAGGCAGAGACACGGTCAATTACCTCCTAGCAACTTCAGCGGGGGATTTTCCCGCTGGCCAGTGGAGAGGAACAATAATGAGTCTGGATTTAGAATAAAAAGATGCGCACATCTACAAAGAGAGAGAGAGAGAGAGAGGGGAGAGCGAGAGAGAGAGAGAGAGAGAGAGAGAAGAAGAAGGGTGTGAGGGAAGAGAGTAGGGGATGGAGAGGAGTGGGTTGGGTGGGGATGAGAAGTGGGGGAATCTCTCTCTCTCTCTCTCTCTCTGTTTCTCTCTCTTTCTCTCTCTCTCTCGCTCTCTCGTTTTTTTAGATTGACGTTTGGAAATTGTGGAAGGTCAGCGCGGTCCGTGAAGCATCACCCGGGCAACGACCAAAAACGAAAAAAAAAAAAAAAAAAAGTCCACAGTCCAGTCGGGTCTTATCAGTGCTTCACTGCTTATTTTAACTTTACTTCTCTCTCTCTCTCTCTCTCACTCTCTCTGTCATCCTCTCTCGATCGCTCTTTCTTTCACTGTCTTCTTCCTCGTTTCATCTCCTCGGGCCTCGACTCCAACTACCAACCGCCAACTAACAAATGGTGGGCCACCGACTGAACGTGGCGGGGACGGACGGCGTTGGGAGCGAAGCAAAAAAAAAAACCAGCGAGGAGAGAAAATAATGGGCATTTTTTTTCCTCGCCAGGCGACTTCCATGCGAGCGGGTGGGAGAAGACGAGCCAAACGAAGGGATATTGGCTGTGAGTGCTTCTCCAGCTATAACTTCCTCAGATCGCTTTTACAAAAAAAACTTCGAGCCGAGTTTCCCGAAGTCTCGCTAAAAGGCAAATCGAGCACCTTTTCTTTTCCCCGTCCGGTTCGGCTACCGTGACATTGAATTTAAGTCGCTGTGTACTTATTTGTGTGTTTTATCTGTGTGTGTGTGTGTGTTCAGCACACCTGGCTTGTTGATTGCGCCGCGTAGCACATCAGCTAATCAGCTCTAATGCTAATGAAGGGTGAATGCTACCAACGGGGGGGGGGGGGGGGTTAATCGGGTTTTCCAAACTCCAATGGCGCACTGCTTAACAAAAGCAAAAAACGGATTATTTCTCCATCAACAACATTAAAGACGTCATTAGTTGGGGGTTTTTTTTCCGAAAGACTAGAGTGCAGAATCGGGCCCCTGAACGTCCCACTAATCTATGCCACCGCCACCGCCGCCGCCGCCATATGCAAACCGCTGCTTTTCTTTCGCTAATTGCACTCAGCTGCGAATTGAGGCGAGATCTAATTGTGGGTTGGATTAATTAGGGGCCGTGCGCTGTGCATTCCTAAACAAGGGCCCCTCATAAATAACGGCAGGCAGACCCGGGGCAGATGGGGGAATTCTCCAGTCCGCTCGCGTGTCACCTGATGGTGAATTAAACACAGACGTAACATGCCTTGGTTCCTTAAGTACCTTAGTTGGGTTTTAGTTTTTTTTGTTTCGGGGGGGGGGGGGGGGGGGGGGGGGAGTGTTTATGATATTAATCATTTATGAGTAACTCCGACTTTTTCTTTGTTTGCGAGGATACGGTTATACAAGCGATGAAAGCGAAAGATGAAAGCGATGGAAAAGTGTCGTAAAAGTTCAGGAGTTCAGTTTTTATTTCAAGGCGTTTGACGCGGTCGGAGCCAAAGAGTCTTTGAAATGGGGTCTGTTAAAGATGCACTTCTGTTGTTTATTAATGTGTGAACGCCTCTGCGGCCCCGGGGGGCCCCACTAGTTTGCCATTGTTTGCTGTATGCATTAATTACCGTGCGCTTAAATGCACATAATCACATTGTTGTATTTAGCTTAGTTACAAAATTCCCTATCTACCTTGAACTGATTTATGTTAAGTACTATATTTAAGCAATACTACTACTAATAATAATAATAATATTCATAATAATAGCTTTTTTAATTTAATACATTTTTCAATCACTGTTTGCAAAGTGATTTTCTGTGATGAAGACACAATAAAAAGGAGATCAAAATGAACGTTTACAAAGTGCTTAACAGTGATAAAAGTAAGTGATAAAAGTAAGCTGACGATTTCCCAGTTGTTACTGCAAATCAGCCGCATTTCTCTCTGACTTTCTTAGCTAATTTCTTTATTTAAAAAAATGGATGTGATCCTTCCTCTGCTCATTTCCCATGGTGCAGTGCGGCGGGGTTGGGTGTGTACATACAGCATGGCAGCATGGGAGGAACACTCACCGTAGCAAATCCCTTTCCACGTCATAGCGAGTTATTATATTATTCTCTCTCTCTCTCTCTCTCTCTCTCTCTCTCTCTCTCTCTCTCTCTCTCTCTCTCTCTTTCTCTCTGCCAAACGGGACTTTTTAAACTGTTTGACAATCAATTAAAAAAAAAAAACATCCCACACACGTACCAGCCAATCAGAGGCTTTGAAATACCTATCCAAATCCCACCTCTACTACTGTGTGTCTCAGTGTGTGCATATGTATGTTACCTCGTGTTTGCGTGTGTGCATGTGTGCCAGTGGCTGTGTGTGTGTGCATGTCCGTCCGTGTGTATTGGTGTGTATGTGCATGTACGTGTATGTGTGTGTGTGATTGTCTGCATGTGTGCATGTGTGTGTGTGTGTGTGTGTGTGTTTTGTGCTTGGTACCTCGGAAAGTTCAGTTCACAGGGAAATAGTAGGAGGGTGCTGTGCCACACACACACACATACACACACACACACACACACGGAGAGAGAAGCAAGCACACAAGGTCGCTTATTAAACTTTGTGCAGACCGCAGTCGAAACTCTGACACGCAGCGAGCGGTGAAGTTTGCATTAGGAATATTAATGCTTATATTAATTTACTGTTGACCTTTCCCGCGTCGTTCTGCGGGCTCCACACTGCAGTGCAAACCAAGCGAAGCTGTTTTTAATCTCCTGTTGTAAGAGAAAGAGACACAGACACACACACACACGCATGTGCCCGCACACACACATACCCCCACACACACACACACACACACGCACACACACACACTTTCATTTGGTTTCATATATTATTTGTATAATGTTAGTAAACTTACCATCTATAAATGATGTATGGCTCCACGGTCTTGATTTAAAGATGTAAATGACCTCAAAAGACAACTTTTTGTGAGTGCTTTATTATATGAATATTTATGTAATTACCCACATGGGCATTCATGTATTAATATGGCGTAGACATAATTCATGTCCCAAAAGGAATTTTAAAAAGTTGTGTGTATTATTGCGTGGCAGAATTCAATATCCTCACTAATTTAAATGGCTGGATATTGAAATAAAGGATATAGCAATAAATATTGAACGTGCAATATTCAAACATAAATATAATTACATAATTGAACACTAAAAGGGGAGGCGTTGAAAACTTGGAGTCCCCCTCCATTTATCATTCACGCTCGCGTATATAATTTTGAATATATGTTCATATTGTGTATCTCCACATAAACACTTTAAACGGCTGCGATAACTCTCCCTTCGGTCTCTTCAGCCTCCCCCCCGAATCAGAGCCACATTAAAGGAACATGGCCCTGGCATGCGCTCCCCAACCGGAAACCGCGGGCTGAAACAATTTACAATTGTTTACAGGAAATTTGCCACTTATTTTCCACACAGGTAAGCACATACACACACACACACACACACAAACACACACACACATACACACACACACACACATTGGCGTGGAAGGTGACCCGCAGCGGGTGTCACAGCAACCACGGCCTTACCCCCCCCCCCGGCCCTGTGTGTGAGAAGGATGGTGGAGTGTGTGTGTGTGGGGGGGGGTGGGGGGGGGGGGGGGGGGGGTTAGTTTACCTACCGGGACATCATAACAGTGCAGTAGGCGGTGATGTGACAGGGACAAAAGAAACGCATTAAGGTGTCGGCCATTTTGTGTGTTTTGTTTCTCTCTCTGTCGAGGTCGCTGCGTGTTCGCCATGGGGGGGGGGGGGGGTGGTGGGGGTCGGGGGGGGGGGGGGGGGTGAGGGTGGGCGGAGTTCACTCGGGAGAAATTACATTTCTGCTTTGATTTAATTAAAGCTAAATATTGGCCAATCGTCAGGGCTCTCAAGCCCGAGGGACGCCTGACACCCTAATTATCTCCTGAGGTGCTTTTTTTTTGTCTTAACGGCTGCGTTCAAGCGTGAAACCAATTCCGTCGTTCACTCATCGGGAGAGCTGCTTTTTATTTATTTATTTATTTTGGTTTTTTTCTTCGTTTTTTTTTAAGGCGCTGTTTGCTTAGCCTTCCTTAAAGCTGTCTTGTAAAAGTGCGAGACAGGTGGCGATGGAGAGTTTTTGCGGCGCTTCACGGTCCGAAGGAGAAGGCAAGGCAATGGGTTGGAAAAGCAAATTCGGCAGCCGGTTGCTTGTCGAAAAAAAAGAAATAAAATGCCGTATCGGACTGTCGGACAGAAAGAGCATTTGTAATGGTTGGCATGATTCCAGATACAAAAAATAATAATAATAAAACAGCTTTATTTACACCTTTAAAAAAAAAAAAATTACAAAGTTATTTTATAACGCACAACAAAATCAATATAAAAAAAAAATAAAACTACAACTGAAAATACTGGCATGGAAACATTACCCTCAGCCAAGAAGGGTGGAAGGAGAGCAGGGACCAAAAAAACAAAACAAAATTCAAACAAAAGTTAAAGATGACGTTGCTTTTTTCGGGTCAGTCGTCGGACACAGTATGACGGCAGTGTTTTGTAGGATGTCCCCCTGTATTTACTGTACACACACACGCATACAGACGAACCGTCGCTCACACACTTAACGTGTCTGTTTAGCTGCTCTGCTAAACCCACCCCATGCCCCCCCCACCACCCCTCTCTCTCTCTCTCTCTCTCTCTCTCTCTCTCTCTCTCTCTCTCTCTCTCTCTCTCTCTCTATCTCTCTCTCTCTCTCTCTCTCTGTCTCTCTCTCTCTTGAATTATTCACCGCTGTCATCATGTTGACCTGTTCCATGTCATTGCTATTGCTCTATCTCTCTTTCTTTCTCTCTCTCTCTCTCTCTCTCTCTCTCTCTCTCTCTCTCTCTCTCTCTCTCTCTCTGTCTCTGTCTCTGTCTCTGTCTTTCTCTCTCTCTTGAGGTGGAGTGGGTGGGGTGGTGGTGGGGGGTGGGTAGTGGCAGGGGGTCCTCATCCAGTCCTCGGCTGTAATTTGTGTCACCGACTGGAGTTTGAGCAGCCTCAGAGCGCTGTGGCAGAGGGATGAAGTCACTGTGTGTGTGTGTGTGTGTGTGTGTGTGTGTGTGTGTGTGTGTGTATGTGTGTGTGAAATGTCTCAGAGTATCTGTCCTTGGGAACCTGCACTGGTAAATGTGCATGCCTGCAGTGTGAGTTATGTATACCCGTGTGTGGGTGTGTATACATTTAGTTGTATGTGCGTGTGTGTGTGTGTGTGTTCCTGCATCTGTGGCACGCGCATGCGTGTTTGTGTTTGTGTGTGTCTGTGTGTGTGTGTGTGTGTGTGTGTGTGTGTGTGTGTGTGTGTGTGTGTGAACGTGTGTGTTATATACCTGTGTAGGTGGGTTTGTGTCATATACCTGTGTATGCATGCTTGTATGCATGTGTGAGTGTGTGTGTGTGTGTGTGTGTGTGTGTGTGTGTGTGTGGCACCTTCCTCCCTCTTGCCACCGCTGCGTTGGGTGTCATGGTGAGGAGCCCTGGAGGAGACAGGCGAGGGCCGCGGACGCCCAGCGCTCACAGCTGCCACATGTCACATTAGTCAGCTCACATTTAGAGCAAATCAGTTCTGGGAGACCGTAATCCGCCCGGCGACACTCCCACGCTCAGGCTCTCCGCCGGTAAAGAGGAGGTGAAGGTGGAAGAGCAGCACCAGAGCCAGTGGTGCAGCCTCAACCCCACCCCACCCCCAACCCACCTCTAATATACTGTATATATACACTCACGCACACACACACACACACACACACACACACTAATACACACACTGACATGCAAAAACACATGCACACAAACACACACACATGCACACATACACACGCACGCAAGCGCATGCTCAATAACACATACACTCACTTGCACACGAATAGACACATACACTCACATGCACACATGTACACACACACACACACACACACACAGACATACAGATACACACACACAGATACACACACACACACACAACCCCCCCCCCCCCCCCCCACCCCAAGCCCCCTTCCCTGGTGAGATGAGGAACAGACTCCCTGGGGATACAAGTCATCAATCTTAAATCACCCTCTCCAAACTAATGGCAGCCCCAGCCTGGGCTCTCCTGCTAAATTGAATTATTAGTGCAGTGACAAAAAAACCAGGCAGAGAATTTTTTTTTTCCTTTTTTTTCTTCTCTCTTTTTTTTTTTTTTTGAAGGAAGGAAGGACGGAAGGAAGGGGAGCATCCTAATGACAGGAAGTGCAAGGACGAGGAGGGGTAGGTGGGAGAAGTTGCTCATGCGTGTGTGTGTGTGTGTGTGTGAGTGAGTGAGTGAGTGTGTGTGTGGTAACGCACCGCCGCGTGCACGCACACACACACACACACACACACAGACACACACACACACTTGTTCAAACTTGCATGCACCCATAGCCTACTTAAACTCGCTCTCCCTTCACCTTGCCACCCCCCCCCCCCCCACCCCCACCACCACCACCACCCACTCACCCACCACCGCCGCCCTCACACACACGCATGTGCGCGTCGTTGCCTACGGTGACACAAACACACACACACACACACACACACACAAGACTCCCACACATGCCCGTGTCACTGAGCTACCCCGCGGTATGCTAATGGTCTTCATCAGTCAAGGAGGATTAGCAGTCCAGCCTTTAGCCGGGCGAGCTAGACAGGTACGCTACTGGCACACCTACCACCTACTCGCTCAGACGCAATGCAAGGAGACAGACTCCTGGCTAGGAAGATGCACACTCCCGTCCCCCACCCACCCACCCACCCAAAACCCACCCACCCACAACCCACCCACCCACAACCCACCCACTGTTTGAGGCTCCACAAGCCTCCCACGTTTCCCGAGTGGGGCCGAAAAGGTAGGAGGACGGATGTAACACGTGAATGTTAATGAGACGGATTCATATTTATTAAAGATCGACGCTTGACCTTGGAACCCGTGTCTGACTTCTCCAACAAGTCTGGGAAATAAGACTTTTCTTTTTTTTCTGCTTCGGTCTCTCACTGTGATTTTCATCTGTTTCAATTTAGACCCTTTTATCGCATTGGAAATTGAAGATGCATTTGATTCATGAGCAGCTATAGGGCTTAGCAAGGGAGACCGGCTCAAGGGAGCCTACAGGTAGACCGCGGACGTCGGGGTTCAAACCCGGGAACCCCTTTCTTTCTGCCGGGAGCCGAAGCCTCTTCGTCACTGGGCTGTCCTGGCCCCTCGGCGTGTGTTTGTACGCATGCGTGCATACCGTCAAAGAGGCTCGCTTGTGTGTCTTCACGTATAGGCCAGCGGAAAACGTGCACAACAACACGCTGTCGCCGTCTCGTTAGCGGTACGGCTTTTCCCGCTGTGAAAACATCCCCGCTGTTGTGTACTGTGTAGATGAAACAGATATGTAGGTGTGTGTGTGTGTGGGGGGGGGGGGGGGGGGGGGGGTGCTTATGTATGTGCGTGTGCGTGTATGTGTCAGCTAACCCCCATCGCGACACGCTGATCGAACGCAAACAACCTTTTGTTTGCGAACCAAATTCTATTGAAATAGGGCATCGCATTGAAATAACACTAACCGAATAATATCGGCGTGCGGCTGCGCTCTCAAAGCGACAGCGTCCGCTCCCTATATGACAAAAAAAAAAAAAAAAAAACACGTGGGACTTAAATACGGACGGTTAAAAAAGACATTGCGGGGCGCCGTGATGCAAAAAAAAAAAAAACAACAACAAAAGAAAACACGACTTGTGATGCAGAGCCGGGGCGCGAAGCCACACGCGCGCCCTCATAGTGTGTATTTACAGAGCCGGCGTGTGTGTGCGACTTACACGACCGCCACGCGGCCCAAGATGATGGCTGGAAAATGTTTTTTTTCCCGCTCCCAGGGCAACGGCAGCAAATCAAATTCAAAGCCGCTATTTATCTCACACACACACACACACACACACACACGCACACTCCCCCAGCGACCCCCCACCCGCCGGCCCCACTGCAAAGCATGTCACATCACAATATCAAGTTTGTTTGCAATTGATTTACGCCGGTGGTGGTGGTGCCGCTGCAAGTGGTGGTGGTGGGGTGGGGTGGGGTAGGGGTGGGGTAGGGGGGGGGGGGGGGGGGGGGGTCTGTCTTGGCAGAAAGGCTATGGTTGTCTCCTCTCGATAGAAGGGAGATGATTACATTTGTTTTCTGTCTCTCTCCCTCTTTTCGTCTGTCAGTAAATCCGATCACTCCCCCTCTTCGCTGTCAACACTTGTACAGCAGTCAAACTTCACTCGCAAATACTTCGCTTTTTTCCTTTTACTTTTTGATTCCCCCTTTTTACGCCGGTTCTCCCTTCCCTCCGTTCTCCCTCTCCTCTCCCTTTTCTCTCCCTTTTGCTCTTGCACATTTGTCTTCTAAAATACCTGGCGGACATTTTCCCTTTTTCTGCCACGTCTGCGTTCTTCACGTCTGCAAAGTGAGAGGTGACAAGGCTTCTTCTCAACCGCTTTTCTACCCCCCCCCCCCACACACACACACACACACACACACACACCCCCCGCCCGCCGCCGCCGCCGCCGCCGCCCCTTCGCCTTCGTCTTTGTCTTCGTCTTCGTCTTCACTCGATGACGGCTTACCCAAGTGGCCGACCGCCCAACGACAGAAAAAAAGGAAAAAAAAAAAGCTGATGAAATGATGAAACCCTTGTCGCAGGTAGATATAGCTCAAACCTCAATCCCCCCCCCCCCCCCCCCGCACCGCCGCCCTCGCCATCTGACTGAACCGCCGTCGTAGCGGTCTTTAGGCAAGGGATCGGTGTGTGTCGGGGGGGGGGGGGGGGGGGAGGCTTGTCAAGTCCTCCTTCTCCTACTCTTTCCTTTGGTAAACAAGTGGACCTGGAGTCTGAGATGGCGAGGGGCGGCGGTGGGGGGGGGGGGGGGGTTCCTATGAAAGAGGTTGGGGGGGGGTCGGTGGGATGGAGGGATGGAGGGAGGGAGGGAGGGATGTGGTGGAGGGGGGGTAAGCGCTACACAGACATTATTCATCATCCAAGGCATGGTCCAGGGGGGGGGGGGGGGGGGGGTGAGGGGGGGGGGTGCAGGAACTCCCCCCCCCCACCCCCCCCCATCCCCTCGACAGCAGTCCGTCTCCACAGCCCATTCATCATCGCGAGCCCCCGAACTCTTGCTTTAAAAAACGCGGAGACAGCGGAGGAAGAGCCCATAGCTACCTAGACACCTCCGCAACCCCTCCGCTGTGGCAAAGCGAACAGGGACCCCCACCCCCCCCCCCACCACCACCCCCCACATCCCCCCCCCCACACACACACACACTCACTAACGAAGGTTTCGCATACCGCACAGAACACCTCAGCAATATTAAGCTGGGTCAATTATTGTGACGCTTTTCTGCTCGCCGTAGCCATCAAGGCTAGCTTACCCCCCCCCCCCAACCCCCCCCCCCCCCCCCCCAGTGGTCTTACGTCTTGGCTGTGAAGTGTTTTGTGAGTGGCGCGCGCCCAAGGAATACAGCGTTAGGGTGGCGCTGATGCACATTATGGCTTTGAACTACTTTCACTTCGGCTCTTCGCTAAAGTCGTGTGGGTAAAACCGAGGAGGAATTATTTCAGTGATATTGGGTGTTTAGCGTCAAAAGGGGGTGAGTATGAGGAAGCGGAGCTTTTTTTTTTCCCCCCCGTCTGTGATTTTGTCCTTGTGGCTATTTTTTTGTTGCAATGTGATCCGTGACACTTATTTCCGCCTCGCGTGTATTATTTTTTTTCCCGCATTTCAATACAGAGGTCTGATTTGAACGACTTATAGCTGCAAAACATTTGACGTACGGCTGCGGCATAGTTTGTCTCCCGAACCTCACCCGACCTAAGCCTAGGTCGGGTGAGGTGATCTGTTTCGAGCGGTTTTCCTGACAAAAAACGCCCCCTCAGCAATTTATCATCTCGAGTACAGAACTAGAAGTATGATATTGTCTCAGACAATCAAATACTTCACAGCACCTGAAATACCAGACAGGCATCCATCATCAAATCACTTCCATTTTAATGTATGTATCGCGGTCTGAAATATTAAATAAAAAAGTGTGTGAAGCTGAGAACAGCGCAGCTACGAGCGGTGCCCTGGGTGCGTGTACATGTAACGCGCGCGACCATGCACCTCCTGCAGGCTAATCCGGTGAAGAGATCCCCCTCCACGCTGCACACACACATACACAAACACACACACACACACACACACACACATACACGCACGCAGGGTGTGTAGGTGTGTGTCTGAGTGTGTGCAACAGTATGTATTTGCACCTGCATCTGTGTGTGTATCTTCCTGTGATTAAGTGTGTGTATCTTTATGTCTGTGTGTGTGTATCTGTCTGTTTGATAGTGTGTGTGTACGTGTGTGTGTGTGTGTACGTGTGTGTGTGTACGTGTGTGTGCGTGTGTGTGAGTGTGTATCTGTCTGAGTTTGATTGTACATGTTTGATTGTGTGTGCGTGTCTGTATGTCTGTATGCCTGTGATTGTGCATGTGTGTGTGTGTGTGTGTGTGTGTGATAGTACATGTGTATCTGTATATCTGCAACATGTCTGAGTGTGTGTGTCTATGTGTGTGTGTGTGTGTGTGTGTGTGTCTATGTGTGTGTCTATGTGTGTATGTGTGTGTATGTGTGTGTCTATGCGTGTGTGTGTGTGTGTGTGTGTGTGTGATGGTGTCTGTAAACGCCGGCATTCCTAGTCCGTTGGTTCGCAGGAGACTTGTCGATACTTTGAGCCATATAGGCTGTGGCAGTCCCTCACTTCAGGGACGCCCGCCTGCCTTCAAGTCCCGTCTCCCCTCATCTTCAATGTCAGCCCTGGGGCTCCCATGCAACATATGGTAGCCTCACACCCCCCCCCCCCCACCCCCCCCCCACCCACCCACACACACTCATACACACACACACACATACACGCACACACACACCCCCCTGCCGCCGCCAATACATCAGCCACCAGCATGCTAGCAAGCTTAGCCTAGTAGCCACCCCGACAACACGCACCATCACACAAACACACACACACACACAAACACACACACACACACACAAGATCCTGTTGTTTTTTTCAGGTTTTTTTGCATTCCTCCTTCCTCCTCTCCTCTTTTCTCTTGTCACTCTACCCTCCTTCTTCTTCATCCTCCCTTTCCTGGAAAGCAGGAAGGAAAACAGATGGCCACGGATCGCGGACAAAATGATGGCATTTTGGGCGCGACAACATACACACACACACACACAGCACACACACGCACACACACAGACAAAAAAAAAAGTACATCGAAGAAACTGAAGGAGGTGCGGGAGGCGCCTCCTGCCAGTGACCTGACAAAGTCATTAATTGGTTTTGCGTAAGGGCTGGACGCCCCAGCAGAGCCCGGCACAGCGTGAACGCCTGTCTAGAACTCACACATGTAAAAGATTAATCTTTTTGCCTTCAGGTAGGTGA
>JAOPHQ010000467.1:17500-25927 GCA_030340625.1 Merluccius polli
CTCTCTCTCTGTCTCTCTCTCTCTGTCTCTCTCTTTCTCTCTCTCTCTCCGTTTTCTCTCTATTCCCCATCCTGCTCCCTCTCTCATTCTCTCCCTTGCCCTCTCTCTCGCTCTCGCTCTCGCACTCCATCCTTCACTCACTCACTCGCTGTTTTTTCTCCCCCTTCTCTCATATGAAAAAGCTCTTAGGATCAGAGCCACAGTAGGAGAAGAAGAAAGTAAGTCTCGATATTTTCCATTCAGCGCCAGAGATTTGGAGACTTTCTCTCAGTAAGACCGTAGGGGTTAGGAGGGTCCCAGACACCGCCGTCGCCATCATCACCGCGTTGCATTCAGGATGGATGGAATATCTTCCGAGGCGATCTGGCCCCGCCATCAGATTAGCAGCGTTTTTCCATTCCTTCGCGTCTGGATTTTGGTCGAGCGCCGCCGCCGCCGCCGCCGCCGTTGACCTCGTTTATCGACCCCCTCCTCTCGTAATCCAGGGAATCAAATTCCGGGGATGTCGCTCGGCAAGTTGACCCTTGACCTGTGGCTTTGGGAGGGTTTCCAGTGCATGGTCCTCCCACAGCTGCTCAAGCACTCTCGACTTACATCAGCATTTATATGTATTTTTTCAGTCACATCAACAATTTTTGGATTTTTTTTTCACAGTCCGCATCAACCGGAAAAAAAAAAAAAGACAACCAATTATAGAAATCGAGTATTTACCACTTAATTCCTCTTTACAACCACCATGAGTCAATTTCCCGCTCTTTTTTTTGCCTCCATTACACTGTCTTTACAGAGCCCCAGCTAGCTAGCTAGCCAGCTAGCTAAAGTCTCCCGACTGTAAGCTCATATCGAGCAGCTTATCCCTATTAGCGCCGGAGGATTTTCATAAACAAGACGGCCCTCGCATTTAACCGCCGAGGACTCCCTCGGTGAATGTAAATAGATAAATACATAACAGCATAAACAGACCGTGAAAAGCGTGATCGCTGTTACTCCCCCCCCCGCCCCCCCCGCCCCAACGGTTTAGCGAAAAGCCACAGATGAAAAATGAAATCAGCTTTCACTTTCGCATCTGAGCCGCTGCACAAGGCTGAGTCAAGTGATTTTCTCCCCCCGGCGTAAATGAGATACACAAAATTGTTTTCTTTCTTTTTTTCCCTCTCCTCCTCCTCCTCCTCCTTCCTCTTCTTCTTCTTGTGTGTTATTATTTGGCCCCCTTTAATCATGTGCAGCGCATACTGCGGCTGTTCATCATGATTACTTGAGCCGAGCTGAGCGATATGGAAATGAATAAACAGTGTCTATTTACCGGGCATCATTGCCTTGTCATGTTGCTCGCGTTACGCCTAATGGCCTTCCGGAGTCGGCCTCTAGTTACGAGAGAGCCATTTCATTCCCGGGCGTTATTTATACACGCGCGTACACGTGCACACACACACACACACACACACACACACACACACATTTTTATTTCAACCGATCGGCCTCCTCCTTGCTTTCTCCCCCCACCCTGCGCTGTGTGTCTCTCTGGCTGGATTGTGATCCTTGCGGCGAGCTGTCGTTATACAGAGAGGGAGGTGTATTCCCGCCACTGGCTGTCCTTCATGCCCGTCACGCGATGATGATGTATTAACACGGCGCCGCGGAGGACTAATGAACGGAGAGCAAGTCGGTTTTAAAAGGGCCGTTTCTCAATCAATTAGCTCCATTCAAGGCTCTGATGATTCATATGTGTGGGTTTCTATATATATATATATATATATATATATATATATATATATATACTATATATATAAGTTTAAGGGTCTGTGGATTTCTATGTGTATATACTGTACATACTGTTCATGTGTTGTGTATATCGGAGTGAGTGTGGAGGGGCTGGTGTGTGTGTGTGTGTGTGTGTGTGAGATAGATAGAGAGAGAGGGGGGGAGAGAGAGAGAGAGAGAGAGAGTGAGAGTGTGTGTGTTTGGCGGGGGGGGGGGGGGGGGGGGGCGTCAACTTTTACTACTCTAACACATTTGAGCACGTGTTGGTGGAGAAGTTGGTGAGATTTGTAATTGCTATAGATTCAGCTATGGTATCCCGCAGTGGCACATCCTGTTCCCAAATGACGCTGTCTTAATAACAAGACATATAACAATAGGACACATAAGATAAATATATTAAATATATGTAGTGCCACATACATGTAGTGGTCTCTTGTAGTACAGTACAGTTCTCTACATATACATGTAGTGGTACAGTGGTACAATGTTTTCTTAACCTAATGGTTTATGTTTTACTGCAGCTATCTCTCTATACATGCTGTACATGTGTCATCATAAACTGGGAAATGTATAAATATAAAAAATGCAGAATTAAGACGCATGCTTTGTTTATTTACATGGATAAGAGTGATGTTGGCATCTTCAACAGTTAGCTGACTGTTGAAAGTCAGAGCGTTGTGTCTTCTCAGGGGAACCATTCTGATTGGTCCATTCTCATCTCGTCAGGGCGCTGACGTTAAATGCATGGGAACAGTGTTGTTATTGGTTCTCGTCTCGGAAAACCGCAATGAGGAGAAAAGTGATCCCTGGATCACATTATCCAACTGTTCCAGGCCTCCTCCTCCTCCTCCTCCTCCTCCTCATTCACCCCCTCTATCTATATGTCTGTCTATCTATCACCCACATCTACATCTCCATTCAATTACACCAGCCGCTACAATGTCGAACACAGTTGGCGGTAGAGGTGGGGAGGTGGTGGGGGGGGGGGGTGCTGGTGGTGTGTGGTAGAGGAGGAGGTGGAGGGGAGGTGGAGATCGGTGACGGCGGTTGAATTTGCTCCCAAACCAAGAAATTCAGGACGGGTCTGGAATTACCGGAGCGCAACCAAAGCGAGCGGCGCAGGCTTGGATTGCATGCGTGTATGTGTGTTCATATGTGTGTGTGTGTGTGTGTGTTCATATGTGTGTGTGTGTGTGTGTGCATGTAGCGGCGCATTCTGCCAATCCTCACCGCTTGGCTGGGCAGATTATGCTCAGGTATCAGGCACAGCCGAGGCGGGCGGATTACTTGTGTGTGTCCAAATAGAGTTGTCAGTTTGGAAACTCCAGATGCAATCACTTCCCTGGCGAGAGGCTAATTATAGGGGATGAAGCGCGCGTTACACTGAAAAGCTGCCGCCGGATGGGACAATCAGCAGCCACTAATGACGGATTTTACATGTCTGAGGTGAACGAGGCAACCCGATCGGGTGCCGCTCTCTCTCTCTCTGTGTCTGTCTCTCTCTCTGTCTCTCTCTCTCTCTCTGTTTCTCTCGCTCTCTCTCGCTCTGTCTCTCTCTTTTCCGCGAGCGCGCTCTCTTTCTCGCTCCCGTTCCTATTGTGTCTTCTCCACTTCCTACTACTTCCCGTGTGTTTGTCGCTGTTATATTTGTGTGCGTTTACGGTTGTGTATTTTATTTTGTATGTTTTTTTTTTTATGTACTCAAGGTCATCCCAAATGACCCATCAAGAATGCATACAGTTTAGCCTTGTCTTTATACATGGGCCTCCAAATCTGGTCAAACGCTTTTTACTTCAAGCGGTATCCTATGTATCACTCATTTTGGGGTGGGTTTGTGCGTTCACACACTACAGGTATCTCCGAGTCACATGACTCACCCTATTGGCCGTGTCTTAACCCTGACTGATGTCAGGAAAATACATCACGGAGAGATGAAATGGTAACTCGACACACACGGTTTCGCTCCAACAACGCCCTAGTGTCTACTTATGGACAAGCTGCCTCATCCCACACACACACACACACATACACATGCTAATGGAAACACACACACACAAATACACATGCTAATGGAAACACACACACACGTACACACGTACACACACAAGATCATGGAAACACACAAACACACACTCCAGCACACACACACACACACACACACACACACATTCCAGAAGACACACACACACACACACACACCCATCCTCACTGTCTGTTTTATTACTGTATGACGAGCCTCGTGCATTGTACATCTCTCACCCCTCAAATACCCAATCGCTCATTTTCCCCCCCTCCCACTAAATACCTCCCGACCCCACCTACCGCCGCCCGCCGCCGCCGCCGCCGCAGCCACCGCCGCCCGCCCCACCACCCCAAAGGCTTCCACTTGGCGCCGCGGTCGAAAAAGGTCACACAATTAAATGTCTGAGGCCCTGTGTTGGTGTCACAGGCTGGTGATGTATCACTGCAGGCTGGCTGCGTGCCTACCTGACACACCGCCGAGCAGGAATATGATTTCAGAGATCATTAAAAATTTAACAGCGTGACCTAATTACCCGGGCCCCCTATTCAGATTCCTAGCAGTTAAGTGAGATAGAGAGAGATGGAGAGGAGAGCGGGAGAGGATGTGTGTGTGCGTGTGTGTGTGTGTGTGCGTGCGTGTGTGTGTGTGTATGTGTGTGTGTGTGTGTGTGTGTGTGTGTGTGTGAGTGTGTGTGTGAGGCAGACAGCGAGGGAGAGAGAGAGAGAGGGGGGGGGGGGGGGGGGCTCATCTGGAATCAATTATAATTACGTTATGTTGCCTCCTTTGTCAATCAATATGGAATGAGACGTGATGGATCGCCCGGGTGTCACATGCGATGTACCTGGAGCAATGTGTGTGTGTGTGTGTGTGTGTGTGTGTACGCCAAGGCGCCAACCCCCCCCCCCCCCCCCAGAAATGATTAGGAATAGCCGAGATGCTAAGTGTATTACTCCCCTCTCCTTCTAGTAGTTTGAGTGGAAGAGGTGGCGTACCGCTCGTCCCTAGCTGAGTGGGAGAAGGAAAAAAAAAAAAGCCAGCCAGCCAAAAGTTTCCCCAAGACAAGGAGACGGAGTCGCAATCGAGTCGCTATAACGACCGAGCTGATCCGTCCGTCAGTACGTATAGACAACACAACGGCGTACGGAAAATAAATAAATAAATAATGCCTTCCCCTGCTTTTCTTTTCATGCAAAATCAACTTTGTCCCAAGGCACATCCTTTTCTTTCTTTTTCTTTTTTCTTTTTTTTTTTTTTACCATATTGATCTCGTGGCACAGAGAGAGAGAGACTGACAAACAAGCCCCCGATTTCCATTATCTGCCGTTACAAAGTGTGTCTGGAAATCTTTTGACTGAAGTCGTAAAAACCTGGGGCTTTTCATGTCTTCCCCGCGCATCGATTTAACACTTGTGAGAATGAATTGCAGATCAATTGGCTTTACCTCCGGGGGCCAGACTTAATGAGTAAGCACACAACACTCACGGTCTGTTGTTGTCTGCCTCGCTCCCTCTCCTCTCCCCTCTCTCCTGCCTCCCATTCTTTTGCAATTGGAAAAGCATGGAGAACCGGGGAGGGGGTGGAAGAGGAAACGGTGAAACGATTTCCAGTTGACTGATTTCTAAGCACTTGTTGCAGTTTTGATTAATGCTTAGGGCCCGGCATCCTACTGTAACTGAAAAGGTTGAAAAGGTTGTGAAGCGGCATCACATTTGGATAATAACCAACTTTGTTTGGCAATTTGTTTGACTCCCTTTTCCTAAAAATATGATAAGTTATCATATTAAGCATACTTAATCAGAATCAGAATGAGATTTATTGCCAGATAAGTTTTCCCCTTACAAGGAATTTGCTTTGGTGTGGATGGTGCATCCAATAAACAGGAACTATCAAGGACATAAATAGATTTAAATATTACAATAAAAAATACAATCAAATAAAAACGATGTAACTATTACAAATAACAAATAACAAGTAACAAATATGTGCAATATGGGGCTGATATGGGGCATTTTTCTATTGCGTTGCTGTGGTGTGTAAATCGACGCCTTGCAATGGCCTCCTATCAATGAGAAATCATTTTTGCATTGCATTATGGGGGAAGGGATATGATGTCACGGCTTGGGCCCTTGCTTTGCCCAACAGCAGCAGTCCATCACTCCTGGGTGTATCCCTTCCTCTTACATCATCTAGCACTCTCCCACTCACCCACCTCTGCTCCGTGCCAGGACGATGTCACTGCCCGCAATTACTCGGTTGTACCCCCCCTCGCCTATAACTTTGCTCCCCCCGGGCCGGTCCGAACATGGCCGTTTGACGGATGGCGTTGGAGCCGCCGCGCCGGGCTCGGTCGTTCAGCCCCAGCGTTAGTACTGTAAACATTTACCCAGACTCAACCTGGGATCAATGCAAGTTTGGCGGGCGATCAGACGGATGTAAAAGGAAAAAAATCACGCTGAGCTCATACCCCTAGAGGCGGGAGGAATACCGCAAGTGTGTGTGTGTGTGTGTGTGTGTGGCATGCTTCTGGGTTCCCTTTTTGGCTTCTGATGGGGCTCTTGTATGGCTACCTGTCACCGGAGCTGTGTTTACATGACTGCAGGCGGACTCTCCTCCTCCTCCTCCTCCTCCTCCTGGCCCCCAATTTGGGCCTCCAACCAGGGGCCTCTGGGTCCCTGGGGTTGGCCTCTGGCAGAGGGTGATGAAAGGTTCATCCAGGAGTCATAGAGGAAAGCCAGACGGTGGGGACGGGGTGGGGGGGGGGGGGGGCATTGGGGACGGTGGTGGGGGGAAGGATAGCACCTCTGTGTGGTGGAAGAGAAAGTGAATCCGCGGGAGGAAAAGAGTAAGGAGTGAAAGACTGAGGTAGAAATGAACGCAAAACGGCATACAGTTAATTGGATAACTTAACGATTGATTCAATAACCTTAAAATACCGGACAAAACCATTTCGAAGGTAACCTTTTATGCAACAGAAAAGTAATACGTATGCCTTATGGTAGTTTCACCGACATCATTATTTCTTATGGTAGTGTTTCTGGAGTCTCTAGGCCAGTTTATTGCACAAACTAAGGAAAGAGCGAGCTTGTACGACCGAGGCGCGTGTTACTTTTCCACTTTTCTTCCTTTCTTTACTTTTCCTCGGCTTTACTTTCCTTTTCTTTTGAACTTGTATGTTTTTTAATCCAAACGGCTACTTCTCACTAAGAACCCCCTTCCTGTTCTTTGTCCTCTGCCCCCCTTTTGTCCTCTGTCGCTTGCCGTACCTGTGCACTCAAACTGCCATCAAACCGACAGAACCGACTGTATTTTTGGCTAGACCGAGCGCGGGGGGGGGGGGCGGGGCGGGCGGGCGGGCGAGGGGGGGGGGGGGGAGGGTGTTTCAAGAGAGGCTTAGGTGGAGGTGGTCGCCGACTAGGGCCCCCCCGGCCGCGAGCTAAATTCATAATACAAGAGGAAATAATACAAAGAGGGGCCTAGCCACAGGAGGCCCGAGGTAGAAGGAGCCGTGAGAGGCCCCCGTCGCTGAATGGCGGCGTGGACGCGGAGGTGGACGTGGAGGTGGCGGTTTTCAGACTCTCTTCTTAATGGCCCAACATTTGTCGTCGGCCCAAATGGTACAAACGTGTTTCTCTATTGTTTCCGAACCAGACTTTTCTTTTTTTTCAACCCCCTTTAATCGTACGTATGATGTTGGAGGACGTCGAAATATGGCTGATTATTGCGCGGGAGCGTGAATGGAGCGGCGAGGCGCTGTTTCCCGTACCCTAGCATTAGCCTCACCCAGCGACGTGTGTATTCCCGCTATTTGTTCTCCCTCCTTGACGTGAAACAAGATGGTGATGGCGGTGTGGGTGGCAGCGGTGCGTGTGTGTGTGTGTGTGGGGGGGGTGGTTGGTTGAATCATGGCAGATAGATTGCAATTCATTGCAGCCTCATTGTATGTGCTAATGTACATTATTAAGTCGGGAAACAAACCTTTGATTAAACGGATTTGAATCACAAAGAAACAGCGAGATCCCTCCTCAAGCTTTCAATTAATAAGGATGGCTTTGTGTCTCAACCGTATACCTGCGCGCGCTAACTCTGCGACACCCGCGGTGTTTTTTTTGTTGAGGACCCACCCGGGAGATCTTTTTTCGTCGAGGACCCTCGTTCGCCACTAACCCCAGATTAAATCAAGTCAGCTATAATAAAGTATAGTGCTATATTCATTTTGTCATCATTACTGACTCCGGTGTACTAAAAGGCTTGCAGATTATAATTCATTCCAAATAAATTCAATGTGCTAATGGGGGGCAGAAGACAAAGAGTGGCGACGATTGCTAATATTAGTTAGCAGAGCCGCGCGTTTCATTAGACTGTATTATAAAGGAACATATTCGGCTGGGATTTCAGGGTTTCTTTCTCTGTCTTTCTTTGATTGTCAGACATTGCTTTTATATTTATTCATGTCAAGGTGGTCCTGAAAGTCTATTTAAAGCAAAATGTGTGGCAACTTTTTAGTATATATATATATATATATATATATATATATATATATATATATATATTAAAAGAAATAGCTGTATGTCTGTGTGTGCGTGTATCAAATTCTTTATACATAGAATATACAATATCAGATTGTATTGTATTCTATATATATA
>JAOPHQ010000468.1:2500-10000 GCA_030340625.1 Merluccius polli
CCGACTCTTGATGTTTCCTGAACTGATTATTCACACGGCATTGCTGATGCAAACGATTAATATTGCAACGGCACCGGACCTTCGCAGCTTTAATGAAAACAGAGAAGACTAAACCGCAGCTGGCAGCCGTTTCACCGCGTGCGCATCAGAAGAAATAAAAGTTATGTTTAAGTGAAGTACTCATAAATGATGCAGAGACCAACTGGGAAAAGGTCAGGTCAGAGTGATTCCTTCGTATGTGGTAATGCAGATAAAAAAATGAAATTGTTGGGGTAGTTCAATAGTTAATAGGACAATAATGCACATCTTGGCAAACAGCGTCTCTTAAATCAAGGAATCGGACCTCTGTGACCGCGTGTCCAAACTGATTCAACTTCAGGGCTCCTGGATGTCAGTTAAAAATGTCCACTCAATGTAATACCGATTTAACATAACATAATGAAACACACCGCGCCGTGCGATGTTTCTCATTGTAATTAAGTTAAGTTAAGTTCATTATATTTTAATTATATTGAAAACATACATTCGTTTCACTGTAAATGTGTAATTTGCACACACACACAATGAAAGCAACGTATCAAATTGCAGCTGTTTTTAGTTTATCTACTTAATTGTTGTTTTTGTTCTATTTTATATATATATATATATATATATATATATATATATATATATATATATATATATATATATATATATATATTTATACTTTAATCCTTTTGATGTAAACTCGTCGTCATTGGAAATGAGGGAAACCTTCAATGCCTTCCGAGTGTAAATAAAGGTTTGAAATGAAATGAACTGAAATATATATTTTTCATGCAGTGACCTGGAAACCAATTGAACCGACTGATCTGTTCAGCGTGGAAAATATCGAACGCCACAACGCCGCAACGCCGCGCGCTCCTCCGGTCGGGTCAAGTGGTGTCAGCTGACGGCTGCCAGGATCCAAACCGCAGCATGATGATAGATGATAGATGATAGATGATCTGTGGTTTAAGATTTATCTCCAACTCCGACCTTTCGCTGTCAACTGACACAACTGACAGACTGTGTGAGTTTTTTGTCAGCCTTATGTACCGGCGGTTCCTATGGCGACCTTCTCCAAGTCCCCCCCCTTGATCCATGACTTATTAATCCGCACCACATGCTGCCAGATGTACACACATGTAGCGAAGTAAAACAAACATACATAATACATACATACATGTATATGTATAGGAGGAGGTGCTGTGCATACATACATACCCACACATCCGCTTGTTAATGATTAAAGCATTACTGCGACTACAACCGCGTCGTTTTATTTCTTATTGAACATCTGCGAGCGAGAGGAGGCGTGACCCCCCCCCCCCCCCCCCCCCCCCCCCCCCCCCCCCCCCCCCCCCCGCGCTGCTGCAGGGCTATTGTTCATATTGTTCATATTGTTCATAATGTTCATATTGTTCATATTGTTCGTATTGTTCGTATTGTTCGTATTTTTTCAGGCTTTGTTTCGGCGCCAGTGACACCTCGTCCTTAATGAGGACATCCTCAGCATCGCTGCTGACCTGGTCCACATTGTGGACCGTATTGTTCTGACTCAACCATCTGGACCGGGAACACATCCCACATCCCTGGACCGGGAACACTTCCCTGGACCGGGAACACATCCCTGGACCAGGAACATCCCTGGACCGGGAACACATCCCTGGACCGGGAACATCCCTGGACCGGGAACACATCCCTGGACCAGGAACATCCCTGGACCGGGAACACATCCCTGGACCGGGAACACATCCCTGGACCGGGAACACATCCCTGGACCGGGAACACATCCCTGGACCAGGAACATCCCTGGACCGGGAACACATCCCTGGACCGGGAACACATCCCTGGACCAGGAACATCCCTGGACCGGGAACACATCCCTGGACCGGGAACATCCCTGGACCGGGAACACATCCCTGGACCGGGAACACATCCCTGGACCAGGAACATCCCTGGACCGGGAACACATCCCTGGACCGGGAACACATCCCTGGACCGGGAACACATCCCTGGACCGGGGCGCCAGGGAAGTTCATCTTCTCCGGGATGTGGGATTTGGCATTTTCTGGCATTTATGTCACCCTTATTTTTTTTTTTTCGCGTTATTGTAACCATGCCAACGCGCCGCTCATTGAGTTTCATCTTGTTTTGTGTTTTGTGTTCTTCTTTTGTCGTATTCGGGGGTCAAGGGTTATTATTTCGCCTCCCTAGTTTTCCGTGTTTCAGCGGAGAAACCTAAAAGATGTTTACAAATGTAAAGCTTGGCGGCCGACAAACAGGTGTGTAACAGGAAGACACACCGGCTGCACAATCACAGCGGATCGCTTTCCCTCCCTCGTCTTCCTCGTCTTCGTCTTCACACATCCCACCCACGACATCAGATCTCATGAGGTGCATACACTCACACATGCACACACACACACACACAACTGCAAGAACATGCACGCACACACACACAAATATATACACACACACACACACACGCTAACACACACACACACACAACTGCAAGAACATGCACACACACACAAGCGTGCACACACACGCGCACACACACACACACACAACTGCAAGAACATGCACGCACACACACACACACACACACATACAATCACACATGCATGCACACACACACGCGCACACACACACACACACACAATTGCAAGAACATGCACACACACACGCGCACACACACACAACTGCAAGAACATGCGCACACACACACACATACACTCACACATGCATGCACACACACACACACACAGACACACACACAACTGCAAGAACATGCACACACACACACACACACATGCTCACACACATGCGCACACAATTGCAAGAAATACACACAGTCACACGCAGTGTCCTGTCATCCATCAGCCTGTGGTGCTGTCAGCTGTCCTGCGTCGGCCAATCAGAGCCATTCGCTCGTTTTGTGCGCCACTTTCACTTTCTCACACTAACAGCGAAACGTTCCTCCACAGCAGCAGCTAAATAATAACGCAGCCTTTGAATTTTTGCATATTCACAAAACGAAGCGAAGCGTCGACTATCTCACTGAAGACACGCGGCGGGCGGCGCGTGTGTCGAGGCGTTTTAGTGTCCGGGAACGCATCTCAGTTTGAAGACGTTTCCACGCCATCGGGTCTAAAACAGTCAGAATGGACAGCGTTATAAAACGCATTTAATAGCCGAGGTCAGCAGAACAAACTGTGTGTGTGTTATTCCAGTACTGCCGCACTCAATAAAAGACTTAAAGGTCCCCTATTTTACCACCAGGTGTGATGTTGATTACCCATTGCAAGCCACGTCAAAATCTACCCTCTAGTGACATCACAAGTGGGAGTGTCCACCCAGATGTATGATGGATAGATCAGCCTACCAGCCTGCCTGGTGGACTGTATGAACTGGTAGGCTGCTCTATTCATCATACATCTGGGTGGACTCTCCCACTTGTGATGTCATTAGAGGGTAGATTTTGACATGGCTTGCAATGGGTAATCAACATCACACCTGGGGGTAAAATAGGGGACCTTTAAGTGCAGCCGGACTGAAGTCCCAGATACAGCCGACAAAAGCAGCCTGATCAAAATGACAAAACCATCATAACAGTTTTGTTTTCATTCATATTTAAAATACAGCCGATGAAAAAAACTGTTTGGTGTCTTCATGGCGGCAACGACAAACACATTTTTCCGCTAAAGTCGGCGCTTAACAATATGTGTACATTTATTGTTGCAGGAGATATTATCTAGTTGGAAAAAGATAACAGCAAATTAACATAAAAGTCAGGCTTGCTCGGTAATTCCTTCCCACTGCTTTTACGCGATTATAAAATCAAATAAACAATCATTACTTCATGAAAGGTACTTCTAAAATGACAAAACCATATTTATCTATTTTCTATTTTCAGTTCATCAAGATTAGACAACTGTGTGTTTAAATCCCACTTGAAAGGATCGAGTCCTCTGAAGCTGAGTTCTCCAGATGGAGACCAGGGAGCTGGTCCTGGTCCTGGTCCCGGTCCTGGTCCTGGTCCTAGTGGTGGCCCTCATACACCTTGAGTTCTCCAGATGGAGAACAGGGAGCTGGTCCAGGTCCTGGTCCTGGTCCTAGCGGTGGCCCTCATACACCTTGAGTTCTCCAGATGGAGAACAGGGAGCTGGTCCTGGTCCTAGTGGTGGCCCTCATACACCTTGAGTTCTCCAGATGGAGACCAGGGAACTGGTCCTGGTCCTGGTCCTGGTTGTGGCCCTCATACACCTGGAGTCCGGACGGCACATTGTCCTCCATCTTGGCTTTCCAAATGGGTCAAGAGTCCCCAGTATCTGTCACACATGTCTGTCCTCATCCCGGACCTCGACCCCCCAGGCGTCCTCGTCTCACGACTGGAACCACTGGAATGAGACGCTTTGAATCTGATCTGCGTTTATATGGCAGATCAGAGAAGAGGGACCGCCGATATTTTGTGGGGAGAAAAGGTTTCGGTCGGAAAAGTACTCAGTGTCTCGTTTGTTTGGTCTTGAGATGCAGACGTCCGGCGCATGGAGGTTTGTTTTGACGGGGTGGAAAAACCCCGGGAAGTGGACTTGGTGGACTTGGACCAGAACATGGAGAGATTGGATATGGATCCTAAGTCCAAAGCCAAACCTCCAGCCACAGAGTCGATGCATGGAGTCGGTCGGCGATGCGGAGGACTATATATTATTATTATCCGGGGGACCGCTGACCGCTGATATACACTCACAGGAAGTAAGAGAACGGAGAGAAATGCATTTCGGCGGAGCGGACATAAAATACGACAAAAGCTGCGAATTGGATTTGACTTTTCATTTTTTAAATCGGGTTTGATTTGCGAGACAATGTGCGGTCAGTTGGGGTCGACTGTACAGTAGTTATGTCACAGAAATAGTTTCCTTCCTTTTTTCCCGACTCTTAAAAAGTTGACAGCGCCGCCCTGAGCGTTTACTTTTTGAGCATTACAATATGTACTTCATGTCTCTTAGTTATTATAAAGGCGGAGACGCTGAGCGCACACCCGACTCGCCGAAAGCGCTGAAGCAAGCGGTGGTCAATGAGCAAAACGCTGTCAGAGACATTCATCACTTTCCAGCCCTCCATCTCACGCCATTAATTACCGCAGCGCCTTAATGAATGCGTTCCGGTGAGAAAGGGTAAAACAGGGCATGCGGTTTAAGACACAACAAGGAATTAAACACAGACTGAGCAGAGAGAGGTGAACGCTGAGGTCAGCGATTAAAAGGCGAATTGTTTCCATGAACAACGTCTCTGTCACCGGAGAACGGACGAGACGTATGGAGACATGATTGACTCGGTATCAGTGGAATACAGACGATGAAAACTGAACGCTAATCATTTCATATTCAATGGTGCAATACAAACAAATTAATTATATTGCTGTATTATAACTTTCCACATATCCGCAGTTTAACGGCCACTTCCATAACTATGTCCGAGTAACCATGGGAACCGGGGAACCATGAGATCCTCCCCCATATAAGTTGACAGTTGGTGTCATAACCATATTTTTTTTTATATATATATAATGAATCTTAACTTTTTTTTTATATCATTTTTTTTTACACACCACTGTTGAAGGTAAATAATACGACCGTGAGCAACGAGCTAAGAAGGTGAAAAAAGTAATTTTCCACTTGGCGGCGACTTTAAGGCACAATGCGATGAAAGGCATTAATTCATTTTCACAGCTGCAGCCTTCGCCTCGTCTGCCCGGGCATCCAGAGACGCCCGGGTCCGGGTCCTGGTCCTGGTCTTCATGGAGAGGTTGGGGATCCGCTCCACCTCAGTCCTGCGTCTCATTTGTTTCTCAACCCCATTACTTCTCTAAATATAGGTCACACCCTCGCCGCGGCCCGGCTATCGACGTGGAACACATCACAATCAAACGGTGACCTACTTGCGAACAATACAAAAAAATATATAACTATACCTCCAAAGAAATGCTTTTCTTGGGGCTTGTCGGCGTATTATAACGTCTCCGCTTTGTGGTTTTTGGTTGACTGGTTTAAACTTCGAACTCGCCGGCGTGATTGGATTGGATTGGAAACAACAAGCGCTCAGGTCGTCTCGGTGTGAACATGCTGGCGAGGCTCAAGCGTGTTTCCTTTGCATAATGTTAAAGCTTTACGGGGGGAAAAAAAGTGTGAAAATACACAATCTCAACATGCACACGTATGTACTTCCTGTATACTGAACCCGAAACTGCGATCCAACATCACAGTGTGAGTGTATCGCTATGACATGTGGAGTTCCTCAGGGGTCAGTTCTTGGACCCCTTCTGTTCAGTCTATATATGCTGCCTTTGGGTCAAGTTCTGCAGAACTCTAATGTAGACTATCACAGTTATGCAGATGACACGCATATATACATAACACTGTCCTCAGATGACTACAGTCCAATACAGTCATTGTGTCACTGTTTAGAGCAAGTAACACATTGGATGAACCAAAATTTCCTTCAATTAAATCAGGACAAAACTGAGGTAATTGTTTTTGGCAATAAAGAGAAGAGGATTGCCGTCAGTAAACATCTCGAGTCACTCTCTCTAAAAACTAGGGACCAAGTCAGAAACCTTGGCGTGCTGATAGACTCAGATTTGACCTTCAGCAGTCATATCAAATCCATCACCAAAACAGCCTTCTATCAGCTTAAGAACATATCCAGAGTGAAGGGTTTTATGTCTCAAACAGACCAGGAGAAGTTGATTCATGCTTTCATCTCCAGTAGACTCGACTACTGTAACGGTCTTCTGAATGGACTCCCACAAATAAGCATTAAACAGCTGCAGCTCATTCAGAATGCTGCAGCTCGAGTTTTAACCAGAACAAAGAGATCAGAGCACATTACTCCAGTACTAAAGTCTTTACACTGGCTCCCAGTCAGCTACAGAATAGACTTTAAAGTTCTGCTACTGGTCTACAAATCACTGAATGGTTTAGGTCCAGAATACATGAGTGACATCTTAGTAGAATACAAACCCAGTAGGGCTCTGAGATCTACTGACTCAGGTCAGATAGTGGAGCCCAGAGTTCAAACTAAACATGGTGAAGCAGCTTTTAGCTGTTATGCTGCACACAACTGGAGCAAACTACCAGCTGAACTGAAATCAGCCCCAACTGTGAACATTTTTAAATCCAGGTTAAAAACACTTCTCTTCTCCTGTGCTTCTGATTGAGCTCGTTCTGCTCTATTATAGTATTTTATTTCTTTCTCTTTCTATTATGTCCTTTTAAATCATTATTTCATGCTTCTGTAGTTGTTTTTATTTATTTATTTATTTTTATTATTTTTATTTCAATTCTTACTGTTTTATGTAAAGTCCATTGAGTTGCCATTGTGTATGAAATGCGCTATATAAATAAAGCTGCCTTGCCTATCGCAATTTAAAACCGCATTGCTGATCCTCACACTCCTCTCAGGTTTTATCCCCTT
>JAOPHQ010000468.1:17500-28290 GCA_030340625.1 Merluccius polli
TTCATAAATATGCCCTCCAGTGATTTCACAAGTGGGAGTTTCCACCCAGATGTGTGATGAATAGTGCAGCCTGCTAGTTGGTACGGTCCACTGGGTGGGCTGGCGGCGGTGACATAACGCCCTTTAATATTTATTCACTATTGATTCCTCTGAATCACGGTATCAGCAAACAAGCATGCACTCACTAAACATAATGAATATGAATGAATGTGATAATTAATTAAAGAACAGCTCCACATAACAATTTGCACAATTGTATCCAAGTACCCGTCGTTCTCCTCCTGCTCCTCCTGCTCCTCGCTCTCCTCCTGCGTGTGCAGAGGTTTACTTAGCGGCTTCTGGGTTTACTTCATCGAGAAACAAATCCAGATGTTCAAACAGAGGAGGAGGAGGAGGAGGAGGAGGAGGTGGTGGAGGAGGAGGAGGAGGAGGAGGAGGATGTGGTGGTGATTGAGGAGGAGGAGGAGGAGGAGGAGGAGGAGGAGGAGGAGGAGGAGGTGGTGGTGGTGGTGGTGGTGGTGGTGGAGGAGCAGGAGGAGGTGATGGAGGAGGAGGAGGTGGTAGCGGGAGGAGTAAGATATTATGAGGGAGGAGTAAGATATTATGAGGGAGGAGTAAGATATTATGAGGGAGGAGTAAGATATTACGAGGGAGGAGTAAGATATCATGAGGGAGGAGTAAGATATTATGAGGGAGGAGTAAGATATCATGAGGGAGGAGTAAGATATTACGAGGGAGGAGTAAGATATCATGAGGGAGGAGTAAGATATTACGAGGGAGGAGTAAGATATTGTTGACAGTGCGCTGCGCTGAATGATTCATGAACACGCTATCAGCATTATCTGGCAGCATGTTCCTTAGCGTGTTGTGTTAGCGTGTGTCATGCATGCACACAGGAAACGGAGCGAATCGGAGATCAGGACCCGGAGCTCTTTATCCCGGCTCGGTGTAATTGCATCGGTTCGGGTGATAAAGGTGCTCCTCGGCACGGTGCAGACTATTATCTGGGTGATAAACAGTGAAATCATCTTCTCCTTGCTTCAGAAAACCACTACAGTACAGCAGAGGGGTGCTTTCTTTTTTTAATTTTTTTATCTCTAATGACACGTGCGTATTTTATGTCAGGGGATAAATATTCAGAAGTTAGATTTATATATGTAGATCTGAACGTTGCCATCAATAATAATATTTATGCTCCCGCTTTGAGTTCCCCGCTTGTCCAACAGTTAGCAACCGTTGCGTCAGCAACAACACGGGATCCAAGAAATATGCGGTACCGCCGCCGCCGCCGCATAGAGTAGACTGAACCATTTACAAAAAAATATGATTTAAAAGGTTTAAAATTGCGGTTAAACATTTACCCAGAAATTGATCGTTTTCTGGGTCTAAGGAGGCCGGAGACCTCGCCGGGTTTTTTCATGTTTCAAAGAATACACCGCGATGCCGTGTTTATTTCCGTGTTTGGCCCCCGTGTGCGAGCATCTCGACGCGACGGCGGCGGATAGTTTGACACGGTTCACTAAATATAGAAATACGAGGCGGCGGCGGCGGCGGCGGCGGCGGTGGCGCCGGTCCGCTAAGACGCCGCGGTTCGCCGAGGAGGGCACGGCCAGAATCCTTTCTTTTCTGTTCTTTTGTTCGTATTTTTTTCTCCTCCAACTACAGGGCCGCGGTTTTTAATCTCCTCAGCCCTTCAGCTTGACCGCACCCCCCCCCACCCCCACCCACCACCGCAGCACCTCTCCACCCACACACCCACCCGGTCCACAGATAAGAGGCCGACCTACAGCAGCACATTTGATCTGCACACGCTGGCGGCGGCGGCGGCGGCGGTCTAGCATTGTGCATTTACAAACCTCTTCCGGCGCGTGCGTCCGTCGTTAACGTTGCGTTAATGAGCTTGTAGTTCCTCGGTTCAAGTTTTTCCTTTTCTTATTTTTGTCGCTTGGTATTCTGCATTAGTATTTTATGATCCCTAAAATTCAATCAGCAGACTCTCTTCCTATGAGCAGAGCACACACACACCGAGTTGTGTATATCACCGCATCCGCCGGGTTGTTTAACCAGCGATCTCCTCCATCTTGCACTGAACCGGCGCCCGGTACCGCTCATTTGATTTTGGATCACACACTGAGCCGGGACCTCATCTGAAGCCCCGACTGAAAGTCCTCACATGTGATGTCCAAAGCGAGGCCCCTGATTTTTTTTATATAGGAAATCCTAAACCCTGCGCTTAAGAAACCTGAATTAATGATCCTCCTTCTAATGCACACGCGGCGATTTGACTGATGGCGCGCTCGGAAAATTGCGGGGAGTGCATTGCACTCCACTTTGCAGGTCAGTTCGTTTAGCCCATATGTCTGTCATACTGCAAACCGCGGCGGCCATTAGAGAGGGCCATACATTACAGAATATGGGCTGCAAATGAGATGGAGGTTTCCTCGCATTGTGTAGCGCGTCACAATGCACCAGAGGAGCCGCGCAGCAGCACAGCAGCACAGCACGCAGCACAGCGACGGTCATCAAACATCCTGATCAATGAACGTGTCGATACTTTCACATAAATGCAGGGCTGCAAATGGTCGTTGCACAGAGTCTCAGAGTCCGGGCTTCAGGCGGTACATTGCAGTTTAGTTCTCCTGGTTTCCCGTTATGGACGACTGTTACGGTTATCTCTTTAGGCTGCGGACAGTCTTGACAGCGTTTTTTATTTTTTATATGTCATTATACTGTATGTCAATGTCATTTTATTGTCTCCAATTAAAAGCATCCCATCAATGTGTCCGTTAGACGACGCTGAGTCGCCGTTCACTTTAACATCCCGGCGTACGACTAAAGGTTAGAGACGCCGGTTTGTTCCCTGGAGGGCCCCTTGAGCAAGGCAGCTCAAGGTGTGGATGTTGTTGAACTGTGTGAGCGTTAAGCAGGGCTTCACTGTGCACAGCGAACCCACCCTGGGTCATATAGATATATGTTTAACTCCTCTCATGGGGCCGGCATAGCCTGGCTAACACCAGACTAAATCACAAATGAGATGGAGCCGTTTATTGGGCGCTACAAATGTCTATCATAAGCGTCTGTTCGTAGCTCTTAGCCAATCGTATCAATTATACCGGACGACGTACGTAAAGCGACAGAAATTCGGCGAGCGAGCATGCAAGGAGTGCAAAGCCAAACGTTGTTCTTCTTTTAAAATAAACGTTTGTTCTAAACTATCTAGAACGCTGTCCACAGACCGACCGAAAGAGAGCTTCGCTTCTGCTGCAGCCGTGTTGGATCCGTACGAACGAACTACAAGCTTCCCGTCTGTCGAATAGTACGCGTCATCGTCTTTCCGTCTCTCCTCGTTCTGTGATTGGATATCAAAGCGTGAGGAACCGGTCATAGCCACCAGGCTGTCTGGCAGTTCGACATTTCCAGCGCGCAATGCAGCACGGGTATACCCAGGCTAGGGCCGGCACTTAATAAATAAATAACATTGACTTGATTAATTGATGATTTTTTTTTCTTTCTTTCAACCAATTCTGACCCTTTTTTTTATTTTTATTTTTATTTTTTACCTTGTATGTGTAATGTCAATCATCATCCTTCAACCTCAAGAAATAACTATTAATCATATTTTGTATCTGATAACTGATCTGAGATCTACCACTATTTGTAGTATGAATGAGATGTATGTAAATGAATTATATTTAGGCCACGCCCCCTTTTTGTGTTTGTCACGGCCCCCTAGCATAAGCTTTAGGTGGCTTCGTTTGGGGACCAGTTCACATGCATGGACACTTCCTGTCCCAAATGTCCACGAATCATGTATGTGTATGTGAATAAAACTCATTCATTCATTCATTCATTCATTCATTCAACGGCACAGACTAGTCATGTGGTGCACAATGTGTAGGGACAGAGAGTCAACCGCTGTGGAAACAGCGTTGAGTGTTGAGACAAATTGAGTGTGTGCGTGCGTGTGTACACATGTACAGTGTGTGTGTGTGTGTGCGTGTGTACACATGTACGTGTGTGTGTGTGTGTGTGCGTGTGTGTGATGTGGACTCACCCGGCCTTCGCCACTTTGTTCTTGCTCACGTCGATGGTGGTGATGGAGTGCTTCGCCCCGGATTGCACCTCCCAGTCCACCTTCCACTGGGCGTTCTTGGACTTGGTCTGCAGCAGGTTCACCCCTTTCTTCGCCTTGACCCTACAAAAACATAATGTATTGATGGGAGAAAGGGAAAGGAGAGGAGGAGGAAAAAGAGACAGGATAAGCCAATTATATTAGGATGGGTGATTTATGTGCGGGGTCAGAGGTGCGCTCCTCACGTCACATTGCAGCAGAAGCAATTTGGGAGATGAAGCAACGGCAGAGATGGATGTGGACACTGGACAGACCTGTGGCAGTGTGATATACACACACACAGGTAAGGAACCACCGGTGCAAACCAGAGCCTCCAGTCACCTTTACAGTGCTGCACACCACTGGGGCGTTTACACTGACAACGCTCGCAACCATGCATTCAGGTAAGACGCATTATCGCGTGTCCAAATCTTGCGTTGTGGTGTTCACGCAACGATTTCAAGGGATTTAACCTTGACAAAATCTGGAGGTCACAACATCCCTGCTCAGGGCGAAGGCGACCGGACACGACCGAAGCTGGTGGGAATTCGGGAAGTGCTACTAGTCCCACGTCAGCCGGGGCGACACAGGGGCCTTCGGGAAGAAAGATGGCCTCCCTGCTCCAATAACCCCCCCCCCCTCCCTCTAGCGGCCCGGTCGCCCCATTATACCCCAATCGCTCAGGCTTATTACAGCGGCCGTTTAAATGGTGCGTAGTTTGAACTCTGGCCGTTTCATCTATGCCAAGGGGAGGGTGGGGTGGCAGAGAGGTGGTGTTTTAAAGTTTTAAATGTTGCAAACACTATTGAAGAGCGTTATTAAAGTGGCTTTTAGTGGGTTTACTGGGAGGTGAAACATGACACTTAAAGTGAAGCGTTCGCACATCGTGTTCAGGTAAAAGCACGACTAGCAGATGTATGCAGTACAGTACAGTGCAGTACAGTGCAGTACAGTGAGGAGCCGTTTCAATCGACCGTTCAACGTACACAAATGCATTTTTGAGACTACATAATGTTTGTATTCAATTAAAAACAGCACAACTTCCAATCCCGGTGGTAATTGACTCAAATGGCCCGTTATTGGGTTAGATGCGTTGTCCCGCCCCCTACATGATGTCAGTCAATCAGGCGAACTCGAGACGGAAGCCAATGCGGTCATTAGCGGCTGAAAGTTGGAGCTGGAAGTGGGCTCCAGGAGAGATGGGAAAGGTGACATTGCGAGCGGCAGGAGCGTAAGTGGACCATTTCCTGGTCCAGAGCAGATAACACGTTATGTGTAATTACACTGATGTGAGTGCAATCACTGCTCTGGCTCCATTAAGATGGACTTATTTGTGCCCCCCTTTTCTGTTTCTATTATTCAGCCTTAGCATGTCTGTTTCCTCCAGTACCGAGTAAATCCACGGGTCTAGGAAGGGTATTAGTCTATGATTTCCCCCCTTTTTTATTATCTTCTCAATGAACATCTGTTGTTGTTGCTGTTGTGAGCTTGGGGGGGGGGGGGGGGGGGGGGGGGGGCTGCGATATATCGTTGGACGGCTTATTTATTGTGATTGGAGATGGCAGAGGAAGGCTAAAACTGGACAGAAATAAATGTTTTGAGCGTAATATTTTAAGGATTGTCTCTACAGGGTACAGACCTCTCCGAGGACATACAGTAAACCACGGATTTAGCAAAATTACACAGCGCCAACATTAATATATCATTTAAAACTAAATATTATGTAAAAAAAAGAAAATACTATGGCTTGACAAGTAGTTTATCAAATCAATTGATTTGTTTGAATCATGATATTTGGAGAGTGTTGTTAAAGGACTTTTCATCGTGTAGATGGCAATGAACTCACAACTGTGGTCTCGGACAAACAGCAGCTGCCATTCATTCACATCTATTTTGATTCATCATAGGAATAATGTGTGAATTCTTAATATATAACTTAATTTCAGCCCAAATTCTCAGATTTGGAGGCTTTAAAGCTAAAGCGAGACAACCACAGGGTGCTCCCATGAGTCCCAGCGGTCCATAGCTGTTGGGACAGCCAGTGTCCCACATTATAAGAGGACAACAAAGAGGAGAGACACTCAATACCATTTTTTTCTCCATGTGAATAAAATACAGCATTTTTTATTCAGTGGATGTGTGCCCCTTTCCATCTTTGATGAATTCAGAAATTGTAAAAACCGAAACGGCGAATTCCACAACGACAATAAAGACAAACAATGTCAAGTTGTCAAGCTCACTTTTGACAGCTGCCAGGCAGGGAGGCGACGCGGCGGTGACACATTCCTGGCCCGGGTTTTGTTGAATTCATCATTCAAAATACAACACAATAAATAAACAAACAGGTTGGAGATGCACCAGGTTTATCATTAAGTTGAAAGGTGTGATACATTTATTAATATTCAAGGTTATTAACCGATGACAGCATCGCCAGGTCGCTGACACGCTGATTAGAAGGGCTCTGTGTGTGTGGTTTTTATTAGAAACATTTGTCAAGACTGTCACCGGGATTTGCTCATTTATTTATATATTAAACATCAACTAACCCAGACTGGGTCCATATCAATATCGTCTGTGAGTTCATATGCATGTGTGCCTGGTCAAAATGGGAAAACAACAAGCGGCCCGCCTGCTTATTGTACAGTTGGTAATGTGAACGCCTGGCTGACGATGGCATTGATGTCCACAGAGAGACAACCCATTAATCCATCGGACACGCAGACACAATGGACGCCATCGATCTGAGGCTCATCTTCATGAAATAGGATATGGAAATGAATTATTAATATACTACAATCCTGTCTGCCTGAAGCCGTTTATCAATAACAGAAATGAGAGATGGCTCACTTTTGGCAAAAACAGTGAGGCAGACAACAGGCACCTGGTTCAAAAACATTGGGAGTCTAGCTAAAAAATAACATGTAATTCACATTTATTCAGATCACAGTAAAATCCCCGGGCTTGGTAGTCATTTTGGTGATCGATATTGACGCGGTATTGGCTGTAGCGGGCCCTAAAGCGGGCCAAGGCTCTTGGGGCGCTAACGGTATTGTCTTGCTTACGGGAATAAATGCTCTCACTTTGCTTCTCTGCTTCCACAAACATGATGTCAGGGTTTTATTCAAGCCGGCCAAAAAGCACTTTGAGAAAGATGAAACATCCTCATTGATCATCCACAACCCTCGTCTAAATACCAGCTTCTCTCAAGGTCCTTATTTAGCAGCTGTGATTCTCCAGTCGTTCACCTCTTTGTGTTGTTTTTTTATTGCGTCCCTCCCAATGCTAGGCGACACTGCGACGCATTCAGCCATCCTCCACTTGGACGCGATTAGTCAGACACGTTGACTTTTAACAGGAGCAAAAAAGCGAGGGCACGCCGGTGATACAAAAAATAAAAACAACCTTTTTTTGTGACTTTCACTGTCATTCAACACCATTCACACCGCCGGCGGGGGTGATGCCACAGAATGCATGATGGGAGAGATTTGTAACCGAGTGATTTTCTCTTTCTGCCTGAGATCTGAGCTGGATTACCTTGACTCTGGGGATAAATGCGGCGCTGCAGTAGCACTAATAGATTGCGGCGCTCCAACATTCGGCATGCATTTTGATTACAAACGGTCCTAATCAACATTTACATCGCATAAGCAGACATGCATTACATTCACTTGTGCCTGTCGGAAAGGCAACACTGATGAGGAACACTTGAAAACGCACCCGCAGCTGCCGCCAGCAGGTAGGGGAACGAAGTCGGCATATGGATATCCATCTTTGAAGAGGGACCACATATTGTACGGCGGTGGGCGGCGGCGATGTTTTTTAATCAGCTGATCTATCTCGCAGACTCCGCTTAATTTTTCCCAGTGCAAATAAAAAGGGGATGAAGCAACACCCACCCGGAGCCTCGGCACGAATTGTGCCTCCCCCTGGCCCTGTGCTGCTGCTGATTAATGAAAGAGCATAGCAAATGAAAAGAGCTGGCTAACAGTGGGAGCCCCTGATTCTCTGGGATTATTTGGGAGCCGCTCTCTGACTGTTACAGAGGAAGGGGAGGGAGAGCAGCAGCGCCGGCCGGGCAAACTGGGCCCCAAGCCGCCTGAACTAAGACGGCACCATTACCTTCTCGCGCCGCCAAAGGCTTAATTTGTTCAGCCATGGCGAAACCCATTAGGCCACCCGCGGCTCTGGGTTGCCCGACTGCCCATCAGGGCGAGCCAAGATCTTCGCACTTCTGGCTCCATTACTGGGCCGAAAAACCTTGTGATGAAGACGGCCATATTCTAACAGGACGCCCCCCATTCCCCCTAACTCAACATCTAAACACACACTTAACAGCCCCATTTTGTTTTCCTTTGCTCTGTATCTTTGAGATGATCTAATCAACTCCACTTAAGCTCCCTCAAGCATGTATTCCCTCGCGTGGTCTGTTCACCGAGATGTTGGTCGTCCTGTCGCATCTCATCTTATCTCATCTCATCTTAAACAAGATGCCAACAGCCACCTTCGGCAGGGTGCTGTGCAGCGGTTTGTGTCAAACTCTCAAGCATTTTTTTTTGGCACGACCAAATGCAGCAATCTCAGCAATCATGCCCAGCCCTCGGATATCTACCACCATCCCCAATTTCCATCACTGCTCGGAGATGTTCGTTACCAACAGCAGGCCTGCAGAGCTGCAGCGGAAGAGGAACAAGGCATAAGAAGGGACATTGTTAAGAAGAAATGAAAGGCTGTGACACAGGGGACGATACGAAGTGTTGGGGACATTGTGACGTGCAGAAACAGCGGGACTGGTACTCCCAGAGTATTCACAATCACTTAAAACCATACGGCGGCTTATTGATAAATGTGAGCATCACATTTATTTGACGGGTTGGGTTTCCAAGCATCAGATATGATAATATTATAATGAACCATTAAAGAAAGCACCGCAGGTCACAGTTTGAGTCCTCTAAAATAATGGCTTGCCATTGCTACAGATAACAATTTAAACAGTTCCTGTTGGCTACACTAAAAGTGCATTTGACATATGGAGCACATCTCTTCTGCTTTGGTAATAAAGACAACATATGTAACATCCTGTTCTTCGAATGTTGATACAGCATCCGTATTACATGTTTGGACTGCAGAGACCACTTATTAAAAAAAGGGCTGATGTGTAAACCCGGTTGTCTGGGTCCTAAACAGTGAATGTAGAAACACAGCTGTGTTTGGTACACCGGCATAAACAAATCATAATAAAATGTCTAAGCTTACATGCGGTAATGAAATAGATGAAGGAGCCACGGAAACCGAACAGGCGGAGGGATTCAAAACAGTATTTGTATGTATGACGCAAGACTAGCGTGTGCATGTAGGGTCCTTTCAAAAATGCATTGCAGAAGCAGGTGTACCTAAGCATGGCTTAAAGCGGTGGGATTGAACTGCCAGTCTCGCGGTCGCCCCCGCTGACCTTCACAGAGGCCTGGACCCCGGGGGGGGTGTCAAGGGGCGCCTGTTGCCACCACACATGAAAAAAAAAGCGTGGTCATGTGACTCGTCTGCCCCAATCACTGAGAGCGCCGATATTCTGCGGCGGCTCTGTGGCTCAACCCTGGTGAGTGCACTAACCACACAGGCAATACCCCCTGAAGCGACCCCAGGTCTGGGTTGGACCTGGGGTCCTCCGCTGCATGTCATTCCCTCTCTCTTTCAAGCCGCTTCCCTTCCTGTCTTGTCTTCTCTGTTCGGTGCTTAAAGGCACAAGCGCCCATACAAGAGCCGGCGATCCGCTTCAGTAGAGGAATGTACGAATGCATCGGTGGGATTAGTGCGATAACGGCCTATTTATCCTTTCATTAGCTATTCAGGCCAGTGCATCCGGAGGAAAGCATGGCGAACACACAATCAGCGAACTTTCACTTCTACGGCAAGTTAATCATCTTCAAACCCCCTAATTTGATTAATCACACAATCTTCACAAAACTGAACATAACCCAAATTGGCCTACATAATAAGGTCTAGGGAAGACGCTAATTATCCAACGCTTAGCAGATTTTGCTCCGGCAGGAACCACATCATCAAACAAACCAGTCTGTTGTGTCTGGGAGGGAAAGAAAGGGTGAATCTAAAAAAAAACGGGACTCTCTGGGCCTGTTCATCCTTCAGCAGATGGTAGACAACGCCAGTTTGAAAGAAAAGAGGTTAAAAGCTCAGACCACCGCCGAGTGTTGGAGGAAGTCGCCCCTCACTCTCAAGTCCCTGCCAGCTCCTTCTTCGTTGCGCCGATCAATTTGCTTTTGCAAAGGCTGAGTAGGAGCACATCCTGCTCCCCTGGCATGGTCCTAACAGATCGGACCTCACGCTCCCTCGCTCGCCAAACCCCTGCTGGACCCGTTTGGGCCTGGCACCGCAGCGCTGCGGATCGGGACGTCAGAAAATAAACATTTGATCGCGGCGCAGGGGCGGAAAATTCGCCCCACAGAGCGCCGCTGGCGCCAGCGCCGTCAGCGGGGCCGAACCCCCGCAGAACGCGGTCACGGCGTTCCCTTTAGCGATGTGCCAACGCCGGCAGAAGAGGAAGTAAGGAAATAAACAAGTTAAAATGTCAGCACTATCCGACTGTGTCTCTCAGGCATTTGCCTCACTCCCTTTTTGCATTGCAGAAAAAAAACCAAGGCCACTCCCCGACAGCTAAATCTGG
>JAOPHQ010000469.1:0-31419 GCA_030340625.1 Merluccius polli
TATGTTTTTTTGTGTTTTATCCACCATAATGATATGCTATAGAATAGCCATCCTGATGGCTCTTCAAGCCTCTGAAGTGCTATAGATTCCCATTGAGTTCGGTTTAATATCAGCGATGACATTCAGGCGAAGACCTTGAAAAATAAATGCAAATGTTTTACCCTTTTTGAATGATAAGAAGGAGAGAGAGGAGAACTTAACATCCGAAGACGAGAGCTACTCCTCTCCAGTACAATATTGCACACTGATCTTCACCGTACAATGCCACTCACATTGCATCCTTGTTTAGGAACAGCCTGTAAGAATTAGTATTTTTGTGAGGATACTAGTGTGCACTCATGACCATCGCCAATTATTTTAGATCAATAAACCATTTGGTTTTCGTTATCAACTTTGCTAAACGTGTGTACACAGACTCTGCACAAGCCTGATAAATCATTGACTACACAACTATGCTAAACACCCGTTAATGTATGAGGCGCCAAACCCGACCGAAGTGAAAAACTGTGAGAGGAAACGAATGTACGTGAGAGACGTTGACAGAGAACAGCCATGTCACGCAGCCCAGAATCCAACCTGTATGCTCACCTAGTGCTGGAACGCCACTGAATGTGAATCTGCTGACCACATAATTATATATACATAAATATATATATAAATTATATATAAATATTAGTGGTGGGCATAGATTAATTTGTTTAATCTAGATTAATCTAACTGTAATCTTGGAATTAATCTAGATTAAGGCCTTCTTGAACCTTGCAGGCTCAAGAAGGCCTAGTACGGGTGTATGCTGCGGACATCGGGGATCGAACCCAGAACCTCGGGCAGTTGGAACACCCTATATAGCCACTACAATATCCCGCCCCTGTTCCTCCACCCTCCAGTATTCCTCCTATCAGCTTTTAATTGCTTTTAATTGAAATGGACAAAATATAAAACAGCATTAAGTTGTTAACACCTTCTGTCACATTTTACGACACTCTAATTACAGTGGGGAGCGAGCGGGTGAGACAGAAGGCAGGTGAGACAGAAGGCAGGTGAGACAGACGGTAGGTGAGACAGAAGGTAGGTGAGACAGAAGGCAGGTGAGACAGACGGTAGGTGAGACAGAAGGCAGGTGAGACAGAAGGCAGGTGAGACAGAAGGCAGGTAAGTCAGAAGGCAGGTGAGACAGACGGTAGGTGAGACAGACGGTAGGTGAGACAGAAGGCAGGTGAGACAGACGGTAGGTGAGACAGAAGGCAGGTGAGACAGACGGTAGGTGAGACAGACGGTAGGTGAGACAGACGGTAGCCGGCCATGCGGCTTGCAGCCCTGTCAACACTTCAGGCAGGCAGGGGAACGGACGACAATGTTGTGAAGGTTCATTTACACCTTGTCGATTATTTTCTCGTGATTATGAGTTTATAAAAAGCACGTTCATTCCAGAATCATGTCTTTCAAAGGCGTAAAGGTTAAGGCTTAAATGCATAAATCCTGAATATATGAGTTTCGATTCTTCAATTGTGTTGTGCGGATGTCATAACCGCCGGGACGGATCATTGAGGGAATCATCGCTCTACTTTAGCGCCCGCACATCGTAAAACTGAACGCCGGGTGAAAACGCTATAACCGAGCCATCATTGCTCTCTCGGGGGTCTTCCTAACGTCTTCAGCGGTCCGGCCAGGACCCGGACCGCAGCTGGGCTGCGGTTTAGAGCCGCGGCCTGAGGAGCGGCCTGCTGTAGACGGTGGCACATGGGGCCGATTCATCCCACCGAGGAAGCCTCGCTGTAAGATAGGGGCTGCAACAACAAGGACACTGTGACCCAAAACCCTAACTTACCCGTGGAAGTGCTGCTGGTGTGTGTGTGTGTGTGTGTGTATGCGTGTGTGTGTGTGTGTGTGTGTGAGAGAGGGAGAGAGAGAGAGTGTGTGTGTGTGAGAACACATGCAAATGCACGTCGACATTAATTTAATTCTAGCCGTGTGGGCATGCACCTGTGAGCGTACATGCAAGCGCAGGACAAACTCTGCATATATTAATGCAAGCGCATTAAATTCCTGTCCGTTTAAAATGTTCAAGTCGTGTGTGTGCGATTAAGCCACGCCTCCCCTACGCATACGCAGGGACCGGGATCAGTCAATGGCTATTCTAGATGATGAACTTATTATTTTTATCTAATGGATATAACCGATTTTTTCAATATTCAACTGCCTTGGCAGGAAGGGTTGTTTGGTGTGTTTGGGGGCGGCGGCCCTTCAGCCTGGCCTAAATACATCAGGCCAGCCCCCCCCCCCCCACACCCCCCCGCACCCCCCCCATGTGCCTCCACCGTCCCTCGCCGCTCCCCAGGCTGGCAGCACCGTCGATGTGTTCACAGAGAATGTCAAAGGCTCCTTTTCATCCCAATCCTCATCCTCGGTGAAGGTAGGGGGGGCGGGTTGGGGACGGGGGACGCGGGGGACGCGGGGGACGCGGGGGGGGGGGGCATCTGTGATCTGTTACGTAAGCCCCCTTCCCCACCCAACCGACGATCGCCTGCTCCGCTGTGCTGTGCGCGCTGCGGTTTACCCTCCCCCCCCCATCTCCCCCACCGCGCTTTGTACACCCACCTATACCTCCCCCGCCCCCCCCGCACCCCCCCCCCCCCCCCCCCCCCCCCCCAGCCACCTCCTCTGCTTTTAACCACAGCTGCCAGAGGGAGAGCAGTGTGATCAACTGGGAGCGCTGTGCGTGTCCCTGATTTCAGACGGCGTGCTGTTCGCACCCTTTTTTGTCCTCCACAGTGTCACCCTCAGATGCTTTAGTTTTAATTGACCTATAACGATAGCAAGGGAGAGAGAGAGAGAGAGAGAGAGGCAATGAGATATACCTTCTGGGATACAGAGTTTTTCCTGGAGGTCACAGTAAATCCAACAGGCTGAAGGTTTGTTGGACGCTGGTTGCTGGGTTTATTGTTTATTGCCGGACCATAAATCCTGCGGGGAGTTTTTTAGGTGTTACTTTTTTTAGCCGTGCATCGGGGACAGAGGCAGCCGTGCTCTGCCTCGAGTTAGGGGTTTTATTACCTGGTTTTATCAGAGGAGGAGGACTCCCTACATCCCATAAGACACAGTAGGCCGGTGTAGTATACCGCTTTAGCTGCAGGGATGCTAATGGGGGAAGATTTGACAGGAGAGTCGAAGACATCCCCTATTCTTCTGGGTTGTTGTGGTGGATTCGGAGGACGCTGATGGCGTCGACAGAGAGGACCAGACCCCCATACGTTGGGCCAACAACTGGACCAGAAATAGATCGGGATTGGGGAGACAGCTTGTCTCCGCTAGCGCCGAGCAGCAGCTCTCGTACCGCAGGGCAGATGGTCTGAAGTTTTCGAAAGACGTAGAAGTTTTCTCGCGCTGTACTTCCCCCCCCCCCCCCCGGCACCGTTGACACTTTTGACATGTTTGTTTATTTTTTATTTTTTTATTTCAAACAGCAGTCTTGAGGTTATGGTTTGGCGTCCACAAACATCTCGAGGGCTGCGCATGGGTGACCTACTTGTATTTTTCGTTGGTCTCATCTGCGCTGTTTTTGCACCAATACCCGTTTCCTTCCTCTCGACGGCTCTGCCTAAAAACCATACGCTCGAAACGCCAATAATACGACGTCCGCTGTTAAAACCGTGTTTTCGCCGCGCCCGATAAAAACGATCAAGCTGTCAAAATGAAGTCTTTAAACGACGCTGTACACATCAAACAGTCTAATTTGTCTCCGCGCTACGAGGGCACTGCCAGTCTGGTTTAGTGGGTAGTCTGCGGTCTCATCTGGGAGCCTCGGATATGAATCTTAATTGCCAGTGTGTGAACTCCAGCCTCCCTCTCTTCGCCAGAGCCTGTGTGGACGGTGAACGACTCACGAGGCGATGAACGCCATCAGATGTAATTTTCTCATTACGGCTCTCATCATAATCATAATCATTATCGTTTGAAAAAACACAGAACATAGTCCGTCTGAGTAAACCTGGGCAGTGTCCCTGCTTCATTTCCGTTCACGTTAGGTTGCGTGTGAACGCATACAGCTACAAATCTTGTGTAGGATTTTTATATTCAAAGCCATTGCTTCCCGGAGGTAGGCCTAAGCAAACCGAAAAGTCTGGTGTCAACCCCTGATAGGCTGGTATTTTTTTTAACAGAAAATAGTCTAAAAAGTCTTGCTTGACAGATATACTGTATTTATACTGTGGATAGTGTGGTGTCAGTTCCTTTGTTTTAATGAGCTGGAAGTTGTGGGATGTGTGCTGGAGCAAAATGAGTAACATCATCCTTACAACCCGAACACCAGAGAGTCTTAATTACACGTTGTCAGCCTGTAGGGTCGATGCGTTTCCTTTGATCCTCTCCAATATCTAGGATCGGTGGAGAATTGATCTGGTATGGCACCTGAAGGTTTCTGTAACACATAACCATGAGGTCCAGAAGGTGAAAGTCAGGGCTGTTTGTGATTAATCTAAGAAAAAGTTGATATATGTATTTATTTTTTAAAGGGGGGGCCCCCTGGTGGTTAAGGGGGCCCTAAGCTATCGCTTATACGGCTTATAGCTAGCTAACGGCCCTGGTGCTAGTGTAATACAAATACAAATATATCACTGTCATTTGAATGAGCTGTGGCATGGCCGACTGCAGACATAAATCATAATGTTTTGCTTGGTCCTGCCACACCTCTTATCGAGCATATTGCCGCTAGTCTCTTGGGGAGACTGGAGTCCACACATGTATTATTGGCCCAGGTTTGGAATTGGTTCAGAGTTTGAGTCCAGATGGCTGGATAAGTTGAATAATCCCCCGCTTGAGTATCCTCTGCTGACATCACAGACCCAAATTCTTTCCTTCTCAACTTTTCAGTGTGTGTGCATGTGTGTGTGTGTGTGTGTGCATGCGTGCGTGATCTCTGTTTTGCAGGGCATTTAATCTCCTGACTACCTGGCGTAACACACACACACACACACACACACACACATGCACAGGCTTATTAATTAGGCTGTTCTTGCTGATTAAACAGAACTATGTACAGTGCATATAAATCATCTGTTGGTGGAGGTCAGATCAATTTATCCACAAGCAGCTGTATCCGTGCCTCTCTGCCTCAACCACGTCTAAACCACGTATTCACACACACACACACACACACACACACACATTAGCCACGACCTAACAACCAGTCTGATGTAAAAACACAGAATTTCGTCCTGTTCAATATAGAAGTGCATCTCAGTAAACATGTTCCCCTTCATCGTAAGTGCCGCTCCGTGCTGGGCTGACATGGAGAGGGTGGGGAGGATGAAGCTTCTTATGCACAGCTGCATTATTCATGCAAAACTTCTCCCAGGCAATTCAGAGATTCCAACCAGCAACCTTTCAGTTAAAGGTCAGCAGGTTTTCTACCTCTGAAACTCATCTGACTCCCCTACTTGGCATGAATAGTCTGTTGTCTGCTATGTATTCATGTCATTACTGGCGGTGGAGAGGAAGGATGGTCAGAGTAGGCTCTTATTCAGGCTGCTCTCGGAGCCGGCGAGCACCAGGGGCCTATTACCTCTCAGAGGGATTTACTGAACGTCAGCCAGGGGCCATTTAATGGGCCCATGAAGCAGAATGAAATGTGTTTATTTGCGTTTGTTTATTTCATTGACTTACCGGGCTCTCCTTATAAAAATCAATCGGCCTCCCAGATTGTACTGGAGGTCAGATGAGATTCAGCCGAGGCGGTGACATAACATGGTTCAACTTTAATGGACATTAACTGGACATTAGCCATAGCCCCCTGCGACGCTACGACCCTAAGGTTCATTGCCGTCTACCTAGCAATGTCCATTCAATTTGGATGCATAATTATACAAGTGAACCTCTGACATAAGCAACTTGTCTTGTGAGAAGGCTAGAGAGGTAGAGAGTAGAAAGTGTCATTTTTCACACTTGACATTAGGTCAGATTTCCCACCAAATCTCAGCAAGGAAAACGCACTGCAAACATGATCAAGGTCAGAAACACAATGACATAGTGGCGATACCATGCCAAATTACATTAGCCTACATATTGCATATAGCCTTATATTTTATTTTAGAAGTGATTGCTACTCTGACCCATAAAGTGTCTAAACAGTTTGTAAATATATGTACATTTTGAATTACTATTAAATTATATGATTGGTGAATTCAAATGCAGACTGTGTGTGTGTGTGTGTGTGACATCCACTATGTAGATGAGGGTTTTTAATATGTGTGAATGCAAAATTCAGTTTGTCAGAGAGGGAGAGCGCGAGCGGAAATTGGCGCCACACAGGAATATGGAAGCGGAAAAAAATGCTAATCCTGTTTCATGCCTGCTTAGATGAGCTGCAGCAGAGAGCGTGATGTGGAGACCAAGGTTATCGTGGCTGCATAGAAGAGAGTCACACACACACACACACACACACAAACACAGAAAGACATGTACATAGGCTACTTGAATATCCACACACATTCACCGCACGTTCATTCATATTCAAAAGGCTGCGCTCCTTTTCTAGTTAGGATAACAAAAAAGACAGCGGTGGTGGGAATACAAACGCTCCTCAACATAGATACCGTCGCATTCATGTCGGTGAAATGCGATCAGAAGATCCTTATGTGGTTCTAGGTCGGCTTCAGACCTGTGAATCATGTCAAATCCAACGAGCCCGCATTCAACGTTGACGCATCCAATATCTGCACATCTCAGTCAGATTAATCTTCTCTGTATTAGCGATTATTTTTAGGAAAACCGACTGCCATGAATCACAGGATTCTGGACCCGATCCAACTAGTCTGGCAACCTTGTTTCCTGCTGTGTCCTCTGCGCCGAATGGGTGCTTGTGATAGGCCTGTTTTAAAATACGTCATTACAATTACTTTATTTGATTATTTGTTTACATGTTTGCATGTGTGTGTGTGTGTGTGTGTGTGTGTGTGCTCAGAATAGCTCTGCCAGGAGGTGAGGGAGGGAGTAGTTGGCATAATACGGACGTCTACCTCATGTCGTTCATCTCGGTCCTGGACATTCGGTGTCGGTGCGTCCGTCATGGACTCACTGCCTTTTACCTTCTTTTCTTTCTAAATACTTCCTTCTTTTCTGTTCCATCATAAATACTGCTGTCCACTGCTCCGCAGAGCACAGGGCTAAGGGAAAGCAGAGGGATGAAATGCGAGATTTAAATTTTCTGACTGATGGCCGTTTATATTAGTGGGACTGGCTTGAGAACATAAAACAGTTTCCTTTTAACACTCTCTGGTTATGGTTTCCTTTGAGCCGGGAAGGTCTCACTGACAATGACAGCTGTGTTCAGTCACCCAGATAGGAATAAACCCTTGGAAGGAATTTACATACATTACATCTAGTGTCTGTGTGTCAACGCATATGTTCAGCCATCCAGGTGCACACAAGTCAAATTTAATCCATCAAGCTGTTGTTTTTGTCTTATGCTCACTGGACACCTAACAACTGAAACATTGTACGTTTGAATAATGCCATGTAAGTCTAATCCGTGCTATTCGCGTCCAAATCACCTCCAAATCCCAAACATCGAAATATAAAAACAATAATTTTTACTTTGTTTCTGTGACTTTACCCCTTTCCTGTGTCCTCCCTCCTGTGTCCCCCTATCACGTGTCCTCCCTCCTGTGTCCTACCTCCTGTGTCCTACCTCCTGTGTCCTCCCTCCTGTGTCCTTCCTCCTGGGGCTCCATGCAAAACGCACGTCCGTGCCAAACCAGTGTTGAGCCAGCGGTCACGAAGCGGGCAGCTAGAGATAGATAGAAATGCTTTTCTTACCCTTGCAATGAAATGATTCATGAGGACAATATAGCTGTTGGTTTATGTATACAGGACAGCTTATAGTATACCCTAAAAACACTCAATGAAAAACATTGATCCATGACATTTACAGGAGCATGTATACATTCAATGCATTATTTTATGATTTCATTCTTCGCTCTTGAGTCTCTCTCTCTCTCTCTCTCTCTCTCTCTCTCTCTCTCTCTCTCTTTCTCTTATTTCATTTTTTACTATCAAACAACTGCAGCGTGACTGTGTGTGTGTGTGTGTGTGTGTGTGTGTGTGTATGTGTGTGTTTTTGTGTGTGTGTGTGTGTGTATGCGTGCGCACGCGCGTGTGCGCCTGCATGTCTTTAATTTGTAACATGGACCTTCCTGTAGTAATAAAATAAGAGAAATCGATTCGTTTTTCTATAACGATGCGATGAAAAGCAGTAAAGGAGAGAATATAATTAAATACTGGGGGAAGAGAGATAACCACACTTTACATTGAGGCCGAGTGCAACACGTGCGCTTGCTATACCCTCCATCCCCATGGCGACACGCTGAAATCCCGATACACAAACAATTCAGCGGAGTCTGTTATATTATTAATGCACAATGCACTGTGGGTAATTGTGCAGTCAGCTCCTTTTTCCAGGCCATGCGCTGTTTCACTGCATCATCACCTCACAGAGGAGTGGAGGACTTCACACACATTGAAGATGAAAGAGATTTTTTTAGCCTTTGGGCCACGAAAAAAAAAACGAACAAGAATAAGGATGGTTGAATATTAAACACGGAGAAAACATAAGGAAGGGGGGGGATCGGCGTTCGTATGGAGAGCCGTGGAAAAATGCAGAAAATGAGCTCGTTCCCACAAAGCGAGCGAACGGCACACATTGGCTGTCAGATCACTGGCAGTCAGGCTTGCAGAAAATGATGAACGCATTAAAAGTCGTTTCTAGGCCATTTCGTATATATATCGCCTCTTCAGCCCATTTGGTGAGGCGGAGGTTCGCCTGCTGACGTAACACAGTCCGTGTCTCTGATTACTGCTTATTTATTACACTTCTGATTACTCTTCTCTCCCTCTTGACACACATACATCGCTCCCATTCTGCCTCAGCAGAGAGAGAGAGAGAGAGAGAGGAAGGATGATTTTTGATGTAAATCATTAGAGTGAACTCCAAGAGGAGGGAGATAAGAGTGCACTGACCTTTAAAGCACTTATAAAGCAATAATGATTGTGCTCATTCTGTTTTCCTCAACAACCATTACTACACTCTCCCCACTCATTCATCGTGTTGTTCCACAAACTCCCTGTTTGATTACTTTCCTATTCCTTGATTGCTATCCTTCCTTCTCTCCATCCATCCTGTTTTTCTGCCTCCCTTCCATCCCACCCTCTTTTCTGCTTCCTTCCTCTTTCCTTTCCTCCCTATTTATACTTCCTTTCTCCCTCCCTCCTTTCCTTTGATCCATCCATTGTACCTTTTTTCCTCCCTTCCATCCCTCCTTTTTTTCTGCCTCCTTCTTTCCTTTATTCCCCCTTGCTTCCTTCCTTCCTTCCCCCCCCATCCTCCCCTCCTTGCTCCATCCCTTCCATCCCATCCTTCCTTCCATCCATCCCATATACCTTCCTTTGATCCATCCCTTCCTTCCTTCCTTCCTTCCTTCCTTCCTTCCTTCCTTCCTTCCTTCCTTCCTTCCTTCCTTCCTTCCTTCCTTCCTTCCTTCCTTCCTCCCTCCCTCCCTCCATCACCCATCATCCTTCCTCCCTCCCTCCCCCCCGCCCCCCCCCCCCCCCTCCAGGAGTGTGCCTGGTGCTGGGCTGCATGATCTACCCGGACGGCTGGGACAGCGACGAGGTGAGGAGGATGTGCGGCGAGCAGACGGACAAGTACAGCCTGGGCGCGTGCTCGGTGCGCTGGGCGTACATCATGGCCATCATGGGCATCTTGAACGCCATGATCCTCTCCTTCCTGGCGTTCGTCCTGGGAAACCGGCAGGACGGACTGATGAGTGAGGAGCTGCTGGCGGAGAGCAAGGGTGAGTGGGGGCGGTTCGATGCACATAATGCATAATTAGTGGAGAGAAGTGTTCAGTTACATTTACATTACATTTACATTTAGGGCATTTAGCAGACGCTTTTGTCCCAAGCGACTTACAATAAGTACATTTGTCAGTTAGAAAGGAAAAAATATGTCACCATCAATACAGCAAGGATGACAATAGAGCAAGTTTCTAAGTGCACCATAATTGATTGCTAATTTGATTGAGTGGTCCATTGAACAGATGACATGATACATGGCTGAACCACGTAAAGCCATAGTTTGGGTGTCACCTCACTGTAAATAAAGGGCATTTACATATGGAGGAGAAAATGGGTTGTTTTTAAAAAACCTCTGTAAGTAGTGAATGTATTTGATGTCACAGCTTGTAGGCCTACAGAGCATTTAGTCAAACCTTTTGGAGAGGGAGAGTGGGTTGCAGAAATGCAAAAACAAGTGAGACTAAAAGAGAGGTTGAACAAGTTGAATACAGACATGCATTATGAAATGTATCACAAGCGTATCAAAGCCTTAAGGTTTATACTCATATACTGAGGCTATTCATTTGTTTATATCCTGCTATAACCAAAACGCACCCTCCAAAAATAACCAATAAAGTTGCACATTGCCTTTCTTGAAAAATAATTAACACATTTGATTAAACTTGTTAAATACATTCATTATTGTTGTAGAGGTAATACATAACATGACAGTGATCTTATACTATTATATATTTATATAAATAGTTATATAAATTGTGTGTATATATATATCTTCCACCCTCTACTGGCCATTCTACGTACTACAACCAGCAGTGCTGAATGATGGGCGCTATAGCGACAGCATCGAGATGATGGCTCTATAAATAGCATGACCTTGAGAGCAGATCTTTTCAACCTTTTGTCCCTTTTTTCTGTTTTCACAGAGGCAGGAAATGCCTAACTGTCTCTTTGGGTAAGTAATATTTGTTTGATATATTTATTATAATATTTTATAATTCCATACAGACATTATGTAAATCATCAAATTACAATCACTTATAAGCCTGCATCAGACATAATCATTGAATTATTGTACAACAATCGGTTTTTACGTAAACCATCATTCAAATGAATGTATAATTTCATATTAGATCATAGACATTTGGAAAAAAATGCCATAATTTCTTATATACCCTCTTCCCTATTCCTGATAGGCTCTCCACCCCTGTTCCTCCACATCACCCCCAGAAGAAGGAGGTTGCACTGGACTGTAGAAGAGAAGAACATGGGTGCTCCTACTGCACCAACCAGCTATTCCACCAACCAACCAACCAGCCAGACAGCCAGCCAGCCAGCCAGCTTGCCTCTCACGCCTACTGTACCCACCAATGAAAATATCCAATGTAACCAGTTCATCGAAAGACATTGCTCTTGCCATCAATTCATTCATACCCTGGCTTCGTCCCCAGCACTAACACAGTGCCCAGAACACTGAGAACCACATGAGTCTGCAGAGCCCTTGCGTAACACAGTGGCGAGAAAGAAAGACTTGTGAATGTCCTATTGAGATGTGCAGGCTGCCCACTTCCAGTGTGAGATGTACAAATGGTGAAGGATACATGTCAATGCACAGAGAGGGTAAAAAAACAAACAAACGTACATCGACACGAGCTAAGATAGACTTCAACATGCATGCATGTTTACATACAGGCACACACACGCACACACACACACACACACACATCCAAAAAAAACCTTGTATTTATAATTATTCCACTAAGTTAGATATGTGTATCACTTGTATACGTGTTGCGTTTTATTTGTGGACAGAAGAAATAGCTTATTCCCATATAATATTGGGTCGGCGTGTAACTCTGTTGTCTTTTCTATGTATAATTATGACGATGAAACGAAAAGGTTTATTCTTCTTCTTTAGCTTACATTGCCCATCGATTCTCTTCCTAATTTAGTCAAAGAAAATATACTGTACACAGTTTTCTAAAGATAAAGAACATGGTTTAAAAAAGAAAAGAAAAAAGGTATTGTATTACAAAGTCTGCAGAATCTTGTACAGTGAGTGTTGAATATGTTCTTGGAGTTTTACAGTAATGCATTCAGTAACCTGCTAGCTCACTTTGCACAGTGCTTACATTTGAAAACAATCTCATATTTTTTCTAGTCTGTGGTATCTTCACTGTGACAGGGTCTCATGAGGGGGGCCAGCTCCTGAATTTGTAGCTGCTGAGAGAACTTTTATTGTGTGTCTGTGTGTGTGTGCGCGTGTGTGTTCATGCATGCGTGTGCATGTGTGTGTGTGTACGTGTGCATGTGTGCGCTTGTGTGTGCGTGTGCGTGACTGTACGTGTGTGAGGGAGAGAGTGTGAGTGCGTTTGTGTCCAGGTATTTATAATTTTCTTGTTTTGGCTTGCACAACCATGAGCTCCCGCGAGCGTGTTATTGTGCAAACTCTGCGTTAATGTCTGTGTGCAATATTTGATAGGCTAGTAAACCAATACATCCGCCTCACACACACAATTATCCTGTTGTGTAGCCAAATGTTTCTCTCTCTCTCTCTCTCTCTCTCTCTCTCTCTCTCTCTCTCTCTCTCTCTCTCTCTCTCTCTCTCTCTGTCTCTGTCTCTCTCTCTTCCCCGTAGTTGGGACATCCATGGGGCCCGGTATGGAGTGGTTATTGTTACCATCTTGTGGTTTTGGTGCAGGTCTGGATGTCCCGACCTCCTAACCCTGTCCTAACCCTGTGGATATCCTGTGTAAATACTTAACCCATAGATACCAAACACTTAGAAAACATGAGGGTATATTTAAAAAGAACAATGAAATTAGATTATTATTATATAAAAAAAGACATGTATAAATACTAAATAAAGGTTTTCAAAGTATTCAAAAAAATATGGTGTTATTATTTTTGTATACGTTTAAGATGCATTGTGTGTCTTGATTGTAGAGCACCAAACATTTCTCGCTGTCACAAAACTCAAAACAAACGATACAAATGTCTCACCAAAACCGCCACGTGACCCCAGAGGGGTGCATATACCGGTAATAAGATGCACTTTATTAATCACACCATGCATCCAGAATATAACATCACGCACACGCGTGCGTACACTTCATGCACATGCGTGCATGATGTTAAATAGGCAGAGGCCAACCATTTGTGATTATGAGAGATTATCCTCCAGCTCTGTCATGTGCCTGGGCCACCATCGGAGAAGGCATGTGGCCCACATGATGTGGGGGTACTGATGTTGAAGGAGGAGGCCATCATTTAACCAACCTAATGAATGCATTAAATCCATCCAATTCAATACTCTCTATAAAAACATTTATTATTAAAAAATATATAATAATAATAATAATAATAATAATAATAATAATAATAATAATAATAATAATAATAATAAAATAATAAAATACAAATGTATAATTATTAAAAATTAAAAATAGAAAATATATATAATAAAAATGATACACTGCACCTTTAAGGCTAGTGCTGCAGGAGAGGAGGGAGGGGGCGGGGCGTAATTCAAACATGTAGCTCCGCCCCTAAACGATTGCGAAAGCGGAAATAACAACCAGCCCATAACAACAACAGCAACAGCGGTTCTACGGGCGTCCAAAGGCGAAACCAGGCTCTGAAACACACACACAGTGACACAAAAACAAAAAGATGGGCGCTTCTTTGGACACCCCCCCCGCCCCATGTCCTCTGTGCTACCAGCTGATGCGGGACCCGGTCGTCCTGAAGTGCAAGCACCGGTTCTGCCACCGCTGTATCGGGGACCTGTGGAGCGGGTCCCCGTCCGGACCGTACCACTGTCCCGAGTGGAGGTGCAGCACCGTGTACCGGACCCTGCCCTTCGGGGCCAGGAGGGCGACGGCCTCTGAGACCGGGACCGAGACCTCGTCCTCAGGTCAAGGTGCAGCCGCCCCAGGTGAGATAGTGGACGTGTTGTGTGTGTGTGTGTGTGTGTGTGTGTGTGTGTGTGTGGCTCTCACACATTGTAGGCCCCTATGAGGTGTGTGTGTGTGTGTGTGTGTGTGTGTGTGTGTGTGTGTGTGTGGCTCTCACACATTGTAGGCCCCTATGAGGTGTGTGTGTGTGTGTGTGTGTGTGTTGCTGAGCAGGGCTCTCACACATTGTAGGCCCCTATGAGGTGTGTGTGTGTGTGTGTGTGTGTGAGTGTGTTGCTGAACAGGGCTCTCTCACTCATTGTAGGCCCCTATGAGGTGTGTGTGTGTGTGTGTGTGTTGCTGAGCAGGGCTCTCACACATTGTAGGCCCCTATGAGGTGTGTGTGTGTGTGTGTTGCTGAGCAGGGCTCTCACTCATTGTAGGCCCCTATGAGGTGTGTGTGTGTGTGTGTGTGTGTGTGTGTGTGTGTGTGTGTGTGTGTGTGTGTGTGTGTGTGTGACGTTATAGTGGCCTCTAGACATGTGGCACACTAAGAGGTTTGCCACAAGCAGTCAGTGATTGTCTTTAAAATGCATTAGAGACCCTATTGTTGTGTTTCCAAACCATGTGATGCATGCGTCCTGAGCGAGGCCTCAGTGTGACAAACATGAGGACAGTGTCAACGTCTGCCATGTTTTGTTTTGTGTTAGGCACGTCGAGCGAGTGGTCAACGCCTTCCTTCACCAGGCGCTTTCTGGGGAAGCGCAAGGCCAGCGCTCCTGTGGACCAGCAGCCCGACGCAAAGCGACCAGCCGCGGACCCTCCTCGCGCCGCCGAGCCGCGCAACGAGCCGCCGGAGACCCCCGCGGCGACCCCCTCTGCCCCTGTCCCGCCTGTCCCACCTGTCCCAGACGAAGTGGAGTCGCCGCCGTCGTCGTCCTCCGGCGACGATCGCAAGTCGCCGACCAACAGTGACGCGTCGGCGGACGAGGCCGAAGAGGTCTCCGTCCGGCAGAAGAGGCCCTGGCCTGAACCAGAAGTGACGATATTGGTCGACTCCAACAGCGACTCCGGCAGCGAAGCGGACACCTTCGCCACGGCTTCGGCCTTCGCCACCTCCGCCGCTGACCTGGAAGAGACGAACGAGACCGGGTTCCCTTGGGGGAGACCCCCCTCACCCGCGGCCTCCAATCCCTCTACCTCCAGAGCGGACAAGCCTTCCCCTCGCCGTGTCAGCTGGCCGTCGCCTTTGTTCGCCAAACGGCCCGTACCGACCCCCGCCGCGAGGCTCTCCCCCCCCGCCCCGCCGTCACCCAACATCTCCCCCCCGCGCAAGGTGCCGACAACCAGCCATCCCCCCCAGGCCTCCCCTGTCCCCTGCCACTACTGCGCCAGCCCCGCGCAGCAGTTGGCGGTGAAGACCTGCCTGGTGTGCGGCGCGTCCATGTGCGCCGAGCACCTGCGCCCCCACCTGGAGTCGCCAGTGTTTCGGAGCCACACGCTGGTGGCGCCCATCGACGACCTGTCCGCCTGGCGCTGCCCCGAGCACCAGGAGCTGAGCCGCATCTACTGCCAGCAGTGCGCGCTGTGCGTGTGCACCGTGTGCACCGTCATCGGCTCCCACCGCGACCACGCCTGCGTCAGCATCCGCGAGGCCGAGAAAGAGCTCAGGGTGGGTGAGGAGGAGGAGGAGGAGGAGGAGGAGCCCGGGGATGTTGAGGAGACCGGGGTTAAAAAAAATGATGTAATCCTGTTTTGGTCCTTTTTTTTGTGTGGGTGGGGGGGGGGGGGTTCATGGTATTGGCGAATTACGCATTCTGGTAAATTTGAGTGTACTTTTTGGTATTTAATTTTTTTTTAATCTAAACATATTCCACTATTTCATACTGTTGCTAAAAGGCCAATCACCAATTTATTTGCTAATAATATAGGCAATAATAATAATAATGATAAAGATGATTCATTTTATTGAAGATATAGCTGTCTCTACATTGCCTCGTGTGCAATAATGCTTTGTCCTCGAGGATAAATAGATTTGGCCGCACGACGTCTTTAAGAAGTTGCGTACGTTCTCGTCACCAGGGAAACCTGAAGGAGGAGATCAAACAGCTGCAGGGGTCCGAACACACACTGATGGAGCGACTGGCCGAACTCAAGCAGAAGAAACTGGACTTCCAGGTGAGCACAGTGTTGTCTATTTGCACAGTGTGGTGGTCAATAGTCCATGAGGGGCGGAGCTTCAGTGCCAATAGCTGTCAATAGTGGGATGATAGGCAGAGTAACTAGGTCATTATCTAGTTGAGGGATTAACGCATTTATATAACACTATTACACTGAGGTAACTGGGTTATGGTCAGTTGAAGACATTTTTTAATTTTTTTATGGTTTATTTGATAGGGACAGATACAATGTACATCGACAAACTGAGAACAGCTATCCAATGCAAGTATCATAGTGCTTATAGCGGATGCTAATTCGCAACACCTCTCCCTAAGGGGGGTAGTTTCCCTCGCAGGGGAAACTCCAAATGAAATGACCACAATCCATTGCTTAATGTTACTTCCGCCGAGGGGAACAACTAGCGGCAACTGGAAAGCGTCCACTTCCTCTGATTCAAAGGAAACTATGGTCCTATTGTCCCAAAATGGAGGCGGTCTTTGCGATGTGAAGCCGTGATGTACAAGCCCTGTTCAAAACCGTTACGTTTTAATTGATTCGCTAGTGGCCATGGTATAAGCGGGATAATCCATATATGTGTATGTGTATGTGTATGTGTATGTGTATATATATATATATATATATATCTCTAATCCGAGGGTTTGGTCACTGAATGTTCTCACTCCACCTTTTCCCCAGGGCCTTGGTATCTGTTCGTGACCATGTTAATGCTTACCTGTCAACAAACAAGCTAGAACAAATTGCCTGATTGACTGTTCCCCTCCCTGTCCCTAGGGGATGCTGGAAGAGGCACGTGCCAAAGTGCAACAGCAGTACGAGGCCATGAGAGAGGCCCTGGAGCAGGAGGAGCGGTCGGCCTTGCAGTGTGTGGTCCAGGAGGAGACCAAGGCCATCGGGGGCCTGGAGAGCCACCTCGGCAGGCTCCAAGGCTCCCTGATGTGCGTCCAGAAGGGCCTGCACACCCTGGAGGGCCTGGCTGACGCCAAGGGGGAGCAGCGTGTCCAGGAGCAGGCCTTCATCATGGTGAGACGCAGGGCCCCTTAAAGGGCCCCTATGTTACCACCAGGAGTGTGATTAGCTATTACAAGCCGTTTCAAAGTTGTGATGTCTGATGACGAGATCAGTCTACCAGCCTACGCAGTGGACTGTACCAACTGGGTGGCCACTCCCACATCTGGGTGGCCACTCCCACATGTGATGTCACTAGAGGGTCATCACATGACCATTTTGAAACAGCTTTTAAAGGTTAATCCCGCTCAAACCTGGTGGTACAATAGTAGTCCCTTAATGCTGCTTTAGCATTAGCGCTGCGGGTGCAGCTAGAACGCGAGGCGTGCGCATCCGGGTTCAGAGCTTTGTACTTTGGGCAGTGCGGTTTGAGCCAGTCTAAGCCAACAATCTTAGTAATAGACTTCATCATTTGTAAAAATAGAGAACAACCTCAATAATACATGTGTTTTGAAATACTGCATATGTGTATGCATATACATTTGGGGGGTTATTTCCTTCAGCCATTTAGGTCATTTAGACATTTATTCCTTCCACAAAGACATTGAAATGTTCTTTTCTCTTTTTTTTTCTCTTTTACAGGAGTACAGCAAGATCACCCAAATGTAAGCTGATTTATTAATATACCTTCTGATGTTTGCACATGCATTGTGTCTATTAACCATGTTCTGTGGATCTTCTTCGATGCTCCTATGCATCCAAAATGGAGGTGGCCATTGCAATGTGACATCGAGATGTACAAGCCCTATACACACATATCACATCTCCTTGCCTCATTTCAATTTCGACCCTGTCTCTGTTGCCTCCCTTGTCAGGTTCAGTGAAGTGGGTCCCTGTGTTGTGGACCTGGACTCCCCGGGGGAGGTGGACCGCGCCCGGCTGAAGTGCCTGCAGAGGTGGACAGAGAAGAGGCTGAACAACCTGGTTATCTCACTGCCCGAGAGAGACCCCTACAGACTGCTGTGTAACACATTTTTTCATCATAATCTCACCGGATTAAGGCATTTAAATATTCTGTCTGTCTGTTACATTGGGTGGTTTGAGACATGGATGGATAGGTTTTATTGTTAAAGGTGCAGTAGGCAAGATTTGAGAGCTATTATTTGAGTGTATTTTTTTCAGAAATGGTACAGCCATCCCTCAGCTGTAAGTGAGTGAAATGCTCTTGAGTGGGCCTGGGCCTGCCCTGTATGAGGCCATTTAGATTTTAGACCGCTCCCGGGTGATTTCTGACCAATCAGGGCATCTCTTCCCTGGTTGGTTCGGGGGAATCCATCTTGCCTGTCCATCACAGGTGCGTGAAATGCAACACTTCTCAATGGTGGAGAAACGTAGGGAGGGAGGGGTTGTTTTTTGGTTGTTTAGTTTAAAAATCTCGCTCTCTTTACAACTCTTGAATCTTACCTTGGCACCTTTTAAAACACTTTTTTCTCCATAGTTCGTCATGTAGAAGATCTATTCCTTCATCTCTACGACTACTACTTCTCTGCTCTCTCTCGGTTCTCGGCCTCATTGAAGTCTTTGTTTGTGCAGATGGGACCATGCCCTCCCTGGACGCGGACACGGCCCACCCCAAGCTGCTGCTGTCGGACGACAACAGACAGGTGGCCTACTGCGAAGTCCAGCAGGCCTACGCAGAGCAGGGGGCTCGATTTAGCGGCTTTCCCCAGGTCCTGGCCTCGAAAGCCATGGACCAGGGCCGCTGGTACTGGGAGGTGGAGGTGTCTTCGGAAGACGCCGGCCACTGGAAGGTGGGGTTGTGCGAGGCCCAGATCGCGAGGAAGGGCCAGAAGAGCACCTGCCGTCTGGGCTTCAATCCCCACTCCTGGTGCCTGGGAGCCGAGCGGGGCAAGGTGGAGGCCATGCACGACAAGGCGGCCGTCTCGGTGGCCACGGAGCGGCTGCAGAGAATAGGAGTGTTCCTGGACTGCGACGAGGGCGTGTTGTCGTTCTACAGCGTGACACCAGGGGGCGCCCTAGCCCTGCTGCACACTTACAGGCAGAGGTTTGCTGAGCCACTGTACCCTGCCTTTTCTGTCTGCAAAGCACAGCTGACCATCTGTGATCTGTTCAAAATGTGAACCCCAGAGTGAGTGGGCAAAAGACAACCCCGTGGCTCTTTTTCGAGAAGGGCATCTCGATGCTTTCTTTTATGTGCGGTTTTAATTATGTATCGATCACAATTGTGCTTGAATTTAATTGTGTTCAAGCACATATATAATGTGTCAAATTCTCGCTGTCTTACTAATTTTCCTCTAATCAGGATTTTACATTTTACATTCCAAAAAAAAATGTTGTTTTTTTTATACTGATTTTTCTTTCCAGAGCTATATTCTATACATATCATAGCAGTCTTTCTGGTCCAAATCAATACATTTGTTTTGAATCATTTTACTTAAAACGTGTTTTTGTATTGTGTTTTATCAACATTTTATCTTTCTGAAAAGAATAACACCAATGTGACACGGGGTCAGTTGAATAAATGCCCTGCGCGGTGCTTTTCTACGTGACCAGAGACAGGTATTGTGTATGTAACTCTACACCCTCACTGCCCCCACAACGACGACAAACACCGCAGTCAGCGGGAACTCGCAGAGCGTCACTAATCACAAATACTGCTAAACTGCTCCCTTCCCGCACGAGTGGCATAAGTCATTCATTGGGCGCGATGGCCCTGTGTGTCGCTGACGTCATTCTGACCGGGGCCAGAAGGATGTTTACACATTCCTTACGGCCAATTAGAGCAGGAGAATGACGGCGTGCTGAGATTGTGCTGCCTTCAATGCAGCCGTTCAGAGGCCACCGGCAAACACTGAGGTTGAGCACCGCTGCTTTATCAAACACATTGAAATCCCCCTTTGTTTATTTTGGGTGTATTTTCTAGATCTGGTTTTCCTGACTCTTCTTCTGCATATGCCGTCGACACGTCGGGCTGACAGCCCCATGTTTGTACCGCGTAAACGGTGAATCTGTCCTCAGGTGTCCTATCCATAGCAACGATTTCAGGGATGTAGCCATGCGTGCGGGTCCATGCCAAAATCCTGTCTCTCTGCCCCCCCGGTGGCCTGGAATGCATGTCTCACTCTCCTCACTAGCTACAACAAGGAGCACAGATTCCTAACATTTCTATTAGAAAGGGCCTTATCCATTTTCCTCCACTGAACATGAAGGGTCTTAGTAGGTTAATTACATCTGCTTTTCCTGCCGGTGACAGACTTGTGTCTTAATAATACCTCTCACAAATGTCCTTTACACTTGGTTGTATTAGAAGAGAAAGGAGTCAGAGCACCTTACAAATCCCACATCAATAAATGCATCAAATTCTCGTTGAAGAGTAAAGACGTGTTTAACTCTGGAATTGGTATTTCTGCAAATCTTACTAATACAACTTTTTTATATCTACCAGTATTTGTATTGTAGTTCAGTGTCAGCTATGCCGATTGCTGAGCCACAGAGTGCTGCATACATACATAGAGATGACCGGCATGCAACACCTCTCAGAGGTATGTTGTCGGTACACAACACACCTGGGTGTCGAGTACACTGTTTGAACACGTCTGACTATAATGGGATGCCTAAAGTGTAATGACCAGGTGATTCATTTATTACCATGCAAACCGAGAAGGGATCATATCTCCCACGTCCCCATTATTATTTACTGTGCCAGCTTTTTAGACTTTTTACTATGTATATGCCATCACCCATTTGACCCATATTTGTCTCTGCCTGAATTCCCAGACTTGCAATATTACATTCCTATGTCTCGTCTGCCGGCATGCTGGTTCACAACCCGGCTGTTCAAAAACACACTGTGCAGGTGTGGCGTTGCTCGGCCCAGAATGCGCAAAAGTAAGACCTGATGTTCATATCATTATTGCTCTATCTTTGGATATGTAATTTTCACCCCTGTCCCTGTGGCTTATTACTGTCGCCATCGTTCAACATAGAAGCCTCCTTATCTCCCAGGAGCAAGACCTGTGCTCACAGCACAACGTCAGCCAGTCTGAAATAAAACATGATGCAACAGTGATTTATCTCATCCTTTCAGTTTGATTTTCTGTGTCAAGATATTCTGATGCCTCTATTCTTATAGACAGACAGATATAAGATAGATGGATACTGTTTATCATGATCTGCCTGCATCTCCCATGCAAGGACTTCCTGTAACTTTATTTCTCTTATGTCACATTATTAATTCCTTTTCATGTCACGCTATTGATCCCTCAAAGGTTACAGACCTTGTCCTGCTGCCCTGTCCTATCTCTCAGATCGGTTTAGAGCACACACTGAACAGCATAATATTGCCATTTAGTATTGAAAAGACGGCCGCCCTTTTGTAAATTAACATAATAATGAACATAACATCATAAATCCTTGACATGGTCTCATTTAGCCTCTGTGTATATCAATCTTTGCTCTTCTTCTATTTATAATCAATTCCACTTTTGTTCTATTCTTTGTCTTTAAATGATATGCTATTATCACCAGCCGAGATGTGAATTGAAAAGCCACACACTCCAGGCATAATTGAAAGGCTTGCTTAAGCTGCCAATCAAAGAGTTAACCAAACTGACTTTGGAATTGCCTTTCATATCCCACTCTGGTTTCTCTAGTAGTCCAATATCCATCCTGCCTCTCGTGTGTCCCCTACAGGAGGTTTTAATCCAGACTATAATTACCATGTGACCCTGGGTTGTCCCTATGGACGTCCCTGCTCGGGGTTGGTTTCCACAATCCAGATGGTAAGTCATCCCACCTCAATGTCCCCACCTGTACCTCTAGGAGCACTTCAGCAAAGCCACTTCGACCCCCATCGCTAACCTCCCTAGATGAACCCAAGCCGAACGCACGCGCCCATCTCACCAAAGTAAAAGCCCTTCACTTCATTTTATTTTGCCGTTTCATTTGACTCAGTGTTTCTGTTTGTGGCGCTGCGATGAAAAAGTGCAACGCTTAACAGCAGAGGGACACTCGTGGTGGAAACGCAAACGCATGGGTCTCGGTCAGCTGACGTGCTATTGTTAAGCCGTACGTTTGGTTTCCAAGGACACGGCGTTTGTTCTGTGTGTGGCGCGCTGAGAGCTTAATCACGTTCATGGGTGTCCCGTGTCACGTCTGCTGCGTGGGGACGGGATGTGTGAATTGAGCTTGGGACTTGGGAGTTGATTGCTTGTGTCAAAACTCAACTTTCTGGTTTTCCCTCTCTTCTCTCTTCTCTCGCTCAGGCGATAATACAGTACAATAACATAATAATAATAAACATACAGAATCACAGACACATGCACATGCACATACACACCCACCCACACACACACACACACACACACACACACACACACACACACACACACACACACACACACACACACACACACACACACACACACACACACACACACACACACACACACACACACACACACACACACACAACCTGCAGAACACAATTGGGTCACTAGCTGTGGGAATATAATGAGGAGACAGAAACACTTTGTGATTTGATAGGTGCCAAAGAAATGATGATTATTAGGCTTATTAAAAACTGCCTGTAATGTAACCCTTGTAAATCACCTTGTAGACCAGCAATGTGAGCAATACAGACAGAGGACTCAGGGCTTCATTAGAGAAATGTAATATGTGTTTAAAGTATCATTATCATTATCTTGCCTATATGCTACATGAATGAAGATGAGTGTGGAGAAATACAGAGAATCACAGATGGGTGACCCTTATACAAATAAGCCTTAGATGTTTAGTGTCCCCAATATAGTCTGATTCTCAGGGCTACCGTGAGGAGAACAGTACCGATGGGTACATTACACACAAGCTTTATTATTGGGGTTTGCACCCCCTGCCCAGGAAGTCAATCCAGGCGATAATCTGTGTGTCCTCTCCACGCTCGTGAGAGCCCAGGCGTGACAACTGAGCTGGACAACTCCTTGACCGACCCCTGGGGAGGCCAGAAAAGGCATAATAAGTGTCCGACAGGAAAGGCATTATTATTGCCACATTGATCATGTGGTCCCTCAAAGTTGTTGATTACACAGCAAAACACGTTACCATCCTTGGGTCAGGGATATCTCTTTTCATCCTATTTGAAACCCTATAGTGCCTTTATGCCATTCTGTACCTTGTGGAGGTCAGAGTGAAGGTCAAGTGATAACCCTGCGACTGTCTTAAAATAGACACACACTCTCCCTATACTCTACTTATGTTTTATTCATTTAAACATTTAGTTTATGTTGAACTTTGATAATACATGCTTTATCTGGGTATTCCTCATCTATATATGTAGTGAGAGGGATTAAGTGTGTTATCCAAGTATATTTGTTTAAATTGTGCATGTCTTAGAGGTTTTTAATGTGTTTATCCATGAGCTCATTTATTGTTTGAGTAGAAGTGATTTTCATTGTGCTCATCCATGTTGCCACACACACATCTTTATGTTGACTCAGAATTGGTACAGGCATATTTGTTTTCTTTGATTTGTTATATGTGTAAACTACCTCTATTTATCTGTATAGTGTAGTGGTATGTCCAGCTGATGGGGAGCTGGGGAAAGGGCCACAGGGGAGGAGCCTAATCTTTAGGTCCACATAGTAAATAATGCATAGGTTGATGTGATTGGTTAGTGCATGGAGGAGGAAAACACAAAGGGAGCAATTATAACATGAAGTCTAAGCCAAGAATATCAGTTCTTTGCAAACCAACTTGGCCTTTGGTATTGCGTGTTTACCAGTGATAATAAAAATATTGAAACTTCGTCTTTCTCGATCTCTGTATTTTGTTAAGTGTGGTTTATCTACGACGGTTCAAAGGTGTGGAGGAAGGTACGGGTTAGCGCTGAGAGCCGAATCTTCAAGCGATTGTCACAGCTAGACGACAGACCTCGTGAAGGGAAAACGCACGCCCAAGGACATGCTGGAGAGGTCGCGCTCACCAGGTGGCTGCTGGGAATCCTGGCCTCCATTAGCCAGAGCTTATGGAGGCTTTATGTAGAAAGGCGACACCGCTTCCACTGTTGCCTCTGCTATAAAACACCTGTCCCGATAATCACAGCGGTTGGGGTGGGATGAGTGGGTGCACAGATGGATCAATATGGAGTAATAGCAGTTAACATTGTGGCAGATGAAGACAGCGCAATTCAAGAAATGTTTTGAAGTTTATTGGCCGAGCGTCATGAGGTGACGGCATGAAACTAACTGACGAAACTGGATGATGTTGGTTCAAGGCTTTGTTTGGCCTGAAATGATGGCCACCTTCCAGCTGTGTTGTGTTGTGAAAAGCAGTTTCTCTTGAAACTCTTACTCACGTGTGTTCTTTGCTATCATATGATTAACACTTCCTGCTCTTTGCAACAAACTGATCTCACACTATGTACTCTGCACATGTCACCAACAACGTACTCATTCTGATCATGAGGAGTTGCTTTTATAATTCAACCCTGTCTCATCAAAATTACGTTCCCAGGGAACTATTCGGCATTCTCAATTACGTTTGTCTGAAAACGTATTTTGTCCGTGATTACGTTTCATTGAACGTATCGCAAATACGTTCGTTCTCAGCCTATTTTTTGCCATTTATTTACCTATAGAATTATGTTTGGTTGAAACGTATCCCAGATATGTTAAATGTCAACATATATCATATTATTGTCATTAAGGCATATTTCCCTTTCGGGGAACGTTTCATTTAACGTATTTTGTCCCTGATTACGTCTTGAATCTGAATTGAGCATATGTTTTGTTATTTATTTACCTCTTGGATAATTTACATTGAATTGAAACGTATCCTCAATAGGCTACGTTAAATATCGATAACATTTGTCCGGGGAGGGGGGGGGGGTCCGGTCCAGGTCCGACCCTCCCCGGACCGGACCGGCGGGGGGAGGATGGCCGGTCCAGTGGTGGGCCGGTCCAGGACCCTGAATGCTCCCAGTCCGACCCAAATAGATGCACCTGCATTTATACATGACGGGCCGCAGCATGGGCCGCTGTATAGCCTACTACAGTATAAATGTATACTCATGATCATTAACGATACAGCAGTGTTGTGGCCATCGCTAAGAAATGTATGCTTCTTTTCCGAGAAATATCGTAATTTCATTGGTTTGTTGCGTCAATTTACACTACAGTTCCCATGAGTGTCAGCGACCGTTGCTATGGTGACGACGCCAGCTTTTATTAAAATGTTTTATATTGCCGATGGGTGGTTATCGTCAGTGGCTGGCGAAATACTGCCCTGTAGCAGTTATATTGAAATGTAAAGAAAATAATGTGTGTATAATGAAAATCGACCAGCCACAAACGGTACAGGAAACATAATTTGAAGCTTTCTGATTGGCTGAACTGGCCCAGATATGTAAGCCAACACACTGTGAACATAATTTGTACTTTTTATGTGTACCTTTTAAAGCCAGCACAGTTAGAAATGCAAGCTTTTATATTTAGGATAAGATATATTTTACTGTAAGATGGACATTATTATACGTCACGCGCAACACGTACCCTGACTACGTTGGTCCAAAGTGCCAAACGTAGAGGGGTTACAATAAAGACCCTTAAATTGTATGACTGTTACATTTTTCTGCCTATTCTTTTACTATTATTGTCCCACACCACAATGTGTGTCCCACAATGTGAACTCCAAACAATTCATGTTCATCCAATTCATGGACAAGCTGGAAACACGTCTAAAAACACTTGAAATAGAATATAGCCTACATTTATATTTTTACAACATCAATCTCCCTATAATATGAACAAAATATGATCAGGTTATACTTTCTCTCTTGAAAACGGGCAAAACGCTAACCCTAACCCGGAAAATGAATTTAAAGAACTACAAACGTTCGGAAAATGCAATACACTGAAGTGTGCGGCGCCATGTTTTTTGTAGTCCTAAAGCCCCTTATGTTACTATGGCAGAGGCCTACTTTCTTTCAAAAGCTCATATCTTGGTCAATTAAAAACAACTGTGGGTAAAAATGTAACTACACACAGACATACATTCGCATTACCATATTGTTAATCCAGGGCAATCCTGTCAGCCCTGGGGAAGGGAACACAATGGCTATAAATGGTCATATTAAGTAATATGGAAATATGTATATGAATCATTTAAGGGGTAAATGGGGTCTAAACTGCTCCAAATTGAAAAGCATGACTAAGGATAAGGTCACCATCAATATGTTGAACACATTTTGCCACTAAATATCCCTTAAAATATGTTTTAGTGATTTTATCCATCTTGGCTCTATATAGGCTCTGAGAAAGTACACATCAAAGTGCCTTCTCAGTGAGCAGATAAAAATGAAACTTTGTCGTAGGATGACAATGAAGACACCATTGGAAAGGTCTTGATCTACAGAATACAGATCTGCCACTGTGGACATTCTGGATGGTTCCTGCTCCTCAGGAATGCCCTTTGAACTTTGAACCTAAGGCTCTTTTAAAGGCTTACAGAAAAGCAACACAATGTGATACAAACATGGGGAAAACATTTTTGGAAAGCTCTTGACTTCTTCTATCATGTCCTTTGTGGCCTTTGCCAAACCATTAGGGGGCGCTACTGGGTAAGGTCAAAACCAGATTTCACCCAATTAACAATAGTAAAAATGAAATCTGACTAAATAAATGTGCTCCCCGGTCCCTAAAACATATAATACACTTGCGAAGTTCCTTGACACATTTTCACATAATAGGGAAAACGTAAACTAAACATTTTAGAACTAGCCTACAAACAAAATGGCGGAAAAAACATGGCGCCGCACACTTGAGTGTATTGCATTTTCCGAACGTTTGTAGTTTTTTAAATTCATTTTCCTGGTTAGGGTTAGGGTTAGCGTTTTGCCCGTTTTCAAGAGAGAAAGTATAACCTGATCATATTTTGTTCATATAATAGGGAGATTGATGTTGTAAAAATATAAATATAGGCTACATTCTATTTCAAGTGTTTTAGACGTGTTTCCAGCTGCTTTGTTTGTCCATGAATTGGATAAACATGAATTGTTTGGAGTTCACCTTGTGGGACATACATTGTGGTGTGGGACAATAATAGTTTTTTTTTTATTTTTTTATTGTCAACAATATTATGACATTATAACATAAACAGTAGTACAGTAAGGACAGTACTTCCGGCTGATAGGTCCTCCCAGGTGGTCACGGCGTCTGTCAGCTGTAGCCCCTAGCAACCTGACGTCATTGAAACATGGTGCAGGAATCAGAGAGAGAAAACATAGAGTAACTAACCAATAGGACAAACATCCGATCGTAACTCGTCACTTTGTCAACATTAGTTTCTCCCGCTGCCACGGAATAATGTGTTGATCAGCAAATCAACCTCAGACGTGTAGTGGGCGAGGGTTTGATCCGTCAGACGGAGTGACGTCACAAGGGAGTCCTGTGGAATCTGAAAAAGTCACGTGAATCTTGAAAGTCACGTGACTTGGACGCAAAACCATGGGAAAAGAATAGGCAGAAAAATGTAACAGTCATACAATTTAAGGGCCTTTATTGTAACCCCTCTACGTTTGGCACTTTGGATCAACGTCAGGATACGTGTTGCGCGTGACGTATAATAATGTCCATCTTACAGTATAATATATCTTATCCTAAATATAAAAGCTTACATTTCTAACTGTGCTGGACTGGGAATGCTCCCAGTCCAGGGTCGGACCTGGACCGGACCTGGACCGGACCCCCCCCCCCCCAGCCCCGGACCGCCCCCCCGCCCCCGACAAATGTGTTATCGATATTTAACGTAGCCTATTGAGGATACGTTTCAATTCAATGTAAATTATCCAAGAGGTTAATAAATAACAAAACATATGCTCAATTCAGATTCAAGACGTAATCAGGGACAAAACACGTTAAATGAAACGTTCCCCGAAAGGGAAATATGCCTTAATGACAATAATATGATATATGTTGACATTTAACATATCTGGGATACGTTTCAACCAAACATAATCCTATAGGTAAATAAATGGCAAAAAAATAGGCTGAGAACGAACGTATTTGTGATACGTTCTATGAAACGTAATCACGGACAAAATACGTTTTCAGACAAACGTAATTGAGAATGCCGAATAGTTCCCTGGGAACGTAATTTTGATGAGACAGGGTTGTTATAATTATATGCCTCTGCTTATATCTCATGATTCTGTCTTACTTCAGCAGAAAGGCACCGAGGTTAGTGTGACCCTAATTATTGGTCATATGGTAGATATAAAATATAACCATACTTTTAATTGTAAACATAGCAGCTTGCAGCACGCTTAAAGACTGGTGTTCAAACTAAGGCAGTATACCTGACACCCAACCTCTACCTGCTCCTTAATGACATGCATCTGAAAATGCATCTGAAGGAGGACGTTAAAAATCGACCTCTGATATCTTTCACGACACTTATCGCTTTAGATCATTTAAAACGAAATTCATATTTTCAATGAAATTAAAATATACTTCACAACATACAGTATAGGTGACCCACAGATGCAATACCACTGTCCACGCCTGGTTGGAGTGAAGGAGGCTACATCTTATCTCCTGTTGCGTCACGATGTCTTCTGGAGGTGTCTTGGTGTTTTTGACATACTGATAGCAGTATGTCTCAAAATGTCAGCCAGAAAAGGGCTTAGCATTTCCCAAAGGCCCCTGATCCCATGCAGAGACACTGTTTCTATGCTTGGAGCGCCCCCCCAGTTACACTACCATGCTAAATTATAACCCGTTTTACTCTCATTTCTTACTGCTTAAATCATTACATTACAGTATTTAACTTACAGTGAGCAGTGGAAGACGTATGGTGACTGACTGTACAGGAAAAACATTGCTTAATGTTCCTTCTCTTCTCCTCCGGATGAATATGGGAATAAATAATGATCATCTCATCATCTCATCATCCCTGCTATCTGCCTGTCACTTCTTACGTCATTCACAATAAAAATTCACATTTTCCCCAGAGGCACACACCTACTCACACACCTGAGTATCTAAATACTAAATGCACTTGGTACTACAAAACACATAACGTCTAAATCATTTTGCAGCAGTTAAGTAGCCAGATAAATTCCCACACAAGGCTTTGCATACATATAGAGTAGCATCCAATGCATGTTATAACCAGCATGTCGTTTTCTGTAAGTGATCGCTGACAGCTGTACATCCACGCCGGTTTAACCCTGAACCCACTTACAATAGCAGCAGACACTGTTCAGCTCGGATTCCTCTGGGGGAACGACAGCTCAACAGCAACAGCAGCACTGACTTTGCACCAAGCGCTGGTGTGATATGCCGGAGATGCAGACACCTTAATCAAACCCCCCCAGCCCCCCCCCCCCCCCCCCCCCCCCCCCAAGACGAACAGCTTCTGTTACATGGTGATGTGTGAGGGGAGTTGCTATCGCCTGCCTGCCTACCAGCAAGGTCTTGTTTTGCCTCATGACAGCGCAGTTCATGTTCAGCAGCATTGTTCATTTGCCCCCTCTCAATGAGCGAATATATACTGTGACCCACCTTACACAGAACAAATCAATCCAGCCCTCGGTCCGGTGACCGTCTTTCGATGGACTGTGATTGGCTCAGCCTCAGCCCCAGCTGAGATTGATTTCAAGACAACAGTTATGACCTATGGGTGAAACGAGACCCAGGGATGAACTCCCCTTGACACATATAGTGAGTACGCTCGTATCATGAAGTTAATACTTTTTACTATAAGGTGGTTTACGCTTTGGTTGAGAACATACATGGAAAATGGAGGCTTCTTGTAAAAATGTATTGCCTGTAAGGTAATTTAACTTAACGTTGTTGCTTGTTATGCTATGGTTTGTAGGCCTTATAGTAGGCCTAATATAAACATTGATCCTGCAATTTTCCCCCGGCTTGTTAAATGATTCCTTCCATCATGTCTTTATTACTTTACCTCCTACTTTATTGTTATATTGGATTTCTGACGGCTGCTCATATGACATCATTATCATTATTATTATGACAGCCGTATCCATCCGGCCCAAATGTTCATATCCTGCGGTTTATTATCTCCATTTTTATGATGACAGACTTTTTTTCAAAGGAAAAAAAAGTCTGCTGGTATTAACTATTCTTCCGAGGATAGACGATAGTCCTGTCTGTCTGTTATCAATGAAACAGGTTCAAGACAATCTCTGCAATGATGTCTCTGCTGCTGAATAATATTCGGGCGCCGCTGAAGTGCCCTAGTGTTTCATGCGGTATCCACCGTGGAAGGAGGAGAGGAGTCGGCCCACGTTAGCTGTGAAATGAGTCGGGCTCTGAGCCAGTTCCCTCCGCATAAGCAGCATGCCGTGTTACCTAAACAGCGTGAGCCCGGTGCAGGAAGTCATTGAGGCATGTATACACTCTGCGGTGCTTCTGTGTTGACCCCCAAGGGACCGTGCTGCACGACACCATAACAAGCCAGGAATTCAGCACCGTTTCCAAGCACCAAGAAGAGGCGGGTGTCGATTGAGTTCGGGGTCCGTCTCTCATGGCGGCGTTTTTTATTGCTCGTAAATCGTCGTGAATCGAAGGCGGTTGTTAAACAAATAATAATAACCACCTCCTTTGCAAGCTCGCCAGGCGGGCACAATAATGAATTAGTCATTTGTTATACTCAATGGAGTTCTCTACATATACACAAAGGCTCATGGCCAGACTCCATGATCCTTCTTTCATCTCTTTCTTTTCACACCATGGGTCAAATGCTGCTTAGCATTAAACACAATAGGCCTACATCACGTATAGCTTCCGGTTCTGCTTTAAGATCCGGGACGAAGATGATCAAATATTCATTAAAGCGACACGTGGGTTACTAATTGTCTGTTTGTCTCACAGAACAAATAAGAGCCGTGTTCTTAATATAGGCCTAGCGCTTGGCCGAGATTACATTTAATTAAACATGAAATGAACACATGCCATTGTTAGTGTTACTGTAAGGAGAGCAGATGCTTAATAGTTAGATCCCCCCCATAGTAACACACTGTGTCAAAGTTTCAAAGGATTTCTTATATATAACAAATACTTTTGGTGCTAACATTTAAAATATTGTAGAGAACTTCAATGTTTTCTTTTTTTTTTTTTATTCCTGACCCTTTTTTAGTCAATGTTGTTGCATAGCAATCTCCTTCCCTACATTTATGTACCTTTCTCTATAGAAAGGTACAAAAAGATATAGTATTGAATGCAAATTACTATGATTTACAAAATGTTCAAAGTGATCTTAGATCTAGGTGAGCGATCTACAGGGAGAGAGTATTGTATTGTATTGTATTGTATTCTGCTGTTGAAATAATAATAATTCTGCTGTCTGCAACTCTCCCAGGTGGATACCCAACCAGGCCCAGGGCACATGGCTGTGGTCCCTCAAGTCCCTCACTCACCTTGTCCTCCTCACCCCCCTGTCTGTTGGCTTACAACAGGCGGGTAGCGTTGCCATGCCAATACATCACGATACATTAAACAGATGACCGCAA
>JAOPHQ010000470.1:0-10000 GCA_030340625.1 Merluccius polli
TTGCCGCGAGGAACGGACGCCATCTGGATTTGAGTTTTTTTTTGATATGTCCAAAGTTTTCATTCAGGAATGATACTGACAGTTGTTTGACCACAAAAGGAAGAATGAACCCCACAAAATGAATTCACCCGAAGCCATTTCCTTTCGTATTTGACGATGCCCCCCTATGCATACGGGAATTTCATCTGTGACATTGTTTAAGTGGAGGGAACTTGACTTTGAGCACCTTGAAAAGCGCTATACAAGTCGAATGCGTTATTATTATTATTATTATTATTATTATGGGGTACATTTTTTTTGCTATTCGGGACGCAACAGTCTCTCCGTCTCTCATCTGTCTTTCTTCATCCGTTGTTGAATGTCCTGCAGTGAGCGACGGAGAGCAAGCTGATATTTGCACTAGGCTCTTAAAGGAGCTATAGACGATATTTAGCCACTAGAGGTCGCAGTAGAGCGACAGGTTCCCCAGAACAAAACAAGTGGGCGTGTCCTTTACCTTATTTAGCTCCTCCCCCCTAACTCCTCCCCCCCCTCACTTGGTGTTGTCTGTAAGACAAAGTTACCTTTGTGAATAATGTCAATGACTTCATCCTCTGGTCAGACGCCATTACTCCACTATATCTCTACATAGCCAATAGTTGTTTGCCGCTATATTAATGTTCAAAATATCATCTGTAGCTCCTTTAATTTATTATTTTAATGTTAAAACTGTAAAAATGTAAAAACAATGTTTATTAAATCGGTTTGAAATGTTACACAGGCCCAACCCTAGTCTCAAGTCTTTTGGATTGAAGTCCAAGTAAGTCCTGAGTCATTAGAGTCAAGTCTGAAGTCTCACTTTTTGGCTTCAAGTCTTCTCAAGTCACTTTTAGTGTGTGTGTGTGTGTGTGTGTGTGTGTGTGTGTGTGTGTAGTAGTAGACGTTTAACAACTATTTCATATTGTGGCTTAACTTCTTGTTTTATAAATGAGTCATGCATTATTTTAATGTGTTTCTATTTATAATAATAAGATTGGACATTTTAATTCTGGAAACACAAACTCTAACCACCTCTTTGCCGCCTCTTCTTTTAGTGTTTTATTTTTAAATCCAAAATTAAGACCTATTCAGAGATAGTTGTTTATTGGCCATAACTAGCAAGCAACCACTTTGTACATGCACACACATCAATGGCTTTCCAAAAAAAAAAAAAGAATAACAAAGTTGTCTTCTTCTGCCAAATCCTCGCGGTGGGAAAATGTGTCCGTGGTTAAATATTGAGATACTGGAGAACAAATAACAAGTAGTGAAACTTGAAATAATAAAATAATAACATCTGCTCGAAATAATAAAATCCCAGACTGCTGATTGTTTGCTTTCACAAACACTTTACACTACATGAAGAACATGTCTTACAGCAGTGATTATAACATGCAGAACATGTCTTACAGCAGTAATTATAACATGCAGAAGAACATGTCTTACAGCAGTAATTATAACATGCAGAAGAACATGTCTTACAGCAGTAATTATAACATGCAGAAGAACATGTCTTACAGCAGTAATTATAACATGCAGAAGAACATGTCTTACAGCAGTAATTATAACATGCAGAAGAACATGTCTTACAACAGTAATTATAACATGCAGAACATGTCTTACAGCAGTAATTATAACATGCAGAAGAACATGTCTTACAGCAGTAATTATAACATGCAGAAGAACATGTCTTACAGCAGTAATTATAACATGCAGAAGAACATGTCTTACAGCAGTAATTATAACATGCAGAAGAACATGTCTTACAGCAGTGATTATAACATGCAGAACATGTCTTACAGCCGTAATTATAACATGCAGAAGAACATCTCTTACAGCCGTAATTAGAACATGCAGAAGAACATGTCTTACAGCAGTAATTATAACATGCAGAAGAACATGTCTTACAGCAGTGATTATAACATGCAGAACATGTCTTACAGCCGTAATTATAACATGCAGAAGAACATGTCTTACAGCAGTAATTATAACATGCAGAAGAACATGTCTTACAGCCGTAATTATAACATGCAGAAGAACATGTCTTACAGCAGTAATTATAACATGCAGAAGAACATGTCTTACAGCCGTAATTATAACATGCAGAACATGTCTTACAGCAGTAATTATAACATGCAGAACATGTCTTACAGCCGTAATTATAACATGCAGAACATGTCTTACAGCAGTAATTATAACATGCAGAAGAACATGTCTTACAGCCGTAATTATAACATGCAGAACATGTCTTACAGCAGTAATTATAACATGCAGAACATGTCTTACAGCAGTAATTATAACATGCAGAATAACATGTCTTACAGCCGTAATTATAACATGCAGAACATGTCTTACAGCAGTAATTATAACATGCAGAAGAACATGTCTTACAGCCGTAATTATAACATGCAGAAGAACATGTCTTACAGCAGTAATTATAACATGCTGAAGAACATGTCTTACAGCAGTGATTATAACATGCAGAATAACATGTCAAATCAGCATTGTCCTTATCCAGCGTGGTTATCAGTTGAATTAGCATTTCTAACTCCGGTTAGCCTTAGCTAAAAACCGCATCCGCACGTCAGGTGACCCCAAGTGACCCCTGACCTCAAGGTTGGTAGACACTAAGGGTCTTGGGGTCTAATCCCTCAGAACCAATAAACATCGACCGTCCGTCTTTCATGCAACTCATGTTATTGCATATTTCACATGTTTTGAAACACTGTTTAAGTCTTGCATTCAAAATCATCTAAGGCTGTTCCTAGTGGATCATAACCACACACACACACACACACACGCACACGCACACACACGCACGCACGCACGCACACACACACACACATGTACACACACACATGTACACACACACATGTACACACAGGATCAGGCCGCTATTAGGAGACTTCATATTGTTCATATGTTATCCCCACTGTGGCGAGTGTTAGGATCAGCCAAGTGATGCACACAAACACACACAAACACACACACACACACACACACAAACACACACACCACATGCATGCTGTGAATGCATGTGTACTAGTGTGTACATGTCTTGTGTGTGTCTTTGTGTTACGCTCCATGTGTGCTTTCGTGTGTGCGCGTGCCTCTTTGTGGTGCTTTGTGTTGTGTGCATGTGTATGTGCGCCTTTATGTTGTGTCTTTGTGTTTGTGTGTGTCTCTGCGCTGTGTTGTGATCAGTGTGTAGTGTTTGTGTGTGTGTGTGTGTTGTGTGTTTCATTACGTGTGTGTGTGTGTTTGTGTGTATGAATGCATGTGTACTAGTGTGTGCATGTCTTTCTGTGTGTTTTGTGTGTGTGCTTTCGTGTGTGCGCGTGCCTCTTTGTGGTTCTTTGTTGCTGTGTGTTGTGTACATGTGTATGTGCGCCTTTATGTTGTGTCTTTGTGTTTGTGTGTGTCTCTGCGCTGTGTTGTGATCAGTGTGTAGTGTTTGTGTGTTGTGTGTTTTGTTACGTGTGTGTGTGTGTGTGTGTATGAATGCATGTGTACTAGTGTTTGCATGTCTTTCTGTGTGTGTGTGTGTGTGTGTGTATGTCTTTGTGTTACGCTCCATGTGTGCTTTTGTGTGTGCGCGTGCCTCTTTGTGGTGCTTTGTTGCGTTGTGTTTGATATCTGCTTGATATCGATACCATTCACCTGAGCTTGCTGGTGTACACGTGTGTGTGTGTGTGTGTGTGTGTGTGTGTGTGTGTTGTTGTGTGCGTTTTGCGTTGATGTATTACAAACTTGCCATGCAACATCTTTGTTGTCAGTGAGGATGAGTGAGTTTTGGGGCCCGCAGTCGGCCCCTGCCTGAACACACAGCGGGTTGGAGCCCACTCCTCCTCCCTGCCAGTCAAGCTTAATGGGTGAATGTTAAAAACAAGCCGAGCCTCTGGTGAACGCAACTCTGCTGTTGGAGACCGTAATACTTTAACGAATGGGAAGAGATTTGAATACATTAAAGTTGTTGTTTTTTATAGTAACTCTCTAATGTCACCCAAAAAACAATGCTAACTTTAATCCTAAAACGCAATACAGCCCATATCTCTTATGAACATGTATCAGCCTTTGTTTTTTTTTTTATTTGTGTAATCCTGATTAAGGTTAAAAAAAAAAAATCAATAATACAGATGTGTGTGTTTGGGCTACAGGTTGTCACCATGGCAACAAGACTGCTCCTCTAATATCCCACCTTCTGGCATTATGGGATGTTTTACTAGTCACTATTTAGCTTGTATCCGAGGCGGCTTGCAGCGTATTGAGACGCGTCGTTAAGGCGCAGGTGGGGGGTTAGCATTTAGCTCAAGTATGTGGATATGAGGGAATGGGTCCCAGTAGGCAAACGTTACACCAAGTGGAAAAGGGAATTAGAGAGAATACACACAGGGAGGATCTGGGACGGTTCAGTACTGATGGTTGGGAGTCTGATTGCTGAGGAGTAAAAAGCCTCAACTGTGTCAACAATATTATTTGTTGTCAGAACCAGTTTTGACCTCAAGTCCTCAAAAAAAAGCTTTCTGTTTCATGTTGTCTTTTAAAGTTTTTTCTTTCTTTTTTTGCTCTCAACATATATTTATCTTTTTCTTGTCTTAGTGTTCATGAGGTTCAACGATTCGAACTATAGGCAAATCAATCCGATTTTAATCCAATATCCTGTGTAATTATGTCGTATGTAATATCATTATCATCTTCATTTTCTCCTCTACCTTCAGTCATTTACATCAGCACCTCTCCGCTGAACGTTTGGTCCTTTTGCTTTTTCAAGTATTTCAAGTTTAAGTGTATGCATGCACAGTGTATGCATGCACACAGGGGCTTACCACAATAAAAGCGTGTCGTTTCCCCGCCCCTTAAAGGAATTTGAATGAATGAAAACAAATGAATAGGTGATGAACTGCATGACTCTGGAGACGGGACAGTCAGTCCACCAGCGCTCTCAGCTTGTGTTTTATTCGTCTGTAATCAACAGCTACACACAAACAAATAACAGCACAGCAGTGTATTGGTTTGTGAGTGAATGAATGAATCAACTTTTGATTGCCTATGCCAGGAATTACTGAAGTTTGTATTTGTTTCTAGTTAGTATTGACACTTAAAAGAGTGACAGCTGTCGCCAAACGACACCAACTTTTGGTGTCCACATAAACCAAACGACACATAAACCCTCATTTTACTTCTCAGTAACAGTAAAACAAATTTTAAACAAAACAAATGAATGAATGAATACATTTATCTAAAGTTTTCCCCATGGATGGCTGAAGAGTTTGCGACTGTGTTTGTGGAAGTTGTGTTGTAATGTGTGTTTAGACATCCTAACTCATTAAGCCCAACCAGTTCATTACACACACTTACTGATCACAATGTGGGGGCGAGAGAGAGAGAGAGAGAGAGAGAGAGAGGGAGGAGGAGAGAGAGAGAGAGAGAGAGAGAGAGAGAGAGAGAGAGAGAGAGAGAGAGAGAGAGAGAGAGAGAGAGAGAGAGAGAGAGAGAGAGAGAGAGAGAGAGAGAGAATGAAGTGTGGGAACAATAGGGGGAGAGAGATGCACATATGGAGAGAGAGAGACATTAAGAGTGCAGAGAGAGAGAGAGAGAGAGAGAGAGAATGAAGTGTGGGAACAATAGGGGGAGAGAGATGCACATATGGAGAGAGAGAGACATTAAGAGTGCAGAGAGAGAGAGAGAGAGAGAGAGAGAGAGGTGCAAAGGGTGAGAGAAAAACAAGAAAAGGTGAGCGGGAAGGAGAATGAGGGAGAGAGAAGGTGAGAGGGAGGGAGTGACATGAAAGGGAGGGGGAGAAAGAAGGTGAGAGACAAACAGAGAGGAGGAGACAGAGAGAGAGATGGAGAGAGAGAGACATTAAGAGTGACGAAAGAGAGAGAGAGAGAGAGAGAGAGAGAGAGACATTAAGAGTGGTGAGAGAGAGAGACAACAGGAGAGAGAGACAATGAAGTGTGGGAACAATAGGAGGAGAGAGACGCTCATATCCAACAAACTAAATAATGATAGCAGTAATAATGTTTGAGATGCATCACTTGACCCCCTGCACATACAAAACCATCGACACTCTGTTAACTTTAATGTAACGCATCTTAATGGCGGCTCACTCTGTACTGTAGCGTCATTATGAAACAATCATGAAATCTGCTTTAATGGGTTTATTATTTATTATGCATTTCCTGTCTTTTGTTGCATCTAGAGCAGTGGTTTTTCAAACTGTGGGTCATGGGCTGCAATTTATTGGCGACAATAAACTATTATTTTGTTTTAAAAAAATATATGCATGCATTGCACGCCTTCATGTCTTTCATTTGCATGCCATTAGCATGTTTGAAGACTGAAAACTGACATTTAACATTTAAACAGCATTTTTTTTTCATAGTAAATAACACATTATATTTTTTATCAAAGTTTATAGGATGACTCATCTAACAACAACATCGACGTTCAATATGTGAGCACATTTCCCCCGCTTGGATATGAGAATGTATTGTATGTATTTTACTGCGCAACATATTTAGTTTTGTTTATTTAGCTTCAGGGTTTCGGCAGCGGCCACTCTGGGGCCTATTTGGCGGTTTGAGTTGATAGAGGAGTCGTACAGTCGATGTTTTTTCGCTTCACACAATCAATATGATATATCTAACCATATGCTACACAGAATCAATTTAAACATGCCCTTGATTTTATACTCCATCGAGTCGTTTGAGGGCGGCCACATTTCCATTACCATTGAATTACGATGGCCGGGATCGCTGAAACGCATCCCGAATTATACTTGGTTTAATCCGCCATCTGTTGCAGCCGAGCGCAGACTGTGGCTGTGATTCACTTTGCTGCGTGCGTAGGAGAGGATAACGTATAACTGGACATATATTTGACAATTTGTGTTGGATTCCCATTATGGATGTTTTTTCCATGTCATTTCAGTTATATCAGTTATTGACACTGTGAAATTTCCCCTCGGGAATAATGAATACCATTATGTATTTTTCTGAATACCATTTTGAAAATGCCAGTAAAATGACTAAACATGTTTGGTTTGCTAAGAATGATTTGACCTTATCCCCTAGAGGGTTGAAGTTGATTGAAAGAATAGGTTACTTACCAAGATTCGTATTCGTTAAATATGGTCAAATTAAATACAGTCAGCTGGATGAAAATTTCACCTTCCTGACCACTGATTGGTTGTTTATGATTGGTTGGATTGTATATGAAACACAATTGGCTCCTCCCACACTACAATATGTAACTGAATATGCAAAGTAGTCTGAGTGACAACGTTCAGCTACATGATGAAGTTTGGAATTGGTTTTTACTATTAAATAAAGATATAAATAGCCAGATACAGAGAATAAGGCTTCTCCAACCAAATACTAATTATCGCACCAAGTTCAATTTGGCTTTTTTCCTTTGCATCATATCGTACAACATAAACCACGGTGTTGATCCGTCCGGCTATTAGAATCAAGATGTTGAGCTCATTTCCCTCTCATAATACCACCGGGTCATGAAGACTTCCTGACTTTGGCAAAGTTTTATGGGTCATGAAATTGCTTGCTTCCCTTTTGCCCCGGCGTTAATTGTCCCTTAAACTGTTTGTGGCCGACTCTCGGCTGTCAGGAGGTTTATAGTGAGATTCTGCGTCCGCATTTCCCTCTGATTGCCGCTGGCTTTATATTTCCTGGACTGAAGGTCCATCAAGAACGTCCAAAATGATGTCATATTGTTGAGTCATCACGGAAAATTAAAGCTAATCGTTCCCAAAATTCACCCCCTTTTTTATTATTTCTCAAAACATAGTGTTGTTCTGCTTGTTCCTTGTCAGACTCTGTGTTTCTCTTTATATGCAGATATAAGAGCGACCTTTCATCGGCTTTTGTGTTCCTCAAGGTCGTTATTTTCGCCAGCTGGGACCCGACTGAGACCCGGTGATTTTTAGCACTCAGGTTGAGTGTGCCTTATGTTTAGAGCCGGTTAACTAGTCTAAATCACACTACTTTTCTAACCCTTCTTTTGTGTGATTTTCCTTTGATTTTTAGTTGAACCGCTGTCTTTTGTTTCCAAGGTGGTATTTACCTGTGGATTGAACAAAGACGGAGAAGCGATGAAAAGTTGTTTTTGCGGACCCGAGCCGCCATTTGCACCTGCCAAAAAATACCGATCCACTCCCATCATGCCATGTCACGTTAATTCTGCGAGGAGCATCACATAAAGTCTGTGTGTGCGTGTGTATGAATTTTGTCATACCCTGATGCCTGAATGAGATATTACATTTCATATGCCTGTCTGTCTTCTGCAGACTGTCCCAAGTGTCCCACAACATCAACAACGACCAAACTGTGGTGCTGCCTGTCAATTCACTTCATCATGCATGAAGTTGCATGGTTCCTCTCCCTTTTCCAATACTGTTTCATAGGCTATTTTATACAAAAACATAAAGAAAAGGTATATATATGTGTCTCTGTTGCTGTTTACAAGAGTCCTACATGTGGTCTATCTTTTATTTATTATGCTGTTTGAATTTTGCGCCTCTTGGGACATGTTGTTGTTTTTTGTCTCTATGAACAGGACAGGCGAAGAGAGAGGGAATCATACAGTATATGTAGCATAGGACCGCCGGTCGGGAATTGAACCTGTGTCACCTGAAGGGCCGGAGCCACTGAGCTTTACAGTCAATATTGGAGTAACTAGAAACCAACACAAGGCTATTATTAGCGGCGATGATGAATGAAAGTGCGCAGGTCGGTTGTAATGTTCTCACTGGTGAAAAGATGCGAACAATGCAGGCTGGCTGAAAGTAAAATGTAATTATGTTCAGACTTTGAGTAGTAAAGACTTTATTTGAAATAGTTGATTTATGTCTGTGTGTGTGTGTGTGTGTGTGTGTGTGTGTATGTATGTATGTGTGTGTGTGTATGTGTGTGTGTGTGTGTGTGTGTGTGTGTGTGTGTATGTATGTATGTATGTGTGTATGTATGTATGTATGTATGTATGTATGTGTGTATGTATGTATGTATGTATGTGTGTATGTATGTGTGTATGTGTGCATGTATGCATGTATGTATGTATGTTTTTTCAACAAAACGTGGGATTTATTTATCAATTTTGTTCTTGGCTTGAAAATGTGCGTACCTTCGGGAGAAAATGTCCACACAGATTCTGACCATGTGTGCACACAGCAAGCGGTAGTGAATAGGAAAATCACCAGAAAGAAAATTGCAGACCTGACCGCAGACATGTTAATGCGTTTGACTAAGTTATACAAATACAATTTCCCCCCCCGGAAAGTAACGTTTTAAGAGTAAAAGTACGATTTTTAATGGTACACTTGGTAGTCCTACGCCTAAAGTAGGCCTATACAAATACAAAATGTTATTTGAAAGGCTTTTCATTCTGCCTTTTTTGAATGTATTGCATGAGTTGTGCCAGGGATTCACTGATTCCCTGCAGGACTGTGAACATGGCCTTCAAATGCACATCCACAATGGCCTCAGGTCTGTTGTCTCGCTTCTCCAGGACAGACTCTGTCTGAGGACTCGGGCTTCGCTGCGCGTCGGGGCAGCGACTGGCGGAGACGACTGGCGGAGACGACTGGCGGAGAGTCAGCCAGCCTGAAAAACATGTTTTTTTTTTATGTTAGTTATTTGCTAGCCTTTGCACGGCTTTTTTCTTTTCAAATGAATGAAGTTTCCCTTTACGTGGTTTGGATGAGGGGCTGGAGACGAGACCCAAGGCATCTTCAACTGGAATAGGATAATGACTGATGATTAGAGCAACGTTGGTATTTGTAGCCTTCCTGTTTTTCTAAACCAAAAAAAAAATGAATACCTTCGTATTCATTTTGATGAATGGCCCGAGACGACAGACCGACCGCCATCCGCTGGAATAGAATAATGACTTGATTATCCACTACATGGGTTCACGTGTTCACAAGCACCGGTAAGCCTTGTTTTTCGATTTTACCCTCACATGGTGT
>JAOPHQ010000470.1:17500-35856 GCA_030340625.1 Merluccius polli
TGAGTGATGGATGTAGATGTGAGTGATGGATGTAAATGTGAGTGACGGATGTAAATGTGAGTGACGGATATGAATGTGAGTGATGGATGTAGATGTGAGTGACGGATGTAGATGTGAGTGACGGATGTAAATGTGAGTGACGGATGTAAATGTGAGTGACAGATGTAAATGTGAGTGATGGATGTAGATGTGAGTGACGGATGTAGATGTGAGTGATGGATGTAAATGTGAGTGACGGATGTGAATGTGAGTGACGGATGTAGATGTGAGTGACGGATGTAGATGTGAGTGATGGATGTAGATGTGAGTGATGGATGTAGATGTGAGTGACGGATGTAGATGTGTGTGATGGATGTGAATGTGAGTGATGGATGTGAGTGATGGATGTAGATGTGAATGATGGCTGTAGATGTGAGTGATGGATGTGAATGTGAGTGATGGATGTGAGTGATGGATGTGAATTATGGATGTAAATGTGAGTGATGGATGTAGATGTGAGTGATGGATGTAGATGTGAGTGATGGATGTGAGTGATGGACGTAGATGTGAGTGATGGATGTGAGTGATGGATGTAGATGTGATTGATGGATGTGAGTGATGGATGTGAGTGATGGATGTGAGTGATGGATGTAGATGTGAGTGATGGCCACATGCTGATGATAAGCGGCGCCTCCTTCTCGTTAAATAAGAGGCGAGCTTTGTTTTTTTTTGCGCTCCTCTGCGACGAGAGAGGAAAGTAAAAGCGTTGACGCCGAGGCGCCGATTCCTTCGCATCATCATCCGAGTGATTTGGTGTCTTTTTAAAAACCCCCAACGGCGGCCATCAAAGCAACAAAAAAAAGACGACAAGGGGGGGGGGGGGGGGGGATGAAAAACATCATAATATCGACACATGAAATATTCAGAATTATGTCTGCGAGCCCAAAGGGGTTTTCAGAGACTAGTGGCACGCAGGAGGAATAAAACCTGCGGCGCAACGAGACCCGGTGGATTCAGGCGCTTCAGGTTCTGGTTCAGACACACACACACACCTGGAAACAACATGGAAACGGTGTTTTGATGTATTCATTTATTATGATTGTATTGGTTTCAGGGGGGGGGGGGGGGGGGGGGGGGGGGGGGGGGGGGGGGGGGGGAACTAAAAACTAAAAACTAAACTAAAACGGCTGACAGTTTGGATGCAGTTTCGCTAAATATCTCAATACTATGATGATTTATGGTGGTGGATACCGATGCTGTTGGTTGAGATTAAGCGCTGGGTTTATGTTTTAGGAGTTCATAGTGTTTATATCAACGCATGCATTCCTCGATTCACACAGTTTACAGTTTTAATGACTTCATCTGATGACAGACAAGCAACGTTTAAAAGTGAATCTGTTATGCAGTGATTGTGATTCGCCAAAGCCTTTTGTGTCTCCTTATTCTGGGGCCTATAGCACTTACAATTAAAATACAATTTGGGACTCAACTTAAGGTTGTGTATTTCATTGACATTATGTGTGCTGTTACAGCATAACTAAACACGTAAGTATCGTGTAATAACACATGTAACAGCAAAGAGAGAGAGAGAGAGAGAGAGAGGGGGGGAGGGAGGGAGGGAGAGAGAGAGAGAGACAGAGAGGGAGAGATGGAGAGAAAGAGAGAGAGAGAGGGAGAGGGAGAGAGAGAGCTTACATCTGTTACAGTGTAACTTAACAAGTAAGTATTGTGTAATAACACATGTAACAGTGTGTACTTAGTATGTAATAACGGTCTGGAAGAGCATGTCAGGTCAGGGTGAACAAATCCACATGAACCCCAACCCACACTGTGGTTACACGCTGTTTCTTAACGCTGTTTACATATTATTAACATGCGTGTTACAGGTCGGTCCGTTGCCAAGGGTTACGGATTGTAACCAGGGGTTAATAACCACAGCAGCGGTCCGCTTTCAACCGTAACCACCTCTGACCGCGGGTTTCACTGCGGTCCCCGAGGAAACGGGCCGAAGCGGCGGTGGAGGAACACAGCTTCACTTAGCCAAGGATGGGAGTGAAATGAAAGCGACGGTCAGGGAGATTGTAACTAGTGTGTGTGTGGGGGGGGGGGTGGGGGGGAGGGGGGGAGAGAAAAAAAATAAACTTGAGCTTTGGCTCCACAAATCAAATATCCTGAGCAACAGAAAGGGAAACTAATAGTTCTGCTGGTTCTGACCCGGCGGCCCTGGCTGGCGTCAGAGGAGAACTAGCGGACCGCTCTCGGCCTTGGAGGATGTTAACTTATTCGGTGAATAAGTTCCTGTATTGGGTTTGATAATGCGATGAAAAAATTCGGACCTTCCAGTGAATACTGAAAGTGTCGCTTTGAATGAAACTTTTATTTGCCGTTATTTATTTACTTACTTCCCGCATCGTGGACATGTCTTCTTCACGCACCATGTCCTCTCTTTTGTCAACCCGCTTCTGTAGTGATGTTCATTGAGGAAGAAGGCCGCCGACTCAGGAACGCTTTTAACTCACTTTATTTGTTTAGCTTTAGGTATATTATCTATCAAGCAAATGGAGAGGAATTGTAAAATTCACGCGCGTGGAGCGACCCCTTAGCTGTGTATCTGTCCAGATACGCTGCCTGGGGGTTTCTGTCTTTCCCCCACATGTGTGGTTTGGTAGTACCTGGGCAGGCGTGGCCTCTATGACGCATAATATGCTCTGATTGGCTAGTGCTGAGCGCCCGCCCCCAGTGTGTTATCTGTGCCGCCATCTGGTGACCAGGTGCGGTTAATACAACTTATATTTATATTTTATAGTCCTTAGTAGCTATGTGAGGATATTACAGTCTGTTGATACATATGTGCGGTTATCCATTCGTCACACTTCCCAGTCTGTCTCAGCTGTCCTGTCCTCTGTTGGAGACTTCAGGGTCCCTGCCGCCGTTTCTCTGTCAACCCACAATGTTGCTATATCAAAGAAATAAATTAAAATAAAATAAAAAAGCAGTTTTGGGTGTCAAGACTATTTTATCATTCTCTCCAAATACCAGTATGGTGAAACAGTTACTACACTCACACACACACACACACATACACACACACCTGGCTCAATCTATCTTCTCGCTGCAGCGTAGGATGTGTGTGTGTGTGTGCGTGTGTGCGTGTGTGTGTGTGTGTGTGTGTGTCAACAAATAGACTGCATGATCAATGAGATTACCCAATCTCACCCCCTCGGCTGTAGCATGTAGCCACAGGCGAAATCATCCCCCTCACGCGCTCACCTTGACAGAAATATATATTTATTATGAGAAGAAGAAGAAGAAAAAAAAACAACAACATGCAATCTCTCTCGCCGTGACAGAAAACAACATTTACAACTTGACTACAAGACTAAAACCTCACGCTGGAACGGAGCTGACAGCATATTGACATTTTCAACGTGCAAACTTCGTATTTTTTTTCGAGCGCTGTAAAGAAAAGTGTTTTTTTTACGGGCGGTATTTCTCCCAGTGTGGACGGCGGTGCAGACAGTATATATTGTGTATTATTTATTTAGGGGCAATGTGTATCTGCCCCCTTTGTAGGCTAAGCTAATAAATATGGTGTGAACACCTTACAGCCCTCTACCTTATTTTAGTTTTCACACAAAAAAACTGCTACCACATAATGTTAGCACCTAGCTTTTTACCTAGCAAACGCTACAGGGTGTCTAAGCCTGCATATAGACTATAATATCACTATATATAATATCATAACCTCACATTTTACCTCACATGCCTTCTGTTTCTAGACGTACAGCCGCGGTTATTTTGAGGTCTTCAACACACAGGAGAGAGTTGTGGAAGTTGTGCTGCCGTCTTTAACAACCTGCCAAACTTTAGTGTTAATACAAAGTTGTTTTTTTCTGAAAACCTAATGACACCGAACAGTTTCTTTATCTGATCTGAACCGATTTTTACAAATTGAAGGTCTTTATTTTTAATTAAAACAAACCTCAATTCATGTCCAAATTGCTGCCCATTTTCAAAAATGTTTATTGAAAGCAAGAAATGACAATAGGTGATACATATTGCTTTCTTCTTTCTATCTTGACACAAACAATCTTTATTTTCTACTTAATCGTCATGAATTCCTGCTGTCTTGTTCATGATAAGCGCCCATCCGTATCGTAGCGTATCATAGCTAGCTAGCATGTCTGGTTTGTGTGCGAGGAACAAAACAAACCTCACACAACCTATAGCACATATACTTTGTTATCCCTTTTTAACCGTTACTTCTGTTTATTTGATTCACTGAAGAGGTTAATTAACGGCAGCGCTGCGCTACGGATAAAACAAACTACTCTTGTGTTGTTTCTTCAAAGGGTTTCGGTCGGTACATTTCACAAACAGAGGCGCTGCGCTGCTGTATGTACTGCAGCGTCCGGGTCAGCCGCCGCCGCCGCCGTCTTCCCTCCTCTATAATTCATCCAAGGTCAGCGCTATGGAGACGTGATCTCGGAAAGACTGCGGCGCATATTCATATGTGTGTGGAAAGTAATGAGGCACAATAATAAAACAATTAGCATAAAGGCAGAAAGAAAGAAAAACAATGAATATAAATGAGGTCCTCATTAAAAAATGATTTGAATGACTTAAAGCCATAAATATCAACTAGCCACATAGTTTAAAATGCATTGGGCGACTCCGCCCCTTATGTTGGGTAATAATATTAATAATGCGCTGCAAGTAACAAACAACGGAGGACTTTATCACGTCGTGTGTTTGACAATGGTTTAGCTGTTTGGCTTAGCATTGCATGTTTTAATGTTATCCTAAATCCGGACCGAATCCGAAATGAAATGAACGAAACACAGCAGAAATATGACAGGATTGTGTTGTTGTTGTTGGTGTTGTTGTTGTTGTTTGTTTTCACATAATATACAAGTCTAGTTCTCATGTCTAAGCAGTTGGTTCATTACTTCCTGGTGTTTGTGCCTTTTACACATCATTTCCTCTCCTTGTCAACCCACTTTAAAATGCATTGGGCCGCTCCGCCTCTTAGGTTGAATAATAATAATAATATTACTGAAAGTAAAACAGACCAGAGGACTTATCACCAATCGTGTCGCCGTAGCTAACGATTAGCATTACGTAATGTTGTCCAAAAACCAAATCTTTAGCTCGCCACACCACATAAATAAGGTTTTGTGAAATGAAATGTGTACAACAGACTTCGAGTCATGAATCACAACCACTTACAAACTTTTAGAGTATTTGACGCGGCAGGACTCAAGTCTATTTACATTTCACGCTGTCAAAGTCTGGCGAGTGAAAAAATACAAGAAAAAAAGAAAGTACTATTGATTTAAAACGATATTTTCAAAGCACCAATTAGCGGTGCAAACTAAGCAAAGCCCCGGCATCATCTTCACACCGCAGTAACTTAATGTCATTCCCCTCCGCTGTGAACCTGGGCAGTAATGACTCGGATGTGTGTGTGTGTGTGTGTGTGTTTTTTTTTCATATGCCTTGAACAGAGGAGCTGTACTAGACCGGTATTACTTCTGCAGATAACCGGCTCTGTGGACAGTGTAATGTATTCTGTTTTTTTTTTTAAGTGTTGGCTCTTCCCTCGCTCTTTCCCCGCGCCGCCTGGGCGCCAGTCTGGGGTCTGTTTCCATTTCCTGTGGAATTGCACCTGTTCAGGGGGGATAAAGGCTTTACTTATTGTGGCCGTGAGACGTTCAAGTCCATTACTTAAGTCTACCTCTGTATGCGCTGCCCTTTCCTCCCCTCTTCTGTTTGCTGCCATGCAGGCCTATTTGTGGCTGCGCTTCCCTGATTTAGTTTCATTTTTTAGCGGTTTATTTTATTTTTCATGTTTTTTTTTTTTGTAGGCCCTATTTCTTTCTAGCTGGTTCCACCACCGAGTCAAGTCAGGTAAAGGAGAGGGGGAAAAAATATAATGCTAACTAATTTTTTCCCCGTCAGAGATTAAGAAAGTCTAACCTGATTTAAAACGCACTTGAGAACTAAGCTCATTATTCATCAACATGAAGCGGAACAAAAGCATCTTCTATATCTTTTAGTACTGAGGATGCGCCATGCAAAATCCTCAAATGCGGTTGCTCAAAGGCACTCGGGACAGGGCAACAACACTCAATCAAACCCCCCCCCCCCCCACCCCCCCTTCACTCCATCTCCTCCATACAACCGTTTGTGTCCAAACTCCGGGTTTTTCTTCACCAGTGCCCACGCGCATGTGGATTAAAACCGGTGGAAGCTGCGCTCTAGCGGCTGGCGTTTCCATTACCGTGGTAACGTATATCTTCTGGGGCGGTCATTAGCTAGCCGGCTCCAGGAGGAGAGCTTTAATCATTAGACCAGTGTGGAGAACCGGCGGGGCTTCCTCCTCCTCCCCGCCTGCTCCTCCATTATCCTCCAGCAGAAGGAAACTTTAAGGAGGCCTCCCGAGAGAGAGGAACCGGTTAGCCGGCATTCATCACAAGGGGGAAGAGGATGGAGAGGGAGGGATGGGATGGAGAGGGAGGGATGGGATGGGGGGGGGGGACGATGGGAGATAGGGGAGTTAAGTTAGATTATTCTCTGGGTTTGCTTTAAACTGTGGCAACCTTTTTTTTTAGGGGGGCGCGCCATCTGGGGACAAAATGTCTTCTTGATCTTCCGATTGTCCACCTTGCTTCCTAAAATGGGGGAAAATCGAAGAAATACAAAGATAGCGAATACAAAATACAGTGTGTGTGCGCTGTTCTTTATAGAAAATGCACATTGTCGTGGCATAAACACATTTTGGTGTGCGTGTTTAGCCAATACCTGGAGTGCATGCATTGTGGGCATGTTGTGTTCAGGTTTGACGATCCATCAAGAGGCCATTTTCCATCTTTTCCCCCCTGAATTCAGCCTTCCTTCCCTGGCGAGTTCAGCCTTTCCAAACCATCGGTCCTTGTTGAACTGGATAGAGAGGGGGGGGGGGGGGGGTGGATAGGGATAGGATTATTTATTTCGACCTTGGAGAGCATCACCTCTGCTCTCGATGGGAAGGCTATAAACGAAGAGATTTGCTCAACATGGTTTTAAAAAGCGCACATTAGCATCACACAGAGATGTCAGCTGTAGATTAATAGGAAGAGCGGCTGCAGATGGCGGGTGGGAAAACAAATCATTTTTTTTCTAATCATGTGTACTTGTGTAAAAACACACAGAGATATGTAATTTTCTTAGTAATCGAAAGCTATCCATTTAACTTTGCTCGTTAGTGTTTGGATGTGGGAAAATGGTCTATAGTATTATACAACCAAAAAGCACAATAAGTCATTTCAGCCGGGAGGAATGGTACATATGCCTCTGTGTCGATATTAAATGTAATGACTTTTCTTTTCTTTTCAGCACTTGTTCATCTTGTTTTTGACATTGAGAATTTTTTCCTTTTAATGTGCTGAGAATACAATGGCGTTGCTGGAGGAGCGGTTTGGGTCATCTCAAAATGTTTTGTTATTTCGGGTTTTCTCCTCCGGATCGATCCGGGTTTGCGATGTGAATCGATCTCTGAGAACAGCTTCAAATCAATATGTGTTGAATATGTTCGGTGAGCCATCGCGATAAGTAACAAACAACTCAACACAACAAAGTTGGCGGTTGATGGGGTAAAAACAGCATCTTTCCCTGGCTGTGGTCACATGGCACCGGTGTTACCCATGAGGATAAACATGCCAGACGGCCGGTGGCGTGTGAATGGGTCACGCGACCGGCTGTGATATTAGCTTCATAGTTAAATTATGTGCACAGTGTGAATATGATCAACGCCTTTGCCTTTTGGCACATAGGTGTTTCTAAGCTCTTTACACAAAGGTCTTCTCCAATAAACTGCTAAACCGTTTTTAGCACGTTTTACCATACATTATAAAAATAAAACCCGCAATGGGTTATGGAAACAAGGGGACCACAAAGACCAAAATGAAATTAGCCTCTTTTTTTTTGTTATCTTTCACCTGTTCAACAAAGTAGGCTATGCCAAAAAAGTGTAAAGTGTTCATTAGTTTGTTTTGCATCCAAATCTGATCAGCATAACTTCCTCTGGAGATAAAAGTAGTTTGTGATGATGCTAACCATGCTGGCAGGTTTACAATTTCCAGCGATGCTATCATAACTTTTCCATTCCCACTACTCCTCATTAACAAGGCTGGCATCCCCAGCCAACCACTACTTTTTACTTGGAAATGCACCGCAGTTCAGAAGTGAGGGGAATTATAAAAGGTTAATTATATTCGCAGCACATTGACAAGCCCTGACAAGGTATTTCGAAGTGACTAGTGGCGTATCAGTCGAGACGAATCCAACCTTACTTCAAAGTGTCGTCCTCCCACTTCATCTCCACAAACTAAATCCTTTCATGACAAATGTACAGAAACCGTCGCCGGATTTCCCCCTTCGTCCGCTGCACCTCACACCCATCACTTCCAGACTTATATTTCCAATGGGAGAAAAGACTAAAAAAAGTTGGCGAGATCTCTATCGCACTTAACGCCATTTCTGTCGGCTGAAAGGAGATTAGGAGAGGATTCATTCGTCAGCGTTATTGCTTTTATCGCCGGGCCCCCTGTTGGAAACCCAGGGGATTTGGACTGAAGGAACCGCCGAAGTCTTTCAACAAACTGCAGACTTATTGGTATTATAACATTATATATATTATAACAGCCTTTGTGTCAGGCATGCAGTGGGATCTTTTGGCATAAACGTCTTCGTATTACTATTACTACTGTAGTTTTAATAGTCATACAACTATGTTCCTTATTGGAAATTGCTTGTATTTTTTGACTCCTTTTTCCCATTGTTTTGTTGCTGGGTTTTTTTTGTTTTTTTCTTTTCCTATCTTTGTCCGGTCTTTCCTTTTTCCATTCTTGTTATTTTAATTGCCCTATATTTTAATTGCCCTATCTTTTCAAAAGCCGCCCCATCCAATTAAACTATACATCTTATTGGACGAAACAGTAAATAGTAATACAAGAAGTACACACGTGCAGAAACAGTTTTGTGGTTTGTGTGCATAGACAGCACATTGGTAAGGGTCTTAGCTGGTGACTCCCAGCTGAAAGGTTCTGGGTTCAAACCCCCCCATGTCCAAGGTCTACCTGTAGGCGTCCTTGAGCAAGAACACATACCTGCTCATGAATGACATGTATCTATTAGTTGTATGTATTAGTTATGTATCTGTTACTTTAGATCAGGCGTCCCCAAACTACGGCCCGCGGGCCAGATACGGCCCGCCTCCACATTTGGCCCGGCCCCCTGAACAATACCAGAATACCAGCATTTTGATTTTTTAAACATTTTATTTTGATTTTTTTTTTCCAGTCTGGCCACGCGAACCCTAGACTCTACCGAATTTAGCACCCTAGGCGAGATTACTCTCTGGCAGGACGGTCGACGGGGGCGGGGGGACGCGCAATCGTAACACACCCCCGGACCTACGACCGACGGGGGGGGGGGGGGGGGGGGGGGTGGAAAGGGTTATTAATATTTGGTTATGTGTGGCTTTCTGGAAAACAATAAATGTTTACGTTTAGGCACCCCTGCGATCGTCACACTTTTTCTGTTACAAACTGACCCTGGCCCCCATCAGAGAAGGGAAAAAGTTATGTGGCCCTCACAGGAAAAAGTTTGGGGACCCCTGCTTTAGATGGAACCAAGTGTGTTTTAGAGCTGTAATTGGGCCTGAAAAGCTGAGCCTGACAAGACCACAAAACTCGGTCCGGACCCGACCCCAAACTGCACCTTGATAGCTTTTTTAAGCCCGAACCTTTGTTACAGCCTGACATTTTTCTTAGCGAGTTTGCCTCTAAGCTTCATACTGTAGGTGACAAAACAAATACAAAAAAAAACTAGACAGACTATATTCTCATTAAATTTCTGTCGTATATATAAACAGCCTGTCGCAACTTTTGCATTGAACAGCCCAGTCAGTAGCTGCGGTCTTGTCAGGTGCGCTGCCGCTCGCGATCATGCGTGCCGCAAAATGTCACAATTTTCAGCCTTTCTTGTTATGTTGAATATTGTTTTCAATATTTCAACAACTATTTTATTGGCTAACTTTTATTTAGTGACTTTTTTTGTTTGTTTTTTCGATAATGAATAAATAAATGCAGCCCCCTAACCCGACGTGAGCCTGTGAAATATGTGAGAAATAAAGACGACCCAAACCCGAACCCGTCCTGTTCGGGCCGAGACCTCCAGCTCTCCTGTGTCTGCTGCATTACTAAATAACACAATGGTAATGTGAAATTAATTGTGTAGTACACATGACCTCAATGACCTCTGCAGTCTTCAATCCCTTTTAATTGAGCAGTCAGAGGAGCCAAGAGTGAAATTATCGTTTATTTATTTACAAAAAAAGAAAGCTGGAACATTGTTATTGCCTTTTTAACTGTTACTGCCAAAAACCTCAGGCTATTGAAAAAAACAACAACTTAAATTTCAATTAATTTGATTTCTATAATCAAATCTTTGAACACGGAGACGCATTGTGTTGCAAAACGTCTCTCCTCTGAAGATAGAAAATTGTCCTGAAGATAGAAAATTGTCCTTTCATGGCACATGTGGACATTTGAATTAGAAAGATGGATCAGAAAAAGCCTCTGAGTGGACTGTGAGTCAATCTTGGCATGTTGTAAATGTGCCGAAGTTACGCAGTTTGACGATCCGCAGCGCCGTGAACTTGAGCGCCGTTGACGCCGGCGGTAAACACATTTGCTCAATACAAAGACCGAAACAGGAAAAAGATAGGGCAGCCAGGACAGGACAGCAAATGGAAGAGATGGAAATAAAAATCGTATGTGGAGACAGAAAGAGGGAAATGATGAAAAGGAAAAACATTTGACAAAAAAAGGGAGAGAGATTAACATTTTTTTATGCCTAAAATATTCATTTGACAGAGAGGCCCAAGTGTGGCTGACACCCTGAAAACATGAAACGGAAACCTCTCAAAAGAAAAAGGAAAAAGCTTTTTGAAATGCCTTGTATGCTTAGTGAAGCCACCGCCACCGCAGTAATCCAGTTTCCCCTCGCTTCAACCTTTTTTATAAGTTCCCTAACCAGCAGGCGCGAACACACATGGCCGCCGCCGCGCCGCTTGACCATGAATACTGCATGACAGCGTGTGTCTGTAACCTTTCCGAAACGCGTTCAAGCGAATTCAAAGCACATCGCCCAAGGATGGAAACCGGGGATTGGGTTTTCTGTTCATTATCGTATGACGGTTTTATTATTATTATTCTTTTTTTTTTTTTTTTGTAACCTATTCCTTGACAGTGGATGAGGAAAAAAAAAACTTCTTAGAGGACTGGCGCCCATGTTTTAAATTACTTGCAGTCCCCAAGTTAGCAGTCTTTTTTTTTTTTTCGGGGGCCACATTTTGCATCAAAGCATATCAACCTTCACGCTAACAGTTGGGGAATATACGAAATTTACAAAAAGTATAAATACTGCAATATATATATAGTGGACCTAATTCCCCTCAGTTTTCAATTCAGACGCTTCCCTTTATCCTTGCTTAAAAAAATAATCCTACAAAACAAAAGTCCCTTTTCCCTTTAGGTTATCTTGCAAAAACAATGCCACGTATTTCTTCTATAGATCTATAGGATCCTGTTATTTCCCCGGCCGATAAAATCAGGGAGAGATGCTGGGATGATGATGCTTGTGCTGTTCGCCTCCAAAGGTGAGCGATTACTGGATACTGGGATTCAAACCGCGACCGATGATTCAATTATCTGATAGAAATGATTGGATAAATGTGACCTAAAAGCCTTTATCTGGCTGGAGTTAATAATGGAGAGATGTTCTTGCATTGCACACTGGCTAATGACTGTATTAGTGTATTACAATATTGTGTGTGCGTGTGTGTGTGTGTGTGTTTTTCTCGTGTGTCTTTGTTTTTTTCGATGAGAGCCCCTGTTGGTTTTGCTTGGGTATTTGAAGCACGCTCTTTGAAATATCGCACTAACAAATTGTTGAATGTCGGAGCTGTTTGAGCTCCGGTTTGAGTCCCTGTGAAATGAAAATTGACTGACTGTGAGGGGGCTGCTGGTGAACGACTTACTGAGAGAGGCCTGTTGTGAAGTGAGGGGTCTGCCAGGCGGAGGCTGTAAGAGCAGAGTCTCTCTTTAGGATCGGTGGAGGGACTAACAGGCAAAAATATGTCTTATTTGTTTCCTGGTTTTCTTTGAATTGTTCGCTTGTCATTAGGCAAAAATGTTATAAACATTTAAACAGTCTACTGTACTGTGTATGTATGTGTATGTGCATGTATGTGTATATATATGTATATATTAGTGGTGGGCATAGATCCATTTCTTTAATCTAGATTAATCTAACTGTAATCTTGGAATTAATCTAGATTAATCTAGATTAAAATGGCTCATTTGAATTATGTCGAAGGCATTCATAATATGCGTGTGCTACCTAAATAATGACATAATAAGTCTGCGCGATTGTTGACCGGAGGGGGAGAGGTGTGCGATTGTTGACGGGAGGATTTAAAATCCATCTATTATTATTATTATTATTATTATTATTATTATTATTATTATTATTATTATTATTATTATTATTATTTCATAGGCATATATAAGTCATGAGCTTCAGCCTATTCCCTTTTTTTGGTTAGTGAATTCTGTGTATTTGTTGTAACTACTTTTGATTTGTATGCTGAACCAAAAATAAATGAGAGATGAAATGAAAATGAAATGAAATACTGTTGGTGGGTCTAACAAAAAAAAAAGATTGATATCAAAATTAAAAGTATCTGCGACGGCGCAAGCTATGAATGAACCGAGATAGCGATGATAACACACGTGTTATTGGATGCCCACTTCAGCACTCGCAAATCACATTTTCAAGGTTCAAATAACATTGACACGCTTTTTTCTTTGTGCAAATGTCCTGTTTTACATGATTTACTCGGAAATATGTCATATTAGGAAACCTTCTGAGGCTTTTCTTGTTCTGTGTGTGTCTTTTTCGTGTATCTAATTAACATAATCCATGGCCACAATTGATGTCCAGTCCCAATCGATCTAGTATGACTTCAAATTGTTAAACAAATAAAGGTTAAAAAAATACAGTTCTACATCAGGTGAAATCCCCATAATTTCACCGGTGATTGCATGTGAGGGGGACAATAATGTTTTTCCCCTTTCCACCCTTCTTCTTCAAATCAATCTTCACTTTGCTTTTCCTGTTTTCCGAACAAAAGTGGTGTGTATTGACCACCTGGTCTCGTATCGAACATAATCATTCAACCCTACCTCAGCCCATTACCCACAATGCAGCGTGTTATTCTCAGGCTTGTATTTGTTCTATGGCTGTTTTCAACAGGATTGTTGAGGTCGTTGATTTGAACAGCTGTGTAGTTTCCTGTGAAATGTTCATCTGCACCTCAAGTTTCTTGCGAATTGCTTGGCCTCTATTTTCAGACAAACTTTTTTGTCTGAAAATAGAGGCGGAGCAAGTTTCCATGTCGGCATACAGAATGACACGCGCAAACTTTTTTGGATCAAAGGCTGAACAGTATCAACCGTCTCATCTCAACATATCAAAAATAGTAACTTTCCTTTAAAGCAGCATTAATAGTTTTCTGACCACTAGAGGGCAGACAAACACCAACATCCAAAAGGTGTACTTATCTGGTTGCTATGGCAATAAAGGGGCAGGTCTCAGTCAGCACCTGTTTCAGGTGACCAAACAAATATACCACTTTTTCACATTTTATTAACATATTACTAAAACATATTACTTAATTACACTGAAGTTGACAATTTTTAATTTAGTAGTTGTTCAACATCATATTTACTGCTTTTGATCTGTGCATGTATACAATGTCCATACGGACAGTTACATGTATATAGTATGTTTATGTTTATCTTATTCTAATAGTTTTTGATCATAATTTTATTTCTAATTGGTAAATTTATTGTATATATACTCTCTTTTCCCTCTGTACTGCTGGTCAATCGTGAATTTCTCCTAAGGGGGATTAATAAAGGACTTAATTAATAAAGGACTTATAAAGGATCTTATCTTATCTTATACTCTGAAACTGATATAAGAAAATGATTTTCATGAGGTTAGATAGTACTGATCCCAGGCTGGACATTCAGGGAATATAATTGAACATACCTTGAAAATGATGTTAAAAACGTCAAAGTCAAACAGCAAGTAATGTCAAATAAAAAAGCAAGGACATGTTCTTTTTATATTTAGTTTCTGCCAAACACAATGCTACAGCCTCTCATATTTCCAGAGCACGTCTCTCCTCCAAAACAAAGTTGTGTATTTGTCAGGTAGTGCAGAGCGGAGAAGCTGCTAGAAGCTGATCCATTAGGTGAGGCAGCGTTTCAGACCTGGGAGAAGGTCTTTAGTATGGACCGCCACGTTCACCTGTGTCCGCCGTTGCTATGGTCACAGCCAGATTCTCCTCAATTGCCTTAATCATGTACCGGGTAAAGTGACTGAAACCCCTGTCTCTAAATCTCCTGTCTGTCCTTTCATCCACCTCTCTCACTCTGTAAGTTATTCAATGTTAATTCTTTCTAAAAGTCAGTTATCTCTGTATGGTTTTTGCTGCATGTGAAGCTGAAGAACAGACATACTTTTTTTTATATTTTGTTTATTTGGCCTTCATACTGGCACATTTTCCATGCAATTCCAGGCATACCTTCTTTTTTTTAAGTATTTGGTTATTATGGAAATGCGCCTAACCCTTTAATTTATTCTGATTACCTCGCTTAAACGTTGTGTTCCTGTTCAAGGCCTGCACTCCATGTTTCATTATCATTAGAAACGGTTGCTTTCCTCAAATATTATCGTTTACAAAAAAATACATCTCAATCTGATTTCCATAAGGAAAATTAAAACTCTAGTATAGTAGTAGTATAGTAGAAAAGTTCATACAATGTTTGGCAGAGAAGTTTTTATTTTTGTACAAATATTTTAGTACAAAACATATGTACTGTATGTTTGTAATTCGTAATCCTATGAAAGGGGCGACATTAAACTACCATTAATCTGTTCTCCTCTGTGTCCTCCCAAGGCGTCTCCCCTTGGATTTGGGGATTTGGGGATTTTGGGGATTTCCTTGGTTCCCCACTGGTGGGTCGCGACCCATAAGTGGGTCGCAGAGCATAGGCCAAACCCAAATCTTTAAAAAGAAGAAGCCCTTGTCATGTTTAAATTTTAATTCATGTTTCAATGGCGGTACTATTTCATTGAGTTTAGCCCCAGATGCTTTTTATATTCGCTCCATGTTTTTAACAGCACATGAAGGCATTGTTGATTACAATTACGGCAATATTGGTGAATACATTTTTTTTGGGGGGTCGTTATTTTAATGACTAATGATGACACATGTGCGAGTCCTGAGGCGGCACCGGTTGAGGACCACTGTGTCTGAGTATCACATCCTGCGAAGCGCCTTGAGACTGGCACTGTGATTGCGGGTTATACTAATTGAGTTGACTCAACGGCGCTCCTTCTCCGCACTTCTGTGTTCATCGTCTGCCCCACATGGAGACGAAGTGCGGTCAGTAAGTCTCCTCCTCCTAAGAGCGGCGCTGGCAAAATAATGAGGGAATGTGTTTTATTCATGTTTTAAGCGGAGGTTCGTCCATCCAGGACCCCTCGGCCCGGCGGCACCGCTCCGGGGGGGGGGGCGGCAATCAAATTAAAAGAGACAAAGAAAGAAAGAAAGAAAGAAAGAAAGAAAGAAAGAAAGAAAAGAGCAAAGAAATGTAGGCAAGAACTAATGGGCCTGTCACAGGGGGGGTTTATTAAAATAGGCTGTAATTACTTACTCTGATTTAGAAATTATGTACTTTTGAATTGGCCAATGGGTTCTGGCCTGGTTAATTATATCTGGCAACCGCTTACACACACACACACACACACACACAGCATTGGAATGCACACACACACACACGCACGCGCACACACACACACACACTTTTCCGACACTCTCCAGACAGAGAGTTACAGAGAGTGCATCCATCACAGCAGGACTTACTGGACCTGGGAAAGGCTTAATGTGATTGGACGACCCCTGGACCAATCACCATTCAGCTGAGGTTGGGGATGAAGAAGGTGAATATTAAGTATTATATAACGTACAGACCATAGGGCTTTCCTGGCACCGTTATGTAACGACTCAAATCTAAATGAATGAATGAATATATATGGTCCTTTATATTATGATGCTTTTAGAAGCGGGGATCTTTGTAGCAGTAAGCATTCAATGTGTTGTGCTATGGCTTAGCTTTATACTTTACATTGATGGTCATTGGACATTGATACTCCATTGCTAACATAAAAAGGCTAATTCAATGCACAGTCTGGGGTGTGATGCATGCCAATTGAAAGGGAAGGGAAGAGATGCTTTGTGTGTGTGTGAGTGTGTGTGTATCATATTCATGTAGAGTCAGTACATTTGTTTTTACATTTACCAGATTAAACCTGTAAAACCAATTGGGCTGGTGGAGAAGATTAGATTAGGAAGGTTAAAGATAAACAAAGAAAAAAAACGATTAGATAGATGAAAATATGTAAATTGCAGCAATATTTTGGTCATGGGCAAAATTCCCATATATGATTTCACGGTAACACAAACCCACCTTACTGCCGAATGGCATTCAGATGGTATCAGATTGTGCCTAATGTGATGTATTTCCATGTGGAGCACTGCAGGATATTAACACAGGAACCTGCAGGACAAATGCCCTTTATACTTCAGGACTTTATTGGATTCTGCAAAAGTGACAAAACATACGAGCTCAAAACATACTAGCTCAAAACATACTAGCTTGCTGTGAAAAGCATTATGATATCGGTGTCCTGTGACGAATGTATAACCGCACACATGTATCAACAGACTGTAATATCCTCACATAGCCACTAGGGAATAGAAATAAATATATAAGCTGTATTAACCGCACCTGGCCACCAGATGGCGGCACACATAATACACTGGGGGCGGGCGCTAAACACTAGCCAATCAGAGCGTATTATGCGTCATAGAGGCCACGCCTACCCAGGTACTACCAAACCACACATCCGGGGGGGAGGAGAAACCCCCAGGCAGCGTATCTATTAGATACACAGCTAAGAGTCGCTCCACGCGTGAATTTTACAATTCCTCTCCATTTGCTTCATAGATAAATACCTAAAGCTAAACAAATAAAGTGAGTTAAAAGCGATCCTGTGTCAGCGGCCTTCTTCCTCAAAGAACAGCACAACAGTCCACAAGCGTGTGCTCAGGGACCGGACAGAAAACATGCAGCATGATGGTGTCACATCATCACAACATCGTGTCAGCATGAAGAATACAGCTTCCCAGCTCCATGCTACAAGCGTGTCGAATACATGAAACTAACATACTAACACTGTCATAAACCACTGGCTGCCACACGTCAGAGTCATAAACTACCGGCTGCTAGTATGATCTCCAACCTGGTGAACCAGCAAGAGTTACGTTTCGAGGCAAAGGACTTACATACACTTTTCCAGACCAAACAACCTTTGTTGCTTCTTATTTTTACATTTAATGTGGATAATGTACTCAGTAAAAAATCGTATAATGATCTAATGAACATAAATATGTAAAATAAGGTTTATTGACTGATTCCATCCAATTTATTCCACATACATTGTATTCATTCAACTATTTCTGTTAATACTTTATTTTGATGAATAAGGTACAATCAAACGGTATATAGTAAGAAAAAATAAGGAAAATACCAATAATGGGTTAAAATAAAGACTTCAAAAGTGATTTATAGTTTTGGTGGCGTTTTTGTTTTCTTGTGTGTTTTGTATGTGAAATAAAGGTTTTGGTTTTGGCGGTCTGTGAAATCATTTTGGTGGCCGCCAAATAAATGTAGAAATAATGATATTCCCCCAATGTTAGAATTAAGTGCTGTGATTGATTGATTTTATTTGAACTACTTCATAGTGCGTATCTCAAGGACGTAATTGTAGGTCGTTTGGTCTGGAAACGTTTATCAGGTTGATCATTTGTATAATTCCCTTCAGTTGCTCCTTTTACAATAACTTACAATTTACAATAAGCTGCAGAAACTCCAAACAATCGTTAGCTCTCAGCCAATCAGGAGCAAGGACACCCGTCTCTCTGTTGCTCAATTCTCTGTTCTTTTTGTATTCTTCATTTGTTTACTTCCTGTGGCTTTCACTTCCCTTTCACTTTCCACTTCATCCGACCCTCTACTCCCCCTCTCTCTCTCTCTCTCTCTCTCTCTCCCCCCCCCCCCCCCCCCCCCCCCCCCCCCCCCCCCCCCCCCCCCCCCCCCCCCCCCCCCCCCCCCCCCCCCCCCCCCCCCCCCCCC
>JAOPHQ010000471.1:0-5000 GCA_030340625.1 Merluccius polli
AATGCACACAGTTACCTGCTAGGTGGCCCTGTGGAGGGAAAAAAGGTGAGTGAAAAGAGCAACAGACGGACAAGGAAGACGCCAAGATGGAGGATGGGATGGATGAATGACACAATCAGAAATATGGAGGAATTAACTGAAAGGAATAAGAGAAAATAATGAAGACAGTTGTAGTGAAATCAAGACACATTTAAAAGGTATATCCGAAGAAACATACAGATGAGTGAATTTCTACACATTTACCAAACACATACCGACATATCATTGCTGTACGGGGGTGAAAACCTTTTTGTACTTTGTCTTGGTTTTTAAAAAAACGAAACATTTGAAATTCATATTCCAGTGTGCTACTTTTTTGTCTAAACTATACACGATAATGATGAAAAAAAAGCTAAATTGGCATCGGTTTCTCAAAAATTACGAATTGCGCGTTTCCGACACAAGACATGAGGTCGTTTCCGACGCGAGACATGAGGTCGTTTCCCCCTCCCTACGACAGCAGTGACATGTCGGACGAAAGCGCAGCATTAGCGTAGCGTAATAGCGAGACAAAGGCACAGCAGGGTAGGTGGAATACGGCAGCAATAGCGCAGGCGTGGGTGACACGCCGCTGCTCCCTATTGTCGCGCTACTCCACCCACCTTAACTGTGAGCCTTTGGGCGTGGCGATCCCGTAGCCCTTGGAGTCCAGGTTCCCGCCCACTTTCATGGTGTCGCACGGCTTGCGCTGCTCCGTGTACTCGTTCATGGTGGACTCCAGCAGGAAGGCGTACTTCCCCTTGGACTTGCGCACGCGCGCCACCCCCTCCGCCGTCGTCTTGGTGAACACCGTGGGCTCCGCCGACTTCATGTAGGACCACATCTTCTCGTAGACGGCGATCTTGGACCGCTGGGGGCGGAGACACGGGAAGACTCAAGCAAGTCAGGTTTTCTGACGGATACACGAGCGTGTGTCAACTGATAGGCCGGTCTATCAGCGCTTATTTCTGTTTTCTTAAAGGAACACTTCACCCATTTGCATTAAACGTTGCATCGTTAGAAACCCAGTCATATTTTTGAACGGTCGTGCAACATTCACTCATTTTCCCCTGAGACGGGAGAAATACGTATTTACCTCTCACACTTCCTAGTTCAAATGACGTAAAACGACGATTTTTGCGTCACTAGACCCCCCCCCCCCCCCCCCTAAAACACTTCCTAGCACAAAAGACGCAAAAATCGTCGTTTTACGTCATTTGAACGAGGAAGTGTGAGAGGTAAATACGGATTTCTCCTGTGAAGTGTTCCTTTAATCACTTGTAAAGTGCCTTGCGACTAATGACGATGATGAGGCACTTTATAAATCTTTAGAAATCAAAGGTATTGTTATGATCATCATACATCTGGGTGGACACTCCCACCGCGTGATGTCACTGCAGGGGTACATTTTTTGAAAGGGCTTGTGGTGATGGATAATCAACATCACACCTGGTGGTAAAATAGGGGCCCTTTTAAAGTGTAGATACATTGACATTGATTTCCATCCATCCATCCATCCATCCATCCATCTATCCATCCATAGCCATTAATTTATGAGGAAGAAAATAACGTGTCCAAGATTTACACATTTTTGGGGGCGGATTCGGTGTAGGATTCATCTGTCGTGTTTGTTTGCGCTCGTATGTGTCTCATCTGTTTCGTTGCATTGCTTTTTGTCCTGCATTTCTTTACATGCATGTATGCCCTCTGTGTTGTTGAATAGTGCAGCCTTGCTAGGCAGGGTGGGTGGGGGGGGGGGGGGGGGGGGTGGTGGTCATACTGCTGTGCTTCTGTTGCTGCTCAGTTTCTTACATAACTTTATCCTTTTCTTCCTCTCCTCGGTGATGAAGTGCTGTTCTGTTTCTCCGCAGGAAACCGGCCCCAGCCGCACACACACTAACACATGCCCCTGGGGGGTGTTGTGTTTGTGTGCGTGTGTGTGTGTGTGTGTGCGCCTGTGTGTGTGTGTGTGTGTGTGTGTGGTTTGCTGGAGTGTGACGGACACCTCTCCCATAACAATGTCACTCACATGCAACCAGCAATCCTCCTATCCCTTCTCCCCCCTCCATCCATTGCCCCCACCTCTCCAGTCCCCCCCCCCCCCCCCCCCGAGTATCCTCTCCTCTCTACTGCTCCACTCAACAAATCCTTCTCTCTTTCCCTCACTTTTTCTAATTGCTCTCCTTCACTACCTGATTTCTACATCCACCCCCCCCCCCCCTCCCATCCATCCGTCCATCTATCCTGAGTGTGTGCCAGTGGCAAGAGGAGAGAGGGAGAGTGATAGGGCAGACCTGTATCTTGAAGGGAGAGGGAGAGAGAGAGAGAGAGAGAGAGAGAGAGAGAGAGAGAGAGAGAGAGAGAGAGAGAGAGAGAGAGAGAGAGAGTGGGAGAGAGAGAAAGAGGGAGCAAGAGTTTGATATAGACAGTGAGAGAGAGAGCAAGAGAAAGAGAGAGAGAGAGACAGAGAGAGAGAGAGAGAGACAGAGAGACAGGGAGAGAGAGAGAGAGAGAGAGAGAGAGAGAGAGAGAGACAGAGACAGAGAGAGAGACGAGAGAGAGAGAGAGAGATAATTAATGGTGGTGAATCCCCCTCAGCTGTGAGAGAGTAAATTGCTTTTTCACCCTCCACAGATTTCGGGCTGCTTGTTATGTTGATGATGCCAGAGCCGCTCACAAAGGCACAAACTATCTGCTATAACAAACACACACACACACACACACACACACACACACACACACACACACAAAGAGACAAATGTACACAGAAGCGTATGTACGCACATACAGGAAAAACTCATAAGTTGTCCTATTTAAAAAAGACACCCTATGGACTGTAAAGTGAACAGTACACACACACACACTCTGCCTCATTTCACAAGGACCTCAAGCCACATACATATGCTCAAGTCAAAGTGTGTGTGTGTGTGTGTGTGTGTGCGTGGATTCACAGTTGTCCACCCAAATATCACACATGAACTAATAACGCGCATTTAAAAATGTGCAATCAGGTGTGTAGTGCATCCTAGCTTCACACCGTGGACGCGTCCAGCATTTCAACGCAACGCACGATTTTCTATTAGCCAGTGGGAGAACTCAGCAGTCTCCGGTCAAGCTAAGTGTGTGTTTATATCTAAGCCACCCTTCCGCCAGATATAATCTTCCGGTACTCAATGTGTTCTCTTGTCCCCGGTGTTACGTTTTAACATTTTCACAGCGTATTAAAACGTTAACACTTGACCCCCGCTCTACTTTGCACCGCTCTACCCCCACATCCTACTATCGCGTGGGCTTACAGATCACACCGGCGTTTCCCCCCCCCCCCCCCCCCCCCCGACTCACGACTTACTCTGAAGAACTCCTTGGTGGACCCCGAGTCCAGGGTGCCGTAGGCGATCTCCGTCTGCTTGGCCAGGTCCTCGGCGCTCTCGATGGGCGACACCATCCGCTCCACGGTGAGGAAGGCGGCCAGGTTGGCGGTGTAGGAGGAGATGATGATGAGGGTGAAGAACCACCACACGCCCCCCACGATGCGGCCCGACAGGGACCTGGAGACGGAGGCCAACACATTGGCAAAGTAAGGAGGAGGAGGAGGCAGAGACTGACGGTTTAGGTTTGCATACGGATGCGCCGGGGGTTGCTTCGTGTATCGTGCGGGGAAGGAGAGAAAGAGTTAGGGCGCCGGAAATCACTTCAGCGGTGCCACAGTGATTGTCGTTCAACCATTAAAATGATTCAGCATGGAAGATAAAAAAAAAAACATTAACAAAGGACTACATGAAGCTGATTGTAATCTGGATGCCCATCTCTGCCCCTCCCCCTCCGCCTCCCCCTCCCCTCTCTCCTCTCTCTCCTCTCCCTCTCTCCCCCTCCCCCCGCCCCCTCCCTCCCCCCCCTCTCTCCCTCTCCCTCTCTCTCTGAGAACGCTATTGGAGACAGAGAGAGAGAGAGAGAGAGAGAGAGAGAGAGAGAGAGAGAGAGAGAGAGAGAGATGGAGAGAGAGAGATGGAGAGAGAGCGAGAGAGAGAGAGAGAGAGAGAGAGAGAGAGAGAGAGAGAGAGAGAGATGGAGAGAGATGGAGAGAGAGATGGAGAGAGAGCGAGAGAGAGAGAGAGAGAGAGAGAGATGGTGAGAGAGAGATGGAGAGAGATGGAGAGAGAGAGAGAGAGAGAGAGAGAGAGAGAGAGAGAGAGAGAGAGAGAGAGAGAGAGATAGTAATAATGATAATGAAAGACATTTGAAACAACAGTTGAGAGCATCTGTGCAGTGTCTTCTGTCATGCGGGTGTAAATGGGACCTTTATTTCACCATAAAAAAAGGGACGACAACAGCGATGGATCACTCCATCGTCAAACTTCCTCCTTCCTGGTGAGGAAACGAGGAGACAAGGAGAGGAAACTGCCTTGAAGGACTTAGCCCAACAGTACTTCATCATTCACAGGCAAACAAAATAACAATGGCATTCACTGGAAGAGTAAAACTTAAGATCCTCGCCGTTTATTTTGCGCCTGCCCTTAAACGTACCGTCGAAAGGCAAATCATTCTAAAAGGCGATTGATTTTACTTTGTGTTGTGACGGCTTCATTTGAGTACAAAACGTATACGAATATCTATCCCTCAAGATGACTTCAATCTGGAATCAATTGAGAAAAAAAAAAAACACATTCAGGGCCACAAGATGTTGATGTCATGGTTTTATAAATAGCCGTGTAAACCGCGCCGCACCGTTCCACCGGTGGATGCGGAGCTACGATTTCACGCCAGAGCCATTAAGTCTACGGCGGTGATCCGTGCTATGAAAACATCCCCGAGTCGGCGTCTGTGAACGGTGCTTTCTCTTTCCTTTCTTCCCCAAATGGCACACAAGACAACGGCCTTGAGGACAAGTCCAAGAATGAAGAATGGACGAATCGAGGAATAAGATGATTAAACACATGCGTGCCGCTACGCACAGTCATCCTGGCTGTGTGTGTGTGTCTTTG
>JAOPHQ010000471.1:10000-27286 GCA_030340625.1 Merluccius polli
TTCCTCCACCAAAACATTCTGGAGCCTAATGCTATGCTCAGCGGTACACCGCAAGTTCAACCGCCACAGTCTAAGAGCTCTCTCATACCAAAAAGAGCAAACGCACGTCTTTTTTTTTGACGCAGCGCACAATTTACAGAGATCAAGATGAAGAAAGTATCAGTATACACTGGGAGAGCCATGACTGAAACATCACAAACTCTCTTGCTCTCTGTACTCCCATCGTAGCGCAGTGATCAACATGAAATGAACGTTGCTCTTTGTTGTGTGTGTATATGGACTCCCAGTCTCCTGCTCTTCCTCTCTCCTTTTGAACAAAGGAGAACAAACTGAGATGACCCTGAAGTGTACTGTTTCTCCATTTAATATTCCTCCTATTCCTCCATTGTTAGTGGCCCTCCAGGCACGGGATGGTAAAAAGCAAAGTTAGGTAACAGTTTATAATAACGTTCGGCCATTTATAAGGCTTTAGTTATTGATTAACTAATCATTAACAAAACATGAATATACATTTGTAGATTAATATTAATAGGATTAATAATTGCTATGTTAAATGGCCCCTATTTTACCACCAGGTGTTGATTAGATTATTACAAGCCATGTCAAAATCCACCCACTAGTGACATCACAAGTGGGAGTGTCCACACCGATGTATGATGGATAGGCTGTTAATGATTAGTTTGTAATTAAATTAAGGCTTATAAATGACTTATGACTGAACATTATTATAAAGCGTTACACAAAGTTGAAGTGCGACCGCTCGGACGGGTTGACATTTTATTATGACTTGCACACAAAATCAAAGACACACACAGCACATGCAGTCTCGGTCTTGTTCAGCCACCATATACACACACACACATGCACACGCGCACACACACACACACACACACACACACACACACACACACACACACACACACACACACACACACACAGTCTCTCTGTGCCACTTACCGAGGTGAGATGTCACAGCCTTGTTGCATAAAGGCCCCCAGTGAGAACCACAGGGAGTTGAAGATGCCAAACTCATTGGGGGGCTGGTCGTTAGGGCCCTGCTCGGTGGCCCCCTCCTCCGGCTCCTCGGCGTGCCACTCATAGGGGCTGAAGCGGCTCACCTGGGGGTGAAGGAGGGGAGCGAGGAAGATTAGTTTCAGTTTCACTCCATCCCGCACATTCCCAATGGTCCGACGGGATTGAGATGAATAGTATATATATACGCAACGCATGGTCCTCTGTGATCCATATCGAAAATGATCACGCGTTGTTTAGGATATAAATAGAAAAAGAGGAGCTACTGAAGTTTCTAAACATGTAGTGATAACCCTTGGATCATAAGATGATCCAAATCTGAACAGAAGAACTCCAGTTTGGCAAAAAATGATGGACTTTCTTAAAGCAGTGAATGTCACCACTCCTAAACCCGAAGATCACCCAGTGGAGCCTTTTCAAAGGTCGTCAATAGTCTGGTAAAGTAGCTTCCTGTTTCTTGACATTTTAACATAAGGTCGGTTATATTTATCTGTCACAGCACCAGCTTGGTCAAGTTATATTTACTTGATATATATATATATATACCTACTAGTTATGCCCATACTGGTTCACTGCCATACCTATATCAAACGTCACTCTGGTAACTCTGGTGTGACTGAGTAATGTGAAAAGTTTTATGTTTTATCTAAATCAGTCATTTAAAAAATCTGATTTTATTCAGCAAGTGTGAAAAGTGTGAATGATGAAGTGAGTTAGTTGTGAATTAGTTATTCTGTCAATATTTTCATCATGCTTGCCTGATAAAAAACTCGCAAAGCTATTCATCTCAACACGTTACGAATTGATCCTAATCCTGCTGAGCTTCGCTGGCGAACCTTGCGACCCCACGGGGGGTTCATTTGCTGAGCCGAACCTGTGTTTCTCCTACGGTGAAAAAAAGGGTCAATCGCCTCATCGCCCCACACTCACCAGAAACAGCACCACGCTGACGCCGATGTAGGCGAACACGATGCACATCCAGATCTCGTAGGCCAGCGGGTCCAGGAAGGAGAAGACGCCCGGCTTGGACTTCTGGGGCTTCTTGATCATGATGGAGATGCCCAGGGACATGAACGGCTTGGAGAAGTCGATCACCTCCTCGCGCACCAGGGTGATGGTCAGCGGGGCCACCGCGATCTCTGCCTTCTGCAGAACGGGGGGGGGCGAGGGACCGAGGGAGAGAAGGAGGAACAGAGACAGAGACAGAGACAGAGAGAGAGAGAGAGAGAGAGAGAGAGAGAATTCAGTCATGTCTTTACCGTGGATGGCCAATTGTGTGAGGCGGCAGCGAATCAAAATGGTATAACGGTCGAAGACCAAACTGCAATCTTCTGTTTCTTTAGACAGTATAAGAGGCTGAGGGAAATCAACAGCAGAAGAAGACTAAAGTTGGTGTTAAATGCCAATCACAATGAGGAGGGGGAGACGTGCGTCGGATATTAGGAGGGGATGTAATAAAGGAGACGGAGAAAAGGAGGGTGAAAACCTTGAATATGCTGAGGAGTCAGATAAGCAGGCAAGGTGGTGGGAGAGAGAGAGTGGGTGAGGGAGAGAGAGAGAGAGAGAGAGAGAGAGAGAGAGAGAGAGAGAGAGAGAGAGAGAGAGAGAGAGAGAGAGAAGAGGGCTTTGAATCGGATAGAAAGAGAGCAAGAAAGAGAGGGAGAGTGTTCCTATGTTTAGGAAGCATTGTGTTCATTACGTGATGAGGGCAATGAAGGGGAACGCGAAAGCGAGGCAGGGAGAGAAAGATGGGGTGAAAGGGGGAGAAGAAGAAAATGGCAAACGACAGAGAGGTAATTCATAGGCATGAGTGGGATGTGGCCAGAATATAAAGCAGCCAGCCGAGGCTCTCAGACACTTGCATATGCATTTGCGCAGAGGCACACACACACACACACACACGTACGTACACACGCACACGCACACAAATGCACAATGAAAGCATACATAATGCAGGCGCACACACACAACACAAACACACACACACACACTTACACAGGGTCCATGGATGAGGCAAGCACATCATTGTTTCAACAGTCTGAGACCTTGTCTGAGTGGCTGTACTCGTCTAAACAACAATCTGCAGTCTCAACCTGAAAGGAGGCTACAGTAACTGCATATCAAACAGTACGTCTGTGTTCCTTTGGCTCTGAGGAGCTCGAGAGCTGAGGCACCAGGGGCATAGACAGCCAGGAAAAGGGAGTGGTTCTTTTGGATTATCTACTGAGTACAGAGCAGAGAAGGGACACAGGGACATTCGTCCGGAGACACTGGGAGTTATGGGGTGGAGTATTTAACATAAGGAGACACAGTCTACACGCGTTTATCGACAGGCTTGCTTATGAATACTGGCATCCAGATAATGACGGTTACCCGCAGCTGACAGTATGGATGGAAGATTTCGAACGCGATCAGTCAGAACAGCGGCTGCTTCTAATATGTCATCGCAAAGATACCAAAACAATGCTAATGATAATTTGCATGTTTTGTGGTGTGGGAGGAAACCGGTAGACCATCCCCATCTCGCGAGTTCACATTCTGTTTCTCTCCGGAGATCAGCCTGGCCAGGCTTCAAATTATGCGCTTGTGGCCGAACCACAGTGGCCTAATAGGACGCCGAGGAACTACTGGCAGCTACGGGTGTGGTTTAGGTGTGACGACAGCGAGAAGCGGCTGTTCGAAATCAACAATGGCGGCTCCTAAAGAGGTTAGCCTAGACGCCGCTATAGCATCAGTTATATTGGAACTGTAGAGTATTTCTCCACTGAAAGAGCAAGGAATGGCACTGAAAGCTTTTCTCTATGTGTTTTTTCCCTCTCCTACTACGTCACATGGTTCATTGATCTGATTGGTTTAAGTTAGCCATTGATAGACACGCGGTTCATCCGATCACCTGCACAGTATTTTTTGAACGCGCCGACCCTTTTACAAAGCGTTTCCAGGGACGACTTCCCAGATGGTTCAGTGAAACAAACCATCTGGCGCTTCAGGTAAGCAAACCAGAGCACCCAGAGGAGACCCACGTGAAAACATACAAACTCCACAATAATTCGCCCCGGGGTTCGAACCCAGTGGCGCAAACCGCCGTGCCACCAAATCAATACAGAGACGCCTTCACAGTTTCAGTGGTAGCACTGCAGAAATGCATCACAGACCGCGATTCCCTTTTGAAATCGCTGTCGTCTTTTGCGTGTTGAGATGACTCCATAAAACTTTCCTAAAAAATAATCACACCCCACCTGACGAGTCAATAATATAACTTCTGGAAGTGGAGACTTCCTTGAAATTCTTCTTCCTTCCTGCGACTGAAGCAGGTCAAACCATTGAGCCCCTTTCACAGCTTCTAAAACATATGGCTGTCAATGCTGCTCAGTGTCTGGATGCAAGAAACCACTGCTGCGGAGGGAGAGAGAGGATTTCGTCTAATCTGTGCCTTGCCTGCCAGAGCAGGGAAGCACTCAGAATGACCAGCAATTCAGCGGCAGTTATATAATTATTAATATTAAAACGTTAAGGATAGGCCGCTCATGCCACAGCGGATTCTTAAAAGCTCTTCCCTGATTAAAACCCATGAGTAAATCACTGGCTTTGTGTAAGAGATGTCTAATCTATTGCTGGAAGATTTGACAAAAATAGTGAACGCCTTCGGATTTCTCCTCCATCTGTACATATCTTCATTAAAACTGATTGTTTTTTCCCCGCCCTTACTCCCTCCATCACTCTTTCTTCTACCTTATCCTCCTCCTCCGCCCCCTCCTCCATAACACCTGCCCATTCAATGACAGAGACATTCATATGAGTTCTTCTCCTGCCCTTTCTCGCTCCATCCCTCACTATTTCTTCTACCTTCCACCTCCTCACCTCCTCCTCCTCTATCTATAAGACCTGCTGCTCATTCAATGACAGAGAGGTAGAAAAGAAGCAATAGCTATTTTCTCATCCCTACACCCCCTCCATCCCTCACTCCTTCTACCTATAACTCCTCATCTTCTCCTTCTCCTCTGTACGAGAAGAAGGAGCCCATTCGACGACACAGAGGTCATTTATAGGCATGAGTTCTTCTCCTGCCCCTAATCTCTCCATCCCTCTCCATCCCTCACATCCTTCTACCTGGGCCCTCCTCCTTCTCCTCCTCCTCCAGAGCTCTGCTCAGCGTCGGTCCTTACCCCGTAGACCAGCTCTCCCACCATCCCGTTCCATATCTTGGTCTCCGGGTCCCTGGCGCCGTACTTGCCGTCGGGGACGATGGAGATCTTGTACTTGATGCCGATGTGCTTGGCGATCTCCGAGGCCAGGTCGACGCAGTAGCCCTCGAACTGGTCGTTGCCCTCGTACATCTCCCAGTTCTTCTTCAGCATCACGTAGGGCCCTTCCTACAAAAACCAGAGACACAACAAACAAAAAGGAGGGCAGAAAGACACAACTGTTTGGAAGGACATTAAATCGGTCGATAGGATCAGAATTTGATCAGGTATTTGGACGACTATGGCAATGTGTTACAGCGTTTTAGTAGTTCTTGAATTGCACTGGGGGGGGGGGGGGGGGGGTGGGGGATAGCACACACAGAGGGACATTTAAGGTTATGAGGCACATTTCTGCTCAATGATACTGTCCAAGATCGGTTGTTACTTTTTGTTACCGTGTGGGGGAGGTTAGGGTTGGAAAAATGGAAAAGTGAAAACGGAGAGAGGATCATAAAGAAAAGCGTATTTATTGATTTATATAGATGACATATTTACTTTACATACATGTCAGAAGGCATTGTAGTATTACAACAAAAAGCACAAGTTGAGAACTTCTGCTAATGAGAGGCAACATATACATACATTGCACAGCGATCACACAGCAATGCATCTATTTTCACTAATGCATACACTTTCATGTTCACATTTTCATGTACAGTGTCACACACAATACATCTTAACAACAAACCTCCGTCACCCCAGTAGCCACAAGCTAAACGGGAAACTGTATCAAATCGGCATACACAGGAGAACAAAAGAAAAAATGAGCAGCTGTAAAACAAAAAAGCCATCATGTCAAAGTGGGATGTTTCATATATTGGCCTCCTGACTTGCCGTGCTCTTTTTAATACGTCTCTCCTACTACTACTACTCCACCGGCCTCCCGTGGGATACGCACCCGGCGCTACATGGAGCAAGGAAATCAACACTAACTGAGTGAAGGAAAAGAAAAAGTAAAAAATAAACACAGAAGGAGGAATGAAAGGAAGACAAAGAGTGCTGCTCTGGTAATGTATCATAAGAGCTACGGCGGTTCAGGGGGGGGAGGGATGGAGGCGCGCGGATGGTTTATCGTGATCTTGGGAAAAAACGGGTGCGTTTTGTAAGCATTCTGACAGAACCGCATTTGCATACAGATACACACCGGCGTGAGTAAAATAAAAGGCATTCACAAGAAACACACGTGTGCCAAGCAGTCCATCACAACTAGAGGGAGGGTTCCCTGGAGCACATGTGGGCACGCACACACACACACACATACACAATCACATGCGCACAAAACACACACACACACACACACAGATTTAGAGCATGTAGCGCGTGCGTATCTATCAGGAGGGGTGAGTTATTATAACCAGCCTGGGGCTCCCCACTCTGTAATCCAACTGTAACCAAGACGATTAAAACACCATCAAAACCTTCTTAATCAAAGACCACTCTTGTGTAATTAATCAGACGGTCTGTGAGTAACATCTCGTCTTTCATGAGAGCAGAAGTGCGGAAGGATAAAACTTTAATGTGCATTTGCCATCAAATCTACACTCTTGACTTCTATTGAAAACTGGAACAACGGAATAAATGTATTGTGATACAAAGTATCATAGTAGTACAAAAAAATAGTACAAAAAATAAATAAAAAATAAATACAGTGGTTGTTTACATATGTAACAATTAATGCAACACTGTTTGAAAAAGGTGACATATATTGAAAGCAAATACAATTGTAAAACTGGCAATAAAACCAAATAACTACATACCATAAACTGAAAATACATGAAAATACATAATTGCATTGTTTACATGGAAATAAGTGTGTGAGTGAAGTACGTGATCACACCCCAATAAATAAATAGGTAACCAAAAAAATGAATACAAATAAACAAATAAAAGAAACATTTTATTGGTGAACCTCAGAAGAACATCAGTTGCGTATTAATTGAAAGAAACAAATCACCTGTTTCGCCTGCCAGACAACACAAACGACAATTATGTCCGTAATGTATGCGGAAAACAATTACATTTCAGAAGAGACAAATCAAGAGGCGAGCCATGAAAGACAACTGCAAACATCATCCCATCCCTCATCCCATGCATACAGAAAGGAACAAGAACAAAGTTGTCCTCGTGTCGTCTGTTGTCAGTGTACAAAAACACATTTGTTCCCCAAATCGCATTATCGGAGACATCAGCTGGCCCCAGGGCCCCATCGCATTTAATCTAGATGAATCACGGTGTTAATGATGAGCTAAAGTAAAAGTGGGAAAAGTTGCACTCTTTAGAGTTTCAACACAGGCCATCAACGCCGCTCTGTGGCGATGGTGTTTTTCAACTGCAGGTGGCAGTTAGGATTTTATGCTTGAAATAGGTCACATTAAAACAGATCAAAATAATGACAAATAATTGAAAATTAATATATTTTAAATATTGTTCAGCAAATATAGCATTGTGGCTTGTTATACATTTAAAAATAGTGTCACTTTGTGCATTCCATCATATGTTTTCCATTGTAATGTTTTCCATTGATGTTTTGTGTTAATTTGTGTTCGCTAAGTAAACACACCGGCAGCATAAGCAGCGTTGCTGACTATTTCTTTCCACTGTTTCCCGCTGGCCATGGCCTTCTTGCAGTAATAACTATCTGTAAAGGGGGCGCTGGCACTCTTTGCTCTGCCACTGCATGTGTATTTATCTATTTTTTTACCGTTTGCATATGAGGTGGTCCACGAAAGGTCTTGATGACAATTTAGTGGTACACCTCAAGTCACAGGTTGGGAACCACGGCACTAGAGATTACTGTGTTTTACGTTAACGAATGGTTCAGTCCTCAACCTAATTAGTACTCGATTTCTATGCCATCTCACGTTTGTTTGTTTCTGTGCGCAGAAGTATTATGATTAACGGAAATTATAATTATTATCATTTCTTCTTCATTTGGACCCAGGCATTAAAAGAGTGATTGAATTATCTGAATTGGGTTTTTTCCTCTTTGTTAAAGCTAAAAATGAATGTAACTGTTAGTACCACACAAAATGCAACTAAACCAAACCAATAGTATTATTCCAAATATAAATGTACCTTCAGTAGTACACTTCTTTAGCAGTGTGCGGTAATGTTTGTGAACAGGGAAAAAAAAGACGGAAATAATAATTGAATGAGAAAGTTTTTTGGCCGGTAATCATGTGGCGGTCCTGGGAGAGATGTTGGAGAGCTTTAGGGGCTTGATTACAGTAAAGAGTCTTCCTCCCAGAGTCTCCTGGGGCTCGGATGCAGAATTTGTGTTAAAAAGAAGGAGGCAGGCTGCCGTCTCCACCGCCAAATTACCCCCCCGCTTCATCTTATTAGAGGGCCAAGTGCTCCCGTATCAGGACAGGTGACCTTGTTTTCATCTAGTTTAGCTGGAAAAAGGCTAAATACACACTAACACAAGCACGCACGCATGCACACAAACACACACAGAGGCACACGCACGCACACACACACACACACACACACACACACAAAAACACACGCGCACATGCACACACACACGCACATGCACACACGCGCACATGCACACACACACACACACACACACAAACACCCGCGCACACGCACACACACACACACACACACACACACACACAAGTGGAGACCACACACACACCGGTGGGAACCTAGCCAACAGTTGCATTGCATCACTTTTAAGCCTCCTTATGGTTTGTTATCAGTATGCCTCAGACTCCTTTGTCGCAGTGTGCATGTGGTAGTGCCAAATCCAGTTTAGTGTGTATTTCAGTGTGTGTGTGTTGTGTGTGTGTGTGAGTGTGTGTGTGTGTGAGTGAGCGGGGTCGGTGATTGAGTGAATAAGTGACTCAGTCACTTAGTGAGTTTGTGTGTGTGTGTGTGTGTGTGTGTGTGTGTGTGTGTGAACATAACTTTAGTGCAGGTATAGACAAAATCACATTTCCTTCTACCTCGTTGGTGGAGCTACAGGATGGCACACCAAGGGAGGGAGAGCAATTAAAAAAAGAAAAATCAAAGAAAAGAGGGAGGAGACAGAAAACAGAATGGGACAAGAGAGCAAGGGGGGAAAGGGAGGAGGAGATGAAGGAGTTGGGCAGAAGGGGGGGAAGAGGGGAAGGGGGTAAAGGAGGAGATGTAATTGCTCTTGGACGTGGGGTCAGTATGGAACTAATGACGGCAGGAGGACGACGAACAGGAAGTGGAATACAAATGGAGACTGCGGCGATGACGGCCGGAAAAAAAACCAAGCATCAGATACGGAGCAGAGGACGACCGAGTTGGAACAGGGAGATAAGACGCGGAGAAGAGAGGGAGAGAAGGGAAGAGAGGAAAGAAGCGGACGAGGAAGAGACAGGAGAGTGAAAAAAAAAAGGAAGATAGGGAATGGTGAGAAAAATAAGGAAATTGCAGGCATGGGTGAGAGAGAGGGTGTGTGTGTGTGTGTGTGTGTGTGGGGGGGGACTTTGTAGAGGCAAATGGCTGAAGCTGATAAGACATGAAAAACCACTTCACACTGGTGCAAGGGAGGCCAGGCAGAACTTAGTAAAAAAAATGCCAAACAGGCAGTTTCTCTGCCTATCAGCTATGTCAAAGTGCCAGGCGAGGGGCGAACAAGCAGCCAGTCAATCAGAGGGCCACTACTCAGTCTGTGTCTCGGCAATCTAGTCATCTATAGCCAAGCACACATTTTAACCACATAATCATCAGTCTGATAAATGACCCGCCGGCGAGTTAACGTTAACCGTTTGTTTGCCGGGGAGTCTTATAACGCTCATCAAACACATACAGGATAACTTCCTTCTGTGCCAAAGACAAACAAAATACAAATCCATGAGTTACAAAACGTACCAATAAGGTTAAGTCTCTCTCTAATAAGTGAAGAAGAAAACAAACTAACTTGAAAATGCCAAACTCATCCTCATCCTATCCGTACACAAACAGCCCCATTTGAGCTCTTCAAACATTCAAATCCAAACAGTCTGGATCCTTTTCAGAGAGAACGACGGTGTTGACAAACAATCTTAACTGTATTTTTATGAAACTTAATTAAATAATCACACACATTCAGTTATAATCACGCACATTTAGTCATTCAGCCCCCCTACATATGCTCACGCACAAACACACGCACACACACACGCGCGCACACACACGCACGCAGCACGCACACACACACACACACTCACATACACATTCTACATAAGCACATGAAAATGAAGTCAATGGTTCCAGCACTTGGGATGGACACACACTTTGTGACTTTCTGTGTTTATAGAAATACATTTCTCTCTGCGTGTAAAGGCTTCGGGTGGGTGATTTTTCATCGCGGGGCGGCAAGCTCACTGATTGTCTCATGTAAGCGTGGGTGTTTATGTCACTGTGTTCTTGTTAGTTTGACGGCGATAATATCACAACGTCAGTGAATGGCTGATTTGTGTACGCGTGGATGTGACTACGGTGTGTGTGTCTATGTGAGAATGTGTGAGTATTTTTTACATTTTATGTGTGTCACCGTGAGTGAGCAATTTTAGGACGTGTTTGTTCTTGTGCACAAAGGGTCCCACGTTAGATTGTATAGTCGCGTCATTTTCATAATGTGTTTCATTTCAACGAAACCATTGTTCGCCGGCTGTATGATATTGTGGCAGAAACACAGGGACGCACAATAAACATTTATGAGTGCACATCTTTCACCTTTAACTTAATTGAACAGTTTTTTTGGGGCAAAGATTTATATTTACCATTCAGCCCGGATCCCATTCAGTGAAATGTAACCTATCCCAAAACTAAAGCTACATACAAAAGAAATACATATTCCAAATATTGCACATGTACTCAAGTGTAAGCAATAATGTAAGCAATAAGTAACCAATACTAAACAACACAGATACAGTTCAGGAGCCATGCAATCCAAACGCCATTCACTGGGATTATAGGAGAGCACTCGGTAAACCTGAGCAGATTGACAGTGCGAGAGAGAGAGAGAGAGAGAGAGAGAGAGAGCGAGAGAGAGAGAGAGAGAGAGAGAGAGAGAGAGAGAGAGAGAGAGAGAGACCCGTTTCCTTGTGTTTTTTCTAATTCTGCCTTCTTACTCTCACTTTCATTGAGGATTTGACAGCAAGTTAAGTGCTGCAAGGAGACAATAAATGTTGACTCAGCAAGGATTCAGAACTATCCAGTCTCGCTGCTTTGTGTGTGTCTGGAAATGTGGGTGATGTCAGTATGCGTGAAAGAAAGCGAGAGTGGGTTCTGTGTGTGCATGTGTGTGTGCATGTGCATGTGTGTGTGTGCATGTGCGTGTGTGTGTGTGTGTGTGCATGTGTGAAGTGTTAAATGTCCCTCTCTCAATGCCTTACAATGTACAAGTCATCCCAGTGGCTCGACAGGCTTAGAAGACAGTGGCTTTGAATTTTCCTCTCCCTCTCTCTCTCTCTCTCTCTCTCTCTCTCTCTCTCTCTCTCTCTCTCTCTCCCTCCCATTGCACAATACAGCTGAGACATACATATATAGACAGTACATTTATGTAATCGCTACAGTTCCAGAGAAGCACAGCTATACAAAGGAAGTCCAGCAGACACATACAAGGTTTCTACACATTGGCATTAAAACATTCAGCAGGTGACACGTTTTTTGTTGTTGTTTTTCTCCTCGCTGGTCTGTGACGCAGTTGAGTCTGTGTGTCTGCTTGTCAGTGTGTCCGTCTATCTGTCTCTTTCTGTGTCCGTCCGTGTGTGTGTGTGTGTGTGTGTGTCTGTGTCTGTGGCCCTCTGTCAGCGAGGCGTGGACCTCAGTGTCGCAGTAGAGGCTTTCTCGTCGTCAGAGGCTGCAAAGAGGAGGAGGAGGAGGAGGCTGAGCTAACGTTAGCCAGGGCCCACTGAGATCAGCATCCACAGAGACACAGACAGATAGAGAGACATAGAGAGACAAACAGAGAGACAGGGAGAGAGAGCGATAAGAGATAAGAGAAGGTACAAGAGATAGTGCGGACAGAGGAGACAGTGTATGGATGACAGCGACAGGGTGAGAAAGAGAGAGCGAGAGAGCGAGGTAGTGGTATGGGTGGCGACACAGAGACAGAAGGATAATAGGCATGTCAGAGGGAGGCAGATGATAGAGAGACAGGGATAGGTGGAGGTGGAGAGAGAGAGAGACAGAGAGAGAGACAGAGAGAGACAGAGAGAGAGAGAGAGAGAGAGAGAGAGAGAGAGAGAGAGAGAGAGAGCACATCCAACAGACACATAACAAACTCAAACTCCCCACTCAGCTGGGGGTTATATTCTCACAATTGACCTCAATCAATAGCATCAAAAACATCAACCAAACAGTGCCAACAACAGAAACCGTGTTTTTTATGACATCTAGATCATATTTTGTTCACATATTTATGATAGTATTACAATATCTGCTATTTTCTTGTAATGTTTGGATACGTGTGTGGATGTGTACATTAATGTTGTCCTCCGAAAACTAGATGCGATTAGTTCTCTTCTCTCTCTCTATTGTAGTAACAGTACTGTCCACTAGTCGCATTGTAGACTTGTGGTCATATCATTGTAACATTGAAAAAGCTTTTGTGATAATGTTATTTGATTATATTTGAAATTATTTGAATGTAGAACATATTTATTGCTATATTATGATATTCAGCTTTAGGTTTGTGTCAGCTTGTTTAGCTTGTTGCCTGGAGTATTAGTTTACATGTCATTATGATTAAATGTAATTTATATCTCATGACAAAATCTAATTTATATCTCATGACAAATCAATTTGGCAGCACAGCAAAAGTCGTTGGAACAAGATGGGGGAAACTACAGACACCAACGTAGTTCACCTCAATGTTCTGCAAGCAACTTTTAAGTATTTAAAAATGCAATGCTTTCAATTTGCTTCAATACCAAGTTGAGGAAAAAGTAGGAGACCCAGATGCAAAAATAATGTTGTACAGAATTTTTGACATATATTGGATTTTGGGTTGGAAGCGAAGAAAGAAACCTTAAAAAGCCTGAGCATCTTGTTTCCTGTTTTAGTATTCAACGCTTTTACTTGCATGATTTTTGCACGGCCAATTGAATTAAACAGATTGCTTTTTTTTCCAAGGTAAAAACTGCCCGGAAAATCAAATGTAAAGCAAAGGACAGACGCAAATCCGCCGATTACCCCGGATCATGCTTGTTAAGGCGGTGGCGCAGGACTGGATAGGCTCTGGTGGCTCCGAGGAGCAGTGCTAGTGAGTCAACTGGACTGATCTGGATGCGGTCTTTAGCAACTGATAGCTCCATCTGAATGCTCCATATCCTCCTCCACCCAGTACCCCGCCTGCATGGGCGTACCCGACCTGTCCTACCCTCAACCGCAGCCTGATGATCCCCTCTGCTCCTCCTCGCCAGCAGGCAGGCCCGGCGTGGCTAATCGCTATTTTCATGAAAGTGGCGTGGGCTGGGCTGTCGGCTGCTTAGTCTAGTTGCATGCCGTGATCCATGGCGCAAATTTATGGCCACAACGCAACGCAGCTCCTTAGAACCAGAAGAAAATGTGTGCAAACCTTTGATGTATATGCAAACCTATAGATATGATTGTTTTTTGGCTAATCACTTAATGTCACCCATATTGTCCCTGTGAAGCAGTCTATGTGATTAGGAAAATGTATATATAGAGATCGGTATTTGTAATGTAGCCTACGTCTGTGTCCGGGTTGCTCTCCCACATGCCCGGCATGTCCTTTGAATCAGTGTCACCCACATTGTACTTGTGAAACAATTGGATTTAAAAATATAAAGGCAATGGAAGCAGATGTGACCAAACGTACATATTTTGTCAAAGTTTGCAATCACAGTGATGCCTCTTCTGACATTAGCTTAAAGTTTACAATTTTGTCGTGATTATTGGCTAACTATAAAATAATGGGATTTTTATAGCAGCTATATCACTTTATGGAAATGAGCTTTGACCAGTACAACCTACCTCATTACTTTGTAAAAAGTCAAAAAGCAAAACTGGCCAATAGGTTTAGCTGACTATTTTTCAAGAGCAGTGATTTTTTTTCCATTGGTGATTAAATATTGACGGACCTTCACACTGTATAGGTTATCATTGTGTTCATTATAAGAAAGAAAAATATATTAGAATAGAAATGAGTCTACTTGTCATGAACATGGTAACAATAACTGCTATGTTTAAGCTATTGCAGTGGTCTCTGACCCAACCGGCGGTACATCACCTTGGTGCTGCGGATCAGTCGTCCCTCTGCCTGTATGAGCCTTCAGACAGCACAGGTAGAGTCAATGTGCCCGACCGATGTTAAAGATGCGACACTATTTTTGAAGTAAGTGTGTTAGTGTACCATGAAACTCCCGGGCTAAAAGAGAGTCCCACTCCGGCCCTGCCAGCGGGGGTCTTTGTTGCACAAGGCTCGGCTGAGAGAGAGCTACCTCAAGCCAGCGGGGGCTCGCGGCTGGTCGCTATCCCCCCCCGAGAAGACTAACTTAGAGCCAGCTGCTAAAAGGACCAAACCGACCGTCGGTTCCATTTACTGAAAACACTCCTTCATAATGGCTGCCTATGGCGGGAAAAACATAGCCACTGAGCGTCTCTGTGGGATTGACCTGGTGTTATGATCGACTGTCTTTGTCGTGGTTCTACTGGCAGAGAGAACCAAGGTTTACGCGAGCTTAAGGTATTTTATGGTATTGAATGTATTTGTTTAAGTGGACCCAGTGCGGATAACTTGCTCAAAAACGATGGGCTACATCCAGACGAAGGGTGACACAGTGTCTCAAGTGAATGGCTTGAGATTTCTGGACAATGAAGCGAGGGAAAAAGGTTAGATCTTGATTGTGGGAGGGGACGTAGCGTAGCGCACACGTTAAAGTGACTGTTTAACAGACGTATTGATTGACCCGGATCCCAACAGCACACAAAGACAAGGGAATAATTAGAACGGTACGTTACCATGATGGTCGTCACGACTACGGTCCTGTTCTCCATTGCTGAGCTGTCATTGGACAGAGAATTCTCATTTTGGACCAATACAAGCTTGTCGATGTCATTCCAGTAGCCAATCTGGAGAGAGAGCGATGGAGAAAAACATGCCGGTAAAAATGTATGCAAATATAAGAATGAGACTGACTGAGTGAATAAAATGTCCAGTTAGGGAATAGCATTTGAACTGTCTAAAACACAGCTGAATCTAAATATAAATAATTAAAAAAAGTAAAAGTCCAGGCGAGGCAAAGACGGCAGACAAGGCACAGTATAGAAATATAATAAGATCTATAGAAACCGACCTCTCTCCAGTAAATTTCCCATTGGAACTGTAGGACATATTGAGAGATATTAAGCTGGCATGTAGTGCACTCGTCGGATACTAGTGTCCTAGGAGTGCTTCAGACACAGGAACAGAGTGCTATTTTAATTACAGCCTTTGTATGCCTAGGTGTGTGCTCTTTTTCATTAACAGCCTACACTGTGTCAATGGCCAATCAATAGTGATGATGACGCACTTGGTTTCCCACAATTATATTGTAGCTGCAGAGAGTCTACACTACACACAGACAGACCACATAAATTCTATTTAGTTATATTATACATTTTCTGCATGCATATTGACACGTGAAGTCACAAATAAGTCACAATAATGACTTCCATTTGTGACAATTCCAAAAAAACACAAGCTCGTACCTTGCGTGGACCGTTGCTCTTCAGCTCAAACACATCCATGGTGTAGTTGACCCTGCGGCCATAGTGGTCAAACTGAATGTTCCCAGTCAGGCCCTGGATGCGCACCTTCATTCATCATGGGGACAGGGGAAGAAAGGAAGGACGAAAGAATGAAAGAAAGACATTTTGTTAAAATACAATGTTCAAGAAAGTGAAAGAGTTGAATAAATTGCGAGATTATGATGAATATATGTGTGTGTGTGTGTGTGTGTGTGTGTGTGTGTCACCTGTTTGAGTGTGCGCTCCATGTCTATGCCTTGGTTCCAGGGGGCAGCTGGGTTGGCCAAGCAGTCACCCGCGTTGCCACGCCGACTGATGTCGATCTTCTGCCGCCGCAGGTTGCGGAAGGCCTCAGCCATCACCAGCACGCCATCATAGGTGAGAGAGGAGGTGTACTGATGGGGGAGAGAGAGAGAGAGAGAAATGATTTGTGAAGGTGATAAGAATAAGAGAGGAAAAATATATATATGAGAAAGTGAAAAAATGAACCTACGAGGTCGTTCTCACCGAACAGATTTGATATTTCATATTGATTGAGCGCACCATCCCCAACACGGTGCTGATATCGTCTACATGTGTATGTTTTGGGATAAATAAGCTATTAACATTCAAATTCAACAAAATGTCACACAAATTGTCACATATATTGTGGAATTAAACTACACACCTTGTCCATGTATTAATCATACAAAATAGGGTCAAGAATACAATTAGTCACGACTTCATGCACTTGGACGTACAAAGCTGCTTATAGTGTTGATTTAGAAAGAAGTAAGTGATGAGGTATTTAATGTTATGCTGCATTGACTCTTTCTACAAAGTAATTAAATATCATATAAACCAGTGGCATAAACATGCTGATCTGTTCTAATCTATTAGTAGCAATATACGCTGACTTTTATTGTACTGCCACTTAACAACACGTAACACGGTTGTAAATATTACAATCACTGTAAATGTGGCTGCCTCTATGGATTGATTCCCAGGGCAGGGTGTTAAAACCATTAAAACAGAATTAGGTTAAATAACTTCCTGACATTTTTATATAATGTTAGTAATATACTGTACCATGGCTGTATATCCACAACATATTGTGCAAACAAAATTAAATGGTTATATTTTACTCTCAGTTTTGCTGTTCACAAATACAGCACGTATTATAAAACAAGTGAAAACTTCATCAATGATCTGAAAATAGCCCAAAGCCATAAATCCCTAAAATCACGGTATTCTTTAATCATCAAAAGCGAAAGATGTGCAGAGACAAGGAACATATATTAAAAAAAAGTAA
>JAOPHQ010000472.1:0-10000 GCA_030340625.1 Merluccius polli
CTACTTTTTGGGAGGATACAAGACCAGTCTACTTTTTAGGAGGATTAAAGACCAGCCTACTTTTTAGGAGGATAAAAGACCAGTCCTACTTTTTAGGAGGATAAAAGACCTGCCTACTGTTTAGGAGGATAAAAGACCAGCCTACTTTTTAGGAGGATAAAAGACCAGTCCTACTTTTAGGATACTAGACCAGCCTACTTTTAGGAGGATAAAAGATCTGCCTACTTTTAGGATGATAAAAGATCTGCCTACTTTTAGGATGATAAAAGATCTGCCTACTTTTAGGAGGATACATACACGACCAGTCTACTTCTAGGAGACTAAAGACCAGCCTACTTCTAGGAGGATAAAAGACCAGCCAACTTTTAGGAGGATACAAGACCAGCCTACTTTTAGGAGGATAAAAGACCAGCCTACTTTTTAGGAGGATAAAAGACCAGTCCTACTTTTTAGGAGGATAAAAGACCTGCCTACTTTTTAGGAGGATAAAAGACCAGCCTACTTTTTAGGAGGATAAAAGACCAGTCCTACTTTTAGGATACTAGACCAGCCTACTTTAGGAGGATAAAAGACCAGCCTACTTTTAGGAGGATAAAAGACCAGCCTACTTTTTAGGAGGATAAAAGACCAGTCTACTTTTAGGAGGATACAAGACCAGCCCTACTTTTAGAAGGATACAAGACCAGCCTACTTTTTAGGAGGATAAAAGACCAGCCTACTTTTAGGAGGATAAAAGACCAGCCTACTTTTAGGAGGATACTAGACCAGCCTACTTTTAAGAGGATACTAGACCAGCCTACTTTTTAGGAGGATACTAGACCAGCCTACTTTTTAGGAGGATAAAAGACGAGCCCTACTTTTAGGAGGATAAAAGACGAGCCCTACTTTTAGGAGGATAAAAGACGAGCCCTACTTTTAGGAGGATGTTCCCATTACTTACATAATAACGCAGTTTTAGCATCTTTTCCAAAGTTGAATGATGCATTGGCTTGGGGTTAAGTTTTATTACTGTTATTTTTCTTACGTTTTGTTTTTTAAAGCATTGTTTCCTTATTATTTCACTGCCAATAAAACTATATTATTTTATATTGGTAATAAAACAACATGATTCTGTTTTGCTGCTGTTAATTGAGCTCTAATAAAAAAAAATCACAAACGTACAACTCAGGGGTTAAGTTTTGCATTGAACTTAGTTTTTTCCCCCAACACAAACAGCAGCAGCCCACCGTCAGACAGGTAACAAATCATTTTATTACGCTAGACAGATGAACAAACTGAGCCATGATAGCAGCAATTGAAACTATTGAAATATTTACACTATCACATCACACAGAGGATACATGTTACCTTTACAATGTAAACACAGGATACAGGGACGTTTCGAACGCTATAAAAAAAGACCAGCCAACGACGCGCCAACTCATCAGCCCATAGAAACCGCTTTTACAGCACAGATCATCAGGTAGGCTCGGTTTGCTAACAGCATCACAACATGTTACCAAGGCAACACCAGCTGACAGAGTCCCCTTTAATGTTCTCCAAAAATAGACCAACCATTACTCATGATTGTCAAAAAAAATAAAAAAGTAAACCAAAACCACAAAGACATGGAAGTATAACTCAGGTTTATATATTTTTTGTTTGTTTTCTTTTTTTTTTGAGAAAAAAAAAAGAAGGTATGTGCACATATAACCGGTCCTCACAACATCAGTCATTCGATCACTCGATCAGCAGCTCCATTAGTCGAGTCTTTAAAAGATATTCATTATTTTTGGACTCCGGCATTATAATTTACAAAACAAACTAAAAAAAAAACAACAAGCGTTGGTACAATTACTTTTTTTTTTTTTTTAAAGAGCAAGTACATCAAAGATACGATAAACGGTCGGTACGTCTCACCACTGCAATACATCCGACTGTGAATGTGTGAATCGTCACGGGTTCACCCGACAGAACTAAACAGAACATCTCCCATTGTGTGTTTCTTGTATGTGTGTGTGTGTGTGTGTATGTGTGTGTGTGTGTATACTGTATAGGAACACGTCGTCCACACAACACGGACGCTAAAGTGTGTTTGGGAGTCGGTTGCTAAGGAAACGCTTCGTCCTTCATGAGCATGCGGGGGCTCTCCTGGTTGTCCATGCGTCGCCTGGGACCCATCATGCCTGCAAACACAAAACACACACCCATGCTTTAATAACACATTATATGTGAGTGAGTGAGTGAGTGAGTGAGTGAGTGTGTATTCATTCAGTTATGACATAAAGTGCCGCTGAGCAGGGCATTACATTTTAACGTACCACTTTTATGCTTGAAGGATTTAGATCTTCTCGGCGAGTTTGGATTCTGAGGCACACACACATTTTACAAATACAAAGTTAGCATCGACTTGACCTTCGGGGACATGGACAACGTTTTGGGTTGAAATGTGAGAATACTAAATTATCCATCCATGACTTTCACTTTTCCAACAAAACAGATAAAACAGATCATCTTAAATGTGAGGTCGCTCTTTGCAGCAAGAGGAATCCAAAATGTTTTTTGGGGGACAAATGTGTAAATGCGACTGCTGTCCCACAAAACACCTCCTGCCAAAACAAGTCTCCTCTACAGTACTTATGTCCCGCTTGGTTTAGTTTTCAGAACATGAGGGTCATGAGGGAATAATATATTTTTAAAATTACTTTTTTCAGTTTACATTAAAAAGTGCAAAACTGCTCATTTGCGCGGATGGAAGAGCTCGACGAAAGCAGAACCTCCCCATGAGATTATTGGGACACAAAGAATTGAAATCCATACAGTTTGTCGTCATGCAAGCTAAGCAACGTGTTATAGATATGTTATATATCTGATATATAGATATTAGATATAAAATCAGCCACCGAACCAATCGTCTTATCGAACATACCTTATCCGATTTCCTTTTCTTTGCTGCAAGTACAAAACAAATACGGTTTTAGAGTCAAATGAAGATTATTTTGTAATCATACCAGTTTTTATTTTATTGCCTTCTAGAAATTAATATGTGTGTTATTATTCACTTACTTTAAGTATCAATCTAATAAAAACATGTATGACCAACACTAAATCCTCGATGTTACTTCACAATAAAAGCGTCCAGAAAGCGTCGTACTTCACCTTTCTTTTCGGCGCCGTAGGACCAGTCGTTGTCGTTGACGTCGTCGTTGTCCTCCTGGTCGCTTTCCGACTTATTATTGGTGGTGTTCCCGGTGACTATCCTACAAAGAAGGGCGACTATTTACTACTCACTACTAGTTAGTCATTTAGCGGTTGATTCTCATGAAGGAGGATGGAGGGATTACTTTACCTGTTGTGTTTTCTACTACTTTAGGAGCAGGTAAGGGTTATGGGCATCTTGAAACGCTAGATTAGAAGACGCTTTTATCCGAAGCGACTCTCACTGAATGTAGTTGCAGGTCAGAGCAGGTGAGGGGTGATGGGCGTCTGGCTAACGGAGGACTGTGGACCTCAGGGGCCCTTCCTATGTGGGAGAGTCCCGCACCGGTGGCCTACCTGCGGTTGGCGATGCGGCTGCTGTTGCGCCCCATGCCCAGACACTTCTCCAGGTGGGGGGCGAAGCGCGAGGCGGCGATGCTGCGGCTGCAGTTGGGACACACGCACTCCTTGTTCTTCCACTGGTTGTACACCTGGCCGAACACGTCCACCCCGGGCTGGTCCACGATTTCTTTAAATTAAAACATAATTATTATAATAATAATAATAACACAAAAAAACGGTATGGTAATAATTTCCGATCTGGGATGAATAAAGTATATTTTAGCTTCTCACCTTCAGATGGACTTTCATCACTATTTGCTATTCAGCCAATGCTTCTCATCTAAACCGACTTCTGAATTTAGATGCAGGTAATTAAGGGTCTGTGAACACCCTAGCAACCATCTAAAAACACCCTAGCAACCATCTAAAAACACCCTAGCAACCATCTATACCACCCTGGTAGCAAGCAACCACATACAACTCCATAGAAACCACCTCAAACCCCCTAGCAACCACCCAGAACACCATAGCAAACCAACATGAACACCCTAGCAACCATCTAAAAACACCCTAGCAACCATCTAAAAACACCCTAGCAACCACCCAGAACACCATAGCAAACCAACATGAACACCCTAGCAACCATTTAAAAACACCCTAGCAACCATCTAAAAACACCCTAGCAACCACCCAGAACACCATAGCAAACCAACATGAACACCCTAGCAACCATCTAAAAACACCCTAGCAACCATCTAAAAACACCCTAGCAACCACCCAGAACACCATAGCAAACCAACATGAACACCCTAGCAACCATTTAAAAACACCCTAGCAACCATCTAAAAACACCCTAGCAACCATCTAAAAAAAAACCTAGCAACCACCCAGAACACCATAGCAAACCAACATGAACACCCTAGCAACCATTTAAAAACACCCTAGCAACCATCTAAAAACACCCTAGCAACCACCCAGAACACCATAGCAAACCAACATGAACACCCTAGCAACCATCTAAAAACACCTAGCAACCATCTAAAAAAAACCCTAGCAACCACCCAGAACACCATAGCAAACCAACATGAACACCCTAGCAACCATTTAAAAACACCCTAGCAACCATCTAAAAACACCCTAGCAACCACCCAGAACACCATAGCAAACCAACATGAACACCCTAGCAACCATCTAAAAACACCCTAGCAACCATCTAAAAACACCCTAGCAACCATCTAAAAAAAACCCTAGCAACCACCCAGAACACCATAGCAAACCAACATGAACACCCTAGCAACCATTTAAAAACACCCTAGCAACCATTTAAAAACACCCTAGCAACCATCTAAAAACACCCTAGCAACCATCTATAACACCCTGGTAGCAACCACCTACAACTCCATAGAAACTAGGCCTGCACGATTAATCGAATTTTCATCGTCATCGCGATGTGAACGTTCGCGATAAACACATCGCAAAAGCTGGTCTGTAATGCGATAAGTTCGCCATGCACACTCGCCGTGGCATTCTGACATTTGGGGCCATGCATGCACACACTAGTCAATCAGATGACGCCAAGCTTCGCTGACGTTCCTGCAGGATAACGCTACGTAAAGATAGCGCTGCGGCTGCGGCGCGCCGCTCCTGGGACGCTGCTGAGACGTTCCGCAGCGGCCCGGTGGAAATACTTTCATTGACTAGAGTGGCAGCGATCAGCAGCGGTGACCGCGACGCAGCCGTAACGCTGTGTTCCCACCAAACGCGATGACGCTTCATCGCGCGTCGAGATTACATGTAAAGTCAATGCAAACACGCGATTAGACGCATCATCGCGCCGGGCGATGCGATGGACGCGATAGCGCGGCGCGATGGACGCGTTGGCCGCGAAAAATCGCTTCCATCGCGTCGCCCGGCGCGATGACGCTTCATCGCTCGAGTTGAAATAATTGAACTTTTGCGGCGAATTCGCGTGAAGACGCGCCGCGACAGCCAATCAGCTTTGAGATCGTCACCGACGTGCTGACGTGCTGACGTACGGACGTACACAGTGTTGCACAATGATACATGTTTTATATGATATATTATATGATATTATATTATATATTGACCATAATCAAAGTTGGGGGGCACACACACACACACACACACACACACATCTTTTTTACTTCTTTTTTTTTAGCGATTGTTTTCCACTGGATAACAACGAGGTTATGGCCGGCTATGAAGCACCAGTTCTGGGCAGAGCAGGTGGTTATCTCAGCCATGGTCGACGAGAGAATGAAATGGCGGAAGAAATGTTGTTGTTTGGGCGGGCGCGTCGCGCTAGACGCTCCAGTTTTGACGCTGGTCCAATATGCCAAAAAACGCCTCATCGCGGCATCGCGGCATCGCATCGGGCGACGAGCCCGCCCAAACAACAACATTTCTTCCGCCATTTCATTCTCTCGTCGACCATGGCTGAGATAACCACCTGCTCTGCCCAGAACTGGTGCTTCATAGCCGGCCATAACCTCGTTATCCAGTGGAAAACAATCGCTAAAAAAAAAGAAGTAAAAAAGATATGTGTGTGTGTGTGTGTGTGTGTGTGTGTGTGCCCCCCAACTTTGATTATGGTCAATATATAATATAATATCATATAATATATCATATAAAACATGTATCATTGTGCAACACTGTGTACGTCCGTACGTCAGCACGTCGGTGACGATCTCAAAGCTGATTGGCTGTCGCGGCGCGTCTTCACGCGAATTCGCCGCAAAAGTTCAATTATTTCAACTCGAGCGATGAAGCGTCATCGCGCCAGGCGACGCGATGGAAGCGATTTTTCGCGGCCAACGCGTCCATCGCGCCGCGCTATCGCGTCCATCGCATCACCCGGCGCGATGACGCGTCTAATCGCGTGTTTGCATTGACTTTACATGTAATCTCGACGCGCGATGAAGCGTCATCGCGTTTGGTGGGAACACAGTGTAACGCGACGCTCACGTCCCCTACAGCGTAGCGCTGCGAGGCGGCAGGATTCGCGGGATCACGCGAGAACTACAAGACCACGCGAGAATCAGGAGACCACGCGATCATTTGTAGATGTCAAAATAGAACAAACAAATAAAAGGTTACTTTGCCTTTCCGAAGTTGACTTACAGTTGCTTTGTCTGTCAGAAGTTGATTTGCTGTTGATTTGGTCGTTTTTCCTAGATTTGTGTGCTTCTACCATGAGTTGGTAGACGATATATAGTAAATGTTTACTTTTTTGTCTGGTTTAATTGTGTTTAGTGTTGTTTATTGTTGTTATGTCCTAATGTGTTGTGCTGTAGCCTATAGACAAAGTCAGTTATAAACGACGATTTGTGGCCGTGTTCGATCGGGAGGGTGGTTTTATTTTGAAAATTGACCAGATGCTCTATGGCTTTTACTATTTCACTTCCTGCCCGGTCGGTCTGCTTTGTTTAAATTGATGCGTTTCAGCAGCGGCTCGCGTCAAAAATAGAACGCTACGTCAGGGGCGCTGAGCACCCAATGAGCCCCACTGCCACCACCCACCCTTTTTTCACACAAAAACAAAAAATATGTCTATTGGAAAATAACTTTATCATTCACACACACACACACAGAGTAACGCTAGGAGTTAGTATATACTATGCCCCCATGAATGTGATGTGATTATTATTGTTGCAAAGCCTGGTTCAGGTTAAATCCTCTGTAAAACATGAATGAATACAGCAAAAGAAAAACATTTAACTTTATTTTATTGTCTGGTTTGATAGTCAGACAACTGAAAAATAACAGATATAAATCTATGAATAAATAACAAAACGCAATTCACGTAAGTTATTACGTAAATAACTTACGTAATTTGCGTAAGTTATTTACGTAATAACTTACGCAATTCACGTAAGTTATTACGTAAATAACTTACGTAAATTACGTTAATGGCGCTAATGGCGCTAACGGAGCTAACCGGGCTAACGGAGCTAACTGGTAAACGGTGCCTGGACTCCAGCACTTACCGATATGGTATCGGAATCGGAACAACTCTCGGTAAAAGGAAAGAAGTGTGAGACAGCTTTGGAGCAACAGTTGATTCACAACACTACAACTAAACAGATCTCACTCTGCGTGAGTCGCGCTGGACGGTCGGGCTGCGGAGCGGTGCAGAGGAGAAGGAGGGGTGAGAAGAGGACGATACCATTTGCTAAGCGGGGATGTTTTCATTTTCGTCCTTAACATATACATTTTAAACCACAAACTACGGAGTATGTTTTGGACATTATTTAACCCTGTCAGTATCCAATCCAGAATTTATTTGTGTTATTTATTTAAGCTCTTTTCCCCCTGAGATTCTTTTATTTCAATAGATACTTTTTGTTTTTGTTGAGAGCAGGGTAAGGAAACTTTAATTTATTTTTACAATAACATGTAAATTAATGTTATGTGGGTTTCAATAAAAGCATGCACAAGAATATTATTTTCCCTTTTTTTTATGTAATTACCATCAGCTATTCAGTGTTGAGAGTACCTAAAAGCAGAGAATCTATTAAAGCTGAAAAATCTGAAAGAGACAGGAACTGTATGCAAACTTAAATATTTTCTTATTTATCGCAAGTCATATCGTCATCGCAATATTGAACAGTGTGATCGCACATCGCACATTTTGCTGATATCGTGCAGGCCTAATAGAAACCACCTCAAACCCCCCAGCAACCACCCAGAACACCATAGCAAACCAACATGAACACCCTAGCAACCATCTAAAAACACCCTAGCAACCATCTAAAAACACCCTAGCAACCACCCAGAACACCCTAGCAACCATTTAAAAACACCCTAGCAACCATTTAAAAACACCCTAGCAACCATCTAAAAACACCCTAGCAACCATCTATAACACCCTGGTAGCAACCACCTACAACTTCATAGAAACCACCTCAAACCCCCTAGCAACCACCCGGAACACCATAGCAAACCAACATGAACACCCTAGCAACCATCTAAAAACACCCTAGCAACCATCTAAAAAACCCCTAGCAACCACCCAGAACACCATAGCAAACCAACACGAACACCCTAGCAACCATCTAAAAAGACCCTAGCAACCATCCAGTAAACGCTAGCAGCTACATTAAACGCCATAGAAGACCACATACACTCACCGGCCACTTTATTAGGTACACCTGTCCAACTGCTCGTTAACGCACATTTCTAATCAGCCAATCACATGGCAGCAACTCAATGCATTTAGGCATGTAGACATGGTCAGGACGATCTGCTGCAGTTCAAACCGAGCATCAGAATGGGGAAGAAAGGTGATTTAAGTGACTTTGAACGTGGCATGGTTGTTGGTGCCAGACGGGCTGGTCTGAGTATTTCAGAGACTGCTGATCTACTGGGATTTTCACGCACAACCATCTCTAGGGTTTACAGAGAATGGTCCGAAAAAGAGAAAATATCCAGTGAGCGGCAGTTCTGTGGGCGCAAATGCCTTGTTGATGCTAGAGGTCAGAGGAGAATGGCCAGACTGGTTCGAGCTGATAGAAAGGCAACTGTAACTCAAATAACCACTCGTTACAACAGAGGTATGCAGAAGAGCATCTCTGAACGCACAACACGTCGAACCTTGAGGCGGATGGGCTACAGCAGCAGAAGACCACACCGGGTGCCACTCCTGTCAGCTAAGAACAGGAAACTGAGGCTACAATTCGCACAGGCTCACCAAAATTGGACAATCGAAGATTGGAAAAACGTTGCCTGGTCTGATGAGTCTCCATTTCTGCTGCGACATTCGGATGGTAGGGTCAGAATTTGGCGTCAACAACATGAAAGCATGGATCCATCCTGCCTTGTATCAACGGTTCAGGCTGGTGGTGGTGGTGTAATGGTGTGGGGGATATTTTCCTGGCACACTTTGGGCTTATTAGTACCAATTGAGCATCGTGTCAAAGCCACAGACTACCTGAGTATTGTTGCTGACCATGTCCATCCCTTTATGACCACAGTGTACCCATCTTCTGATGGCTACTTCCAGCAGGATAACGCGCCATGTCATAAAGCGCGAATCATCTCAGACTGGTTTCTTGAACATGACAATGAGTTCACTGTACTCAAATGGCCTCCACAGTCACCAGATCTCAATCCAATAGAGCACCTTTGGGATGTGGTGGAACGGGAGATTCGCATCATGGATGTGCAGCCGACAAATCTGCAGCAACTGCGTGATGCTATCATGTCAATATGGACCAAACTCTCTGAGGAATGTTTCCAGTACCTTGTTGAATCTGTGCCACGAAGGATTAAGGCAGTTCTGAAGGCAAAAGGGGGTCCAACCCGGTACTAGCAAGGTGTACCTAATAAAGTGGCCGGTGAGTGTATAACACCTTAGAAACCACACAGAACCTCCTAGCAACCACCCATTACACCTCATCAACCACCTAGAGCACCCTAGCAACCATCTAAAAACACCCTAGCAACCGTCTATAGCACCCTG
>JAOPHQ010000472.1:15000-24685 GCA_030340625.1 Merluccius polli
AAAGTACAAAAATGAAAACCCTTCACAGCCATACCTCAACACCTCTGTTTGCGTAGGAGTCCAGGTAGTCGTCATCCTCCGAGTCCTGAGTGTGTTGGAACAGACGTCACACACACACACACACACACACACACACACACACACACACACCAGACATCACACACAGACGCCACACACACATCAGACATCACACACACATCAGACGTCACACACATCAGACATCACAGAACACACACACACACACCAGACATCACCTCACACACACACACACACACAGATATCACACACACATCAGACGTCACACACATCAGACGTCACACACACATCAGACATCACAGAACACACACACACACACACACCAGACATCACGTCACACACACACACCAGACATCACAGAACACACACGCACACACACATCAGACGTCACACACACATCAGACGTCTCTCACACACACAGACGTCACACACACACAGACGTCACACACACATCAGACATCACACACACACACACACATCAGACGTCACACACACATCAGACGTCACACACACACACACACACACATCAGACGTCACACACACATCAGACGTCACACACATCAGACGTCACACACACATCAGACGTCACACACACACATCAGACATCACACACACATCAGATATCAGACGTCACACACACACAGACGTCACACACATCAGACATCACACACATCAGACATCACACACACAGATATCTCTCACACACACACACACACACACACAATTAATTTACAAATGTCTTAATACTGTATTTGATATGATGTGATATTTCTGCGTTATTAGACGTGTAGACGTGGCGGCGGTGCGTCTACTCACGGAGGCCACGTATCGTTTTCTCTTCATGGGCTCCTCCGGGATGTAGATACGAACGTAATTTGCTTGCTGCAAATAAACAATAAATATACAATTTGTGAAAAAAAGATATACTAAAAAGTTAGACGAAGTATACTATACTAGTATGGTATGAATAACATGTTCTTGGTTCTTTACAGTTGGGCATACTGTACTCACTCTGGGTTTTTTTTTCAAATACTCCTCCTGGTCGTCCAATGATAACGTCTGAAATAGAAAATAAATTTAAAAAAGAACAACAGTTACCCGACAAAGAAATACGAGAGGCGAGATCTGCCGTCGATTTGTTTTGCAAGCTAAAATTAAAGAGACGGAAAGAGACAACCCCAGATAGGGAGAGTTGGACAGACAAAAAGAAGGGGGAGAGAGAAAGAGACAGAGAGAGGGGGAGAGGGAGAGGGGGGGAGAGAGAGAGAGACAGAGAGATATTTTTTAGAAAGAGTGAGTGAGTGAGAGAGACAGAGAGACAGACAGAGAGACAGAGAGAGTGAGACAGAGGGGGAGAGAGAGACAGAGACAGAGAGAGAGACAGAGAGTGAGACAGAGGGGGAGAGAGACAGAGACAGAGAGACAGAGAGTGAGACAGAGGGGGAGAGAGAGACAGAGAGAGAGTAAGTGAGTGAGTGAGTGACTGAGTGAGTGAGAGAGAGAGAGAGAGTGTGAGTGAGTGAGAGAGAGAGAGAGTGTGAGTGAGTGAGTGACTGAGTGAGAGAGTTTCCCGTACTCTGAACCACTCCTGAAGATCCTGCGTGTATCTCTGAAACTTCGCTCTCCCCTTCTCCAGGAAGGGCGCCTTCTCCCTCGCGGAGAGCGACGACCATCTTGAATTGATGCAAGCAAACCTATCCATGGGGTTGGGGAACTCTCGCGCTACGGCCGCCATCTTCTCACTGCAGAACACCGAGACCCCGGTCCTGACACACACACACACACACACATACACACACACTGTTATTTTGTCTTTCTTTAAGTTTTTTTTAATATAAAAAGTAGAGATGGGCATAGATTAATTTTTTAATCTAGATTAATCTAATTGTAATCTTGAAATTAATCTAGGTTAATCTAGATTAAAGTGGCTCATTTGAATGCTGTCGAAGGCGTGCATAATATGTGTGTGCTACCTAAATAATGACTTACAATACCTAAATAATGACTGAGAATCGGTCTGCGCGATTGTTGAGCGGGGGGGGGGACAATAGATTAACGGTGAGAATTTTTTTATCGCCGATAAGAGTCTCGCGTTACGCCGTTATCAGCCCATCACTAATAAAAAGACAAACTTGCTTGTCCTGAAGGTCAAAAATCAGTTTTGAATCGGTTTCTATGCTGGCTGGGTAAAATACACATCCGCATAATCAATAATCCAGTCATAATCTATTGACTATTTTAGTCATTTAGTCATTAGACACTTTGAGTCAACGTTATGAAGGAGCAGGTAGGGGTGAGGGCATCTTGCTCTGCTCAGGGACGTCTACAGGCTCCACTGACTGCAGACACCGGATTTGAACCCACAACCTCTGAGCTTGGAGTCCAACACCCCAACCACTGCTAGACGACGGCCCTCCGCGCTCAGCTGCGTTTCCGTGGGTCTGCATATGAGGCCTATTGTCATCAATGGCTCTTTCAGTACACGTTTTCAGTTCCTATCATCGTTCAGACGGCTGCCGCTCACCAGGACGGCTTCTTGGGCTCTCTAGGGAACATCACTTTGGGGGTTTTTGAGTACTCCTGGATGGGGAAACAAAGACATCATATTGTAATGAAGCAGTTGGTGCACATGGTTTACATACTTTAATAAAAAAGTTACCCATGCTGTCCATTTCAAAAATGTTATGAAATATTACAAATATATCAAATAATACAAAAAAACCCCCCCATAATATCTGTTGGACGGCAGCTTAAGATGTTACGGCCTGCAGTGAAATGTGCATTTCTTTGCATGCATCTTCAAGGATTAACCCATTGTACTGTAACGTTACACATACTTCTCTGAGGCATATGACGGTTTCTGACCTTAGCAATTCGGAAAAGCATTTCCATGTCGTCGTTCCCATTGTCCATCTTCTCTTTGGGCAAATTCTGAACAATTACCACACAAGACACACACACACACACACACACACACACACACACATGAGCACATCAACGCCGTTGAACGCCTGGCGTTAGTTCTCAAGTTGCAAGTGGACATGAAGTGGAGACAGAGAGACAGAGAGAGTACTTACAGATAAAAAGGTTTTCATTTTCTTTCCACACTCTTGTTTCAACTGAAAGACATGAGCCGGGGAAATTGGATGCAATGTAAATATATAAACAATCAATGCAGGTATACTTGAATTTAGCCACATCACACAGTTAGCCGTTAGCCATTCCTTCACACCTCCACCCTATCCTATGAAGTATGACACATAACTGGTGGGCTGATCTATGTAATGGCCAAGTCGAGGTTGTGCATCACGTTTATTGTGCAGCTTCCCCAATTTAGATTTGTATTATTATATTCTTCTCAGCCCAACATTTATGTCGCAAAATGATGCTGTTATGTAATGTTAATGTTAATGTTATTTGTGTGTGTGTGTGTGTGTGTGTGTGTGTGTGTGTGTGTGTGTGTGTGTGTGTGTGTGTGTGTGTGTGTGTGTGTGTGTGTGTGTGTGTGTGTGTGTGTGTGCTGACCTCCTTGGTGCGTTGGTTGTAGCCGTCCCGCTCCGCCTGACTCAGCTTCTTCCAGCGCTGGCTGCAGGTTATCAGGAGATTCTTGTGAGACACGGGCTCAGACGCGGCACGCTGCTCGTCCACGAACAGAGTGAAGCCGTTCCTACGGAAACACACACACACACACACACACACACACACACACACACACACACATTGAATATTCCATGGCTTAATTTCCTGCACATAGACTGTGATCAACGGACCTTGTTCTAACAGATTAGTTGTAATATATAGAATTACTGTAATGCATGTAATACATAGCATTACCGTACTGAATGTAATATATAGCATTATCGTACTGAATGTAATATATAGCATTATCGTACTGCATGTAATAATGAATTAGAACTGGGACGTATCAAGTAAACTCTGTAAAGTGAAATACCGGTGCGGAGAACAAATAAAATGCCAATCTAATCTTTTGTGATGGAAAGTATTGGTGCCTTACAGTGGGGGGCGGTCAGGCATCTCTACATTTCTCCTCTTTTTGCTCGCCGGAGATGAAGCTGTCGGCTGGATTGAAGTGGCCTGCGTCAAACAAGGAAGATCACACTTAAAAACATCCCCGCCCCAAAATCTCACTGTTGGATTGGAACCAGCGATCAAAACGTTTGTTTTTTAAGCCATGGGGACCATCGTCATGACCGGCATCTGAATTTCACTTTGGATAAATGACCAAACAGAAGTAAATATGTAAATAGTTTTGTATGCAACACTGACACCGAGTGCTTAAAATGGGTACTGCAGTCCAAATTCACAATATGAGTCGAAGCCCAGCGGGTTGCCAGATTAAGGGACAAGATTTGAGACAAGCTCCTTTATTCTATTTTGACACCGACAAGCGACGACGAGTCCGACACTGTGAGTTGATCAGCTAATGTATACGTTTGCAATTTATTTATTGTTTGGAAACCATAAACCAGTCAACTCGGAGACGATCGGGCAGTGGGCGGAGTCGACTTGAAGAACAGCGAATCCCAGGCCAGTAAATGTTACATATAGCCGTTTTATTTATTTATTTACCTTATTTATCACATTGAGATAGATATCTCTTTTACAAGTGAGCCCTGGCCATGGCAGCAGCACACAATTAACATAATAAAGACAGACAAGGACACCCGGTGAAATCGGTGCCAATATGACTCACGTCTTGTTCCTCCATATTGTACTTCCTCTGCAGTGTGGCGTAGAGACCCTTCTTCTTGTGTGGCACGTGTAATGGTTTACCGTACTGCTGCCTGCGGGGAAACCAGCGACTCAAACACTCAAAAAACAGTGGGAAAACCTTTCAAACGCTCTGTGCGGTCGCAGCGGGGGACCCCGTCTCTAGCGGAGCGGCGTCCGCTCACACAGAAAATAATGTTTACAACAGCCAGTAGTAATACTGACGGTGTTCAGGCGCAGTGTGGGATCTCCTACCTGAGTTGAACCGTCTCCTGTTCGTACTTTTCACGCAAGACCTTGTATTTCTTCACATATTTCGCCTGTGAATCGATAACAAATTTTAAAAAAGTGTTGAAGCGTCGAGTAATAGAATCAGATAAAATCGATGGGGCTGTGAAGTTATATCACTATTGCTGTTTTACTTTCTACTGAGTACTGACATGTAGTTATTATACGTCGCTTCGGACAAAAGTGTCCGCTAAATGCCCTCAATGTGAATGTAAATGTGTTTTGCTCAGACACCTCTGACTTCCTACCTTGGTGTCGGCCGGGAGCTTCTTGTAGCTGGCGTTCATTAAGGTCATCAGCTCGTGCGGCAACACACCCGGGTTCTTCTTCTTGAACTTCTCCTTGTTCTCCTGCAAGTACAGGCAGTGTGGGAGCGCCGGTCTTCTGGGGAGCTCAGGGTGGATCTGGGGGGGGGGGGGGGGGGGGGGGGGGGGGGAAATCAGAAGTCAAATGAAAATGGACCCCACATTTTTAGGTCATTCCCACTATAATTTTGACATTTCAGCAATATTTCAACAATGTACTCCAACTGAAGACAATCCTACAATATAAAAATTGCCTTGTGAACTCACCTGTAAAGTGGCTTTATTTGTAATAATTGTAATAACTGAACCATTATAATAATAATATTACAATAACTTGTAAAATAAATAAATAAAACACTGTCACTGTCTACAGACGTCCTCTGACATCTGCTGTGATATGACCTCCATCTGCATCTCTAATGCAAACCAACCATTTTACCTGGTGCTTTTTTGGCCTGAAGGGATCATTGATGGCACCTTCAGCCTCCTCCACCAGGTCCTTCATGGATCGCATCTTGCGCATCTGAAAAAAAAACAACACAAAACAAAAGACAACGTTAGTGGAAGCGGTCTTCCTCTGTATTACAACTTCATGCCACTTGATCCCAAAGTACACCAGCCTCAATAAGCACCTTCACCAACATCTGCTTCCACTTGGCTTCACAGTCTGCAGGCGTGTGTGTGGAGAAGGAGATCTCCTTCCAGTCCAGCACCTTCTGGGTCCTGGAGTAGACCCGGTCCACCTCGGTGGCAGGGATGCTCTTCTTGATACGACTCAGCAGCAGGCTCAGGTCCTGCTGGGTCCATTCTGGAAATCAACCCATCATGATGAATGAATGAATGAATCAATGAAGATGGCTGGACGTGAGTCCAGGCTCTAACCACATGTATGAACACATGGACGTATGTATAATATGAGGCTATATTATACCAACTATTCTGCTGTAAGCAGCAGTATAGTGTCGTGTACATCAGGTATCTCGGTCTGGCAAAAATAATAATAACACATTATTACTAATAACCACTTCACTCACCCGCCTGTTTGGTCGCCATGTCTTCATTCGGCCTCGTCTGAAGAGGACTTTATTAAAGTTAACACGTGTTGATGTTGTTGTTAACGTCCTCTTGTTTTCCTCCTGGTGCTCCTGCTTCTTCTTCTTCTCCTGTCCTGCCGGGTGGCGGGATGCCGCTCTATGGCGGGAAGCCGCATTAGCGCCCCCAGTGGACTGGAGCAGTAGGGCGCACGTAAATAATATGTAAAACATTCAAAATATATATAATATATACAAAATAATGTGCAAATAAATAAATACTAAATATATTTATTTACGTATTAATATATATATATATATATATTAATACGTAAATAAATACATAACATAATAAATAAAATAATACATGGAAAAAATAAAAAATACAAATAAATACAATAAAAATACATTGACAGCAACAATTCTGTACACAACGCCTGTCTTTGAGAAAGTGGACCACAGAGACATTAAACACTTGATTTGCAGACTGACCGATGAAATGTTTTACTGCCACGTCGTTGTTTGTGTCTGTGTTCCTCTGTGATCTTTCCCTCCGCTACGCTCGTCCAGATTATAACATGTTATAATGTCTATAACATGTTATAATGTGTGCCGCCATCTAGTGGCCAGGTGAGGTTAATACAGCTTATATATGTGTTCCTGTTCCCTTGTGGCTATGTGAGGATATTACAGCCTGTTGTTATATGTGCTGTTATTTATTCGTCACAAGAGCGAAGAGCGAAGCGTCTACTAGTGTCTACTCAAGGACACAGAAAGCACAAACATCTAGAACAAAATGACCAAAGCAACTGCAAGTCAACTTCGGACGGGCAAAGTAACATTTTATTTGTGTGTTGTTCTCTTTTTACATCCACAAATTACCGTGTGATCTCGTGATTCTTGCGAATCCATTTTATGTCGTAGACCAAAACATGGCCATATCTTTAGCTTGTGTTAACCACGTACCTTATTCCAGGTATCTAACTAAGAACCCATTCAAAAAACCCATCGACTTCGAGATGAGGGGAACTGGAAGTGCCAAAATGCTAACGGATTTCCGGGTTTCAGGACTCATTCCTGCACCACTCTATGGGAGGGGGGGGGGGTGGAGCACCAAAATGACTTCCGGAAATCCGTCAGCATTTTTGATAGAGCCGGCCCTGCACGCCAAAAAACCGGAAGGGTCCGCTTGAGCTTACAGCACTCACAGCGGTTAGCTCAAGCGGACCCTTCAGTTTGCGCCAACAGCACTGATCTGGCCCCCATTTAAAATGCTTGAGTTTAAATGTTGTCCCGTTTTGACCTATAAATAATACCTGGTCCGGGGTGCGCGTATCTGCGCCACCAGTTTGCAGTTTGTCCTGCCCACTTATTTGCATTTGAATATTGTCCACTTTAACGTGGAGCGTAGAAATCTAGACGCCCCCTAGCGGCAGCAAATTTATTTGGCAGCCAGGTGGGTCTAGCACGGCTCCGTCGGCTTTTTGGTGCTGGAAACACAAAGTATGTCTGGCCAATCACAGCGTGAGGGGCGGAGTCGGAAGCTGGGCTACCATGACGACAGAGTTGCGACGGTTCCGTGTTAGAGGTAAACAATGGCTGCTGCTGCTGGCGAACGGCTGTCTCTCCACTCGGCTTTGGCCGCGACTCTTCAAGACTTTAAGTTAACATTTTATTTGAGAAAAGAACAAAGAACGGCACTGAAGTCTTTCCTCGAAAAGAAATACGTATTCGGAGTTTTGATTAATTACGTAGTCAGAGCCGTCGCCATGACTACGTCACCTTCTTCGTTGCTCTGATTGGTTGTAGCGCTATCCTATTGCGTGCAGAGGGAACTTGAAAGACAACCGTTTATCCCCACACTGCCAATGGAGCTGAGCCAGACCCGACATCTTTCTGATGTGGGTCTGGCTTGCCAGGCTCGTGGAGCATAGTTTGAAAATGCAAATTGATTTTCCTTTGCATTTGAATATGTCCACTTTAAAGCGGGCATGTTTGGCAAAATCAAATGCTAATTGTGTGATTGCATTTTCATTTTATTTGACTCAAATAATGCCATTTATATTATGAAAAATAAAAAGCATTAGTGCTATAGAGTAGTGCAGGGATGATGTATTTTTGTATATTTTTGGAAGTTAGCATCGCCCTGGGTTCCCTCGACAAAAAGCCAAGGGGTCGTCCCATTGGATTTTGCATTATTGCAGAACATAAGCGTTGTGGTAAACAAAAGTTTCTGATACTCACATGTTTTGTTAAGCAAGATAATCTTCACCAACTATAATTTTTGAAGCGCAAATGCAATCACCAGAAGTATTTTAAGACGCGTCAAAGCTTCAAAATTCACGAGTGGGGTATTTAAATATTTTATGTCGCAGACCAAAACGGCCATCTCTTAAAGGGGCACTTGGCAACTTTTTCAACTTAATAAACCCGTCTGGAAATCATTTGGATGGTTAAATGGTCTGTTCCGGTGTTAATGGTGACTATCCCCGCTCCCCCCGGCGCCCCCCGGTGGAAAACCAGCCTTGCAACTTTGGGACTACCGTCCCGGTAAATTGGAAATGGGAAGTATCGCCAGAAGCGAGAACGAACGAGAAACACGAACTGCTTTACGGCAATTCAACGTAAACACACACGCCCCCCTCAATAACGGTTAATCACGCCGGCTATACATGTCAGTGTTCTATGATACATAATGTATTACCCACCTCGGTAGACATTGTGCCACACGGAAAAACCCGGCAACAAATGCACATGAGCAGCGGTAGGAAGGGGGAGGAGGGTGCCGCAAGTGAGTTTTTTTTTACGACAGTGTTGTGTAATATACGTCCCAGACCTGTAGGGGGAGCTCGTTGAGAAAACATGCGACCACAAAAGTGAAAACCAGCGAAGAAATGGCCAGAGTTGCCAAGTGCCCCTTTAAGCTTGTGTAAAACCACAGCTCTTATTTCAGGCATCTAACCAAAAACCCATTCAAAAAACCTGTTGACTTTGAGAACCGGAAGTGCCAAAATGCTAACGGATTTTAGGACTCATTCCTGCACCTCTATTGCATTTTCATTTGATTATCCTTAAAATGCTTCCATAGATGTGTGAACATTGACAATCATTTTAAAATTGAATATGAACAATAAATCATCATTCCTCAATAACCAAAGTTATCTCAGCTCAACCTTTACATACTTCACGTTACATATCAGACAGCAAATATCATTCATCTACATGTCAGATTAGAAAAACAGATGTTTTACTTCTTCACACCAGTACACCATAAGTATAAGTGTAACAAGTTTA
>JAOPHQ010000473.1:0-29123 GCA_030340625.1 Merluccius polli
AGGACAGTTTAGTCGAACCGCCGCTTCAAGCGGAAACGTTTTCCTGTGTGGGAGGGCGGTTCAGTAGCGGTAGTGATAATGCATGTGCCAAATTTGTATTTTGTATTTTTTTTTGTTATTGACAACCATCAAGTGCAAGCGTCTTTGGATCGGCTGCACAATTAGCATTGTTTTTTAAAAAAAAAGTAATTTTTATATCGTCACAAAGGTGACTACAATAATCACTATCAGGGTTTGGGTTGGATCAATCACATTGATCCGCCCTTTTGTAATCTTGTCCACTTTAATTCCACACAAATGTCTGAGTCCACCGGTCTAACGCGTCGTTATCTCATCAGAAGTATAGTTTTATAAAGTGTTAACGCAGGCGCAACAGGATTTTAGAAGTAGTACGACCAAGAGCTGTAATCTCGGCGAGGGTTAAACCCTCCCATCGGTTCTTTGGTCGTCTGTAACTGACAGTGATTGGCTCAGATGGCCACAGATCACAGGAGACGCTAACGCTTAAGCCAACAGACCAAATCAACGTACGCCACTTTGATCCGCTCGCTGCGTTGGAGCAGCTGGACAGCGTTTACCGTGTGTAGTTCAACACTGATTTCACACACCACTGGGGGGGTGAACCGCTCTTTCATACAGTTCAGGATTTAAAGACTGTGCGTCGTAAAGTTTTACGATGCCCATAAAATGGGTAATGGAGGCACGCCGTTTTTTTAACGTCCCCGAGTGGCGTGAGGAGGAAGGGCATACACACGCCAAAGAACATACAATACAACAGTTAGGGTTTCCCCCCCCTAATATTATGCATATTATGTAATAGCAGTTTGTTTTTCTTGCTCATCATTGCTTTGTGTTCCTCTGAGACATCAGCGTCGCGCTAATAATCCTTATTTTATGGCTGCTTAACGTCTCGGCGACCGAAGCCCTCTCGCTCGGACGCTGACTCATTATCTATGAGAGGGCAGACGTCAGGAGCGTTTCTTCATCTGCACTTACTGTGGCGCCGTCCGACCGCCGCGGCCACGCTGACCATGTGACTTTTAACCACCAGATGTGAGACTGATCATGTCATTTACAAGCCACTTCAAAATGTAGCCACTAGTGACATCACAAATGGGAGTCTCCACTCAAATGTATAGTGGGAGAGATCAACTCCAGCCTCCCAGTTGGTACGGTCCACCTGGGGGGGCGACAGAGGATCAACTTGATCTATATGACATCTGGGTGGACACTGCCACTTGTGAATAGGTTTTGAAAAGGCTTGTAAATAAACCTTTGCATTTGAGACTTCCCCATATGGTAAGAATAGCGGCTCCTGTAAAGTGTGCCTCGGGTTCGATGTCTGCGTGTATGAAGCAAGGCAGCAAGGAGTTGTTGGGGTGAATACAGAAACTGGGAGACGGCTGCTAAATGCACCATGTGCCCTGAATGTAAAGATCATGAGGGTCAAGTTTGGAGATCCACTGTGGATCTTACACATTCAATTGAGATTCAAAATCATTGCACTAACAAAGTAATCTGTTGTACATTTTATAATTGTAGTGACCAAATCCACCAAGATGGTGGATTCACGTTTGTAGTCTCGATTATCATCTGCCTTTATTTATGCATCATTGTGTGTTTATATGAATGCATCAGCGCTGCTTGAATGCAAATACGTCCAATAATAACCATCGTAGTCCAAGAATGTATTTTATTGTTCCAGTGCCAAACAAATAAACGGCTCTGCTTTACAGCTCAGGTGAAGTTCGCCTCTTTACTTCCTCCAACCGCAAAACACAATACAGCGATTTTCACAATCACAGCAGGATTCAACCAGTTAAATTGAAGACCTTTTAACACCTTTGTAATGCCACGATAAACAATTTAATACCGATTTCACAGCCCAACAGCATACAGATATATGTCCAGTATAAAAATGTATTAATGCAGTGCAATATTGCAGCGCTGCTTGACTGCCAGTGCAGTGGTCAACACAGACACACATTTTGAAAATATATAATCTATTGAAGACTTTGTAATGCGTTTTAAGGCCTTAAATTGACATTTTTTAAGAAATACTTTTTAATGCCCCTGCGGGAACCCTGCAGCATATCAACAATAGTTTACCCGCTATGCCTGAGTTCATATTCAGTTAATCTCCATAAAACGATTAAAAAAATTACCATTTAAAAAAAACTAAAAAACAGATTTATTTAACACGCGAGCGCTTCTCCTTGCCGGCTGAGGACTTGTTGCCCTTCGTCGCTCGCTTGTACATCTTCTTGCTGTCGCACTGCAGGTTGTGCGGCGCCTTGTCGTGGCACACGATGTGCACCAGCTTCAGGTTGTGTGTGGTGAACATCAGGCGGTAGAAGTACTGGAGGTTGACTTCGCTGCTCCTCTGGTTCTGCACCGCCTCCACCAGCGCCGGGATCACAGTCCTCTTCTTCTCGATCCTGGTCGCACCGGGACGAGCGGACGGTGTCATTACAACATACTGCATTCAGCTCTCAGCTTATACATGCAATACAAGGAAGACTGCACTTCTGATCCTGAACGTATGGTCAGATAATCTCACTGAAGGCTTTTATTCTGAAGAGAAGTCATTGTGATTGACGCCAAAATGTAAAGCACCGTAAACAATTTCTGGACAGCAAGCAAACCAAAATTTAAAGCAGCAAGCAAACGGCATTGTGACGTGTCCAAGGACATTAACAAAAGAAGCAAATTGTCTAAAAAGCCCAAATCATCCTCTTGGGTTTTAAATGTCGTGAACTTGGGTTGAAAGTGTGAGCATCGGTTCAGAGAAGGTCCCAGGTCTGAACTCCTCTGACGTCATGGCAACACTGAATCTGTTACACACGGTGCGATTACCGTCAAATCAAATGAAAGTGTTTTTGTCCCCAAAATGCTTCGGCACTCGATTACGAGGAACCGCACATTTGATTATACGCCGTTCTCTCTGCTGTGTGTGTCTCCACTGAAATGTCCAAACGCTGAATTGACTTTGAACGCTGAGAAATGTACCGACTCAAAGGAGAGCTCACCTGTGGTCCAGGTTCCAGGTGCTGAAGACGATCCTGCTCTCTCGGTTGCCATAGGGATTGATGGAGTGGAAAGACTTGCATGCGTCCTGGTCAAAAGCTCCCTAGTGGGTAGAGAAGGCGGTTAGAGAGAGAGCGAGAGACTAAGGGTCCAAACTATTAGAGAGAGAGACTAAGGGTCCAAACTATTAGAGAGAGAGACTAAGGGTCCAAACTATTAGAGGGAGAGACTAAGGGTCCAAACTATTAGAGAGAGAGAGACTAAGGGTCCAAACTATTAAAGAGAGAGAGACTAAGGGTCCAAACTATTAAAGAGAGAGAGACTAAGGGTCCAAACTGTTAGAGAGAGAGAGACTAAGGGTCCAAACTATTAAAGAGAGAGAGACTAAGGGTCCAAACTATTAAAGAGAGAGAGACTAAGGGTCCAAACTATTAAAGAGAGAGAGACTAAGGGTCCAAACTGTTAGAGAGAGAGAGACTAAGGGTCCAAACTGTTAGAGAGAGAGACTAAGGGTCCAAACTATTAGAGAGAGAGACTAAGGGTCCAAACTATTAGAGAGAGAGACTAAGGGTCCAAACTATGAGAGAGAGAGAGAGACTAAGGATCCAAACTATTAAAGAGAGACTAAGGGTCCAAACTATGAGAGAGAGAGAGACTGTGAGGTTTGTTCCTACAGGGCTCAAATCTTTTGCACATTGAGGTCAAGCGATAAGAATGATGTCATCATTTAGGAGTGAAACTGGTGAGTTGACAGTAGCGTTCGCCATCCAGTGATCATCTGCGATTTTTTTGGTTTATTTTAGTTTTGTCGGCGGCGTCATTACGGCGTTTCCCCGCCAGAAGCCAATGTTGACGTAGCGCTGATTAGACCGCTCCAGGTGTGTGTGTGTGTGTGTGTGTGTGTGTGTGTGTGTCACCTGGCAGGTGAACCAGCCGGCGGCGCTACACAGGCGCTCCTCCTCCTCCTCGCTGCGGTCGAAGTAGCGCCCGTTGTACTCGTCGGCCTTCAGCATGGCGACGAGGCCGCTGGCCGTCTTGGTGAACTCCTCCTTCATCCTGGGCTTCTGGATGCTCTTCGCCGCGGCGCCCAGCTGAGGAGGAGGAGGAGGAGGAGGAGGAGGAGGAGGATGTTTAAAGGGGAGCTATTGGACAAAGTCTCTTCCTGGCCTACACACAGAAGCAGTTGATGTTTAACGGGCGGCAGAATTGGACATCTGAAACTCGGCGAGTCTTATTCCCAAAAAAAAAAGCGCTTATAAATAAAATGTATTATTATTATTATTATTATTATTATTCTATTTGACTCTAAAGCAATCCCTTTTTATTAAGATAAGATAAGATAAGATAAGTCCTTTATTAATCCCTCTTAGGAGAAATTCACAAGTGTCCAGCAGTACAGTGCTAAAAGAGAGTACGAAAACAAGAGTCTATATACAATAAATTTACCAATTTGAAATAAAATTACAATAAAAAAACTATTAGAATAAGATAAACATACTATATACATGTAACTGCCCGTAACTTGTAGGTGACCTGTGCATTAAATAAATAAATATGACTAAAGTATAAATATAATTGCGCCAGTTGTGTCTAATTCCTGTAATTTTGACATTGGATCGGTCACAGCACCAACATGGTCACTGTATATTTACATGACTAGTTGTGTCTAACGGTGCACTGCAGATAGTGGAGTGTGTGTGGGTGATGTCTGGTCTACAGCCTCACCTGAGTCAGACTGACTGGACTCTGGCTGGGTGGGGCTGCACACCTGTGGTGCAGAGTAATCATGGCACCCAGGATAAACCAGCTATCACCACACACTCGAGGAGGAGCACTGTCATGACAGTTGTACCATCAGCTCGGCGAATACCATCTGCCTGAAACTCCATTAAAGGGGCACTTGGCAACTCTGGCCATTTCTTCGCTGGTTTTCACTTTTGACATCGCATGTGTTCTCAACGCGCTCCCCCTACAGGTCTGGGACGGATATTACACAACACTGTCGTAAAAAAACTCACTTGCGGCTCCTCCCCCTTTCTACCGCTGCTCATGTGCATTTGTTGCCGGGTTTTTTTCGTGTGGCGCGATGTCTACCGAGGTGTGTAATACACTATACACTGTATCATAGAACACTGACATGTATAGCCGGCGTGATTAACCGTTATTGAGGGGGGCGTGTGTGTTTATGTTGAATTGCCGTAAAGCAGTTCGTGTTTCTCGCTCGTTCTCGCTTCTCGCGATACTTCCCATTTCCAATTTACCGGGACGGTAGTCCCAAAGTTGCACGGCTGGTTTTCCACCGGGGGGCGCCGGGGGGAGCGGATAGTCACCGTTAACACCGGAACAGACCATTCAACCATCCAAATGATTTCCAGACGGGTTTATTAAGTTGAAAAAGTTGCCAAGTGCCCATTTAAACATCTTGAACCTCATCTCCTCGTGTCGGAGGGCCCCAGAGGAAGCCACTTGGGTGGTGTGTGGTGAGGAGCAGCCCTGCCACACCAGCTATCACCAGGTGCAGCGCCACTCCTGTCATGACAGCTTTTAACATCTGCTCTGGCTGAAACTGGCTTATAGTCCACAACTTCCTGTGTCCTGCCACAGATTGACTATGGATGTTTTTACTATACAGAAACATTTTCTTTTATTTACAAAAAGCAACCGGTAGTAATACTGTTTTTCCAAGATGTGCAAATTGCATATCATAAGTTGTTGAATGGGACTATTTATTTAGCAGACACTTTTCCAAAGTGAGGCTGCAATAATTGAAGCGTACAAACCACAATTTTTCCAAAGAAACCAACTTGGCAGCTATACGAGCTATATAGGAATCAGAACATAATAAACTGGTGTATTATGAATATTATGTTAATTAGTTTGGGGTTCACCTCCTATATAGGAATCAGAACATAATAAACTGGTGTATTATGAATATTATGTTAATTAGTTTTGGGTTTACCTCCTATATAGGAATCAGAACATAATAAACTGGTGTATTAGGAGTATTATGTTAATTAGTTTGGGGTTCACCTCCTATATAGGAATCAGAACATAATAAACTGGTGTATTATGAATATTATGTTAATTAGTTTGGGGTTCACCTCCTATATAGGAATCAGAACATAATAAACTGGTGTATTATGAATATTATGTTAATTAGTTTTGGGTTTACCTCCTATATAGGAATCAGAACATAATAAACTGGTGTATTAGGAGTATTATGTTAATTAGTTTGGGGTTTACCTCCTATATAGGAATCAGAACATAATAAACTGGTGTATTAGGAGTATTATGTTAATTAGTTTGGGGTTTACCTCCTATATAGGAATCAGAACATAATAAACTGGTGTATTAGGAGTATTATGTTAATTAGTTTGGGGTTTACCTCCTATATAGGAATCAGAACATAATAAACTGGTGTATGATGAATATTATGTTAATTAGTTTGGGGTTTACCTCCTATATAGGAATCAGAACATAATAAACTTGTGTATGATGAATATTACGTTAATTAGCTTGGGGTTCACCTCCTATATAGGAATCAGTACATAATAAACTGGTGTATTATGAATATTATGTTAATTAGTTTGGGGTTCACCTCCTATATAGGAATCAGAACATAATAAACTTGTGTATTATGAATATTATGTTAATTAGTTTGGGGTTCACCTCCTATATAGGAATCAGCACATAATAAACTGGTGTATTATGAGTATTATGTTAATTAGTTTGGGGTTCACCTCCTATATAGGAATCAGAACATAATAAACTGGTGTATTATGAGTATTATGTTAATTAGTTTGGGGTTTACCTCCTTCACATATCCCCGGATTCTGCTCTCGCAGTTGTACTTCATGTAGGCAGACTTGGTTGTGAAGCGCTGGGCCACACCTGAGGTAAGAAGTCACGTTAGTTCAGGGCTCGCCTGGGATCAGCACATTCAAAATTAAATTACATATTAACTCAAATGGCGCCATAAAGGTATTAAATCAGATATGAAATGACTGCGCCGAATATATGGTCATCTTGATATGTCTTATACAGACTACACATATCTAGTAGGCATTAACCAAGCTTTCAATAAAAAGATTAAAGATAGACCTTTAAAGGGGCCGTTTGGTTAATTTGATCAGTCTCTATTGAGTTATACTCTATATTAACATTAGAGCTGCTACATTAAGTCTTTCACTATGTTTTATCGTATGTGGGCGGTCTTCTCCAGAGGACATGGAGATGTTTCTCCTGCTATGGCTGCAACAGTCTGGACCTTGAAACCAGTCCTGGTCCTCTTCTCTGCTCTCGAGGTCCGAGCGGTCGTCCAGGAACAGCAGCACGTCTCCCAGCAGCTTGCGCCGCTCGGCCAGCTGCTCGTTGGAGAGCAGATCCTTCGCCGCCGCCAGCAGCCGACCGGACGTCCGGTCTGGACCCAGCAGCCGAGCGATGTCCGCCGCGACTGCAAAGCCCAAGACAACATGGAGAGTCGATTTTCGAGAAAGAAATGGAGCTATAGATTAAGACGATAACAATAAAAACTGTCAGACTGTGTTCCCAATTTTTTTACTTTCTACTTATTAATGTTGACCCCTGGCATGTTTTTGTGGTTTTATTTTATGTTTATCCCGTCATTTGCCTTTCTGTATACTGACATATGTATTTGTTTAAATAGCAATAGTACTGTTTGTTTTATCGTTGTATTGCTAAAAGTTCACAGTAAAAAGAAAATAAGAAAATGTAGATAAAGAAAACCACTTCCTGTTTCCAGAAACAGGAAGTGGTTTGTTAGGAAGTAGTTTTCTTTATCTAATCTACATTTTCTTTTTTTTTTGCATTGTGTGTGTGTGTGTGGGGGGGGGTTACTTATACTTAAGGCAAACACTATAATAACAATAATAATAATAATAATAATAATAATAATAATACAATAAAACATGTTTCTGTTGTATGTTTAGTTTTGAGCGGAGAGTCCGGTGTGTGGAGGAGTGACATCCTGTACCAAACAAACGCCCAATACATTTCCATAAGCACATTTAAATAATACAATTTAACATCATAAACACTTAATATAATGCCAACCAATGGCTTGTCTTCTCGCTACCCCGGCGGCGGGTTACGTACATCCGCTCCAGGCCTCGTCCCCGGACAGCAGCACGAGCTCCGCGTGGTTCGGCAGAGTTCGGAAAGACTCGGCGGTCACTTCGGCTCCGTCGTCGTACGCGACAACACGGCAGCCATTAACCGGCTTCTGCGGGGCGACAAGCGGTGTGTTATTACAGTTTATTACACTTGTCCCCGGGAACAGCGGAGGGCTGTGCGGGACAGACGGCTAAACACGGGTGTGTATTTATAAACGGCACACGAATAAAGTCTTACTTTGAACAACTTGCAGCCCTTAGCGAGCAGCTCCTCCAGGTCCGCGGCGGCCACTCCGTACTTCGTCGTCCCGCCGAAGCCTCTGAGTTTGACGGCTCTGCAGCCCTGCGGGCCCCGCATGGCTGGCGGCCTGCAGGGGCGGACCAGCTGGTCAAACTCAACGTAGTGATGAAACAACACTGGGTTCACAGCACAAGGGTCATGTAATAACCGTTAATACCGGCGGGGGTTGATGATACTCCCGCGGGGCTCCGCTGTGTCCTCAGCCTGAAGCAGCAGAGGACATCTTATCTCATGCGGACGTCATGTGCACAACACCGCCCCCTGGTGGCCCGCGGGGGGACTGCAACAACAACATATTAATATAATATATATTAATATACTTATTATTATAACGCATGATTTTAAAAGGGTGTATAAACGGCAACATGTATAACAATATTTATTTAAAATGCATATAAAAAAAAGAAAAAGATAATTATATATATATATATATATATATATATATATATATATATAATATATTATATATATATTTATTTATTTTATTTAACCTTTATTTAACCAGGAAAATCCCATTGAGATTAAGAACCTCTTTTTCAAGGGAGACCTGGCCAAGATAGGCAGCATCAAGTACAAAAGTTAATTACAAAAATTTCACAAATAAAACAAACAACATAACTTATTGACTTTTCAAACAGATCATGAAAAACAAGCACATGTAGTGGAGTCGGCCACAAGTGCACTCAATTTGGATTTAAAAGCGTTCAAAGAAATTAACCCTGTTAGTTTCCAATCATTCTGCAGCATATTCCAAGCTAAGGGTGCAGAGTTGAAAAAAGCCTTTTTACCCAATTCAGTACGAGCATATGGAACAGAAAGCAACAAGTAATCTTGAGAACGGAGGGAGTGAGGACCATATATATATATATATATATAATGTCGTGAAATGTATGAACTATACAACACATAAAATATATAAGCTTATATAGTGAATTAAATAAACCATTGTATAAGTATCTTTGTACCTAGAGGTATATATATATGTGTGTGTATATGTATATATATGTGTATATGTATGTATGTGTATGTGTATATATGTGTATATATGTGTATGTGTATATATGTGTATATATGTGTATGTGTATATATGTGTATATATGTGTACTATATGTGTATATATGTGTATATATGTGTATGTGTATATATGTGTCTGTGTGTATGTGTATATATGTGTGTCTGTGTGTGTGTGTGTGTGTATATATATATATATATATATATATATATATATATATATATATATATATATATATATATATATATATATATACATATGTATGTATATTAGGTGCCAGCAGGCGGCGGTACATCTTTCTACTTCTGTTAGTTTGGAAGAAGTCAAAAAAGAAGAAAAAGAAGAAGAAATCCGTAGCAACGCAAACGTTGCTATAGCAACTGAAGCCGAACAACGGGAGAGACCAAGTGAGAGGGGTCCCAGTGATTATTCAAAGCTATGAATTATTCCATAAAATGAGCGCACCGGAGATATGATTCAAATTAAAACAAGACGGCAGATGAATGAAACGAAGGGACATTCACAACGCCGTTTGACACGGATGTGATTGTGGCGCGAATATATATCCATTATCATCTCATCCCCACGAACAGAATAAATGGTATGTGCTTCCAATATGGCGTCCTCGAGTTTGAAACTCTTTCGGCGTTAACTCCTTCAGATTACCGTCCAGCCGTTATAGTTTTCAACTGTTTTCTTTCCGGCGGGAGGCCATGCTGAGTTAATCTGTTCCCAGCGGACCGCCAGCAGCCCGACATGGCGGACAGCTGGGGAGCCGTGTTCCGGAGAGGAAGGGCGATCCCCCCGCACAGCCACACCGTCCGCCAGGCGCACGCCGCTCACCTCACCGCGTCGCACGGCTTCCAGATCCTGCTGAGCCGCGTGGCCGGAGCCCACTTACCGCAGGTAACCGTCTCCATGGTAACCCTCTCCCCCGGTAACCCTCTCCCCTGGTAACCCTCTCCCCCGGTAACCCTCTCCCCTGGTAACCGTCTCCCTGGTAACCCTCTCCCCCGGTAACCGTCTCCCTGGTAACCCTCTCCCCCGGTAACCGTCTCCCTGGTAACCCTCTCCCCTGGTAACCCTCTCCCCCAGCCTTCAGGTAACCCTCTCCCCTGGTAACCCTCTCCCCGGGTAACCCTCTCCCCTGGTAACCCTCTCCCCCAGCCTCCAGGTAACCCTCTCCTCCTGGTAACCCTCTCCCCAGGTAACCCTCTCCCCTGGTAACCCTCTCCCCCAGCCTTCAGGTAACCCTCTCCCCCTGGTAACCCTCTCCCCCGGTAACCCTCTCCCCCGGTAACCCTCTCCCCAGGTAACCCTCTCCCCAGGTAACCCTCTCCCCTGGTAACCCTCTCCCCCAGCCTCCAGGTAACCCTCTCCTCCTGGTAACCCTCTCCCCAGGTAACCCTCTCCCCTGGTAACCCTCTCCCCTGGTAACCCTCTCCCCCGGTAACCGTCTCCCCCGGTAACCCTCTCCCCCGGTAACCCTCTCCCCTGGCCTCCAGGTAACCCTCTCCCCCGGTAACCCTCTCCCCTGGCCTCCAGGTAACCCTCTCCCCAGGTAACCCTCTCCCCTGGTAACCCTCTCCCTGGTAACCCTCTCCCTGGTAACCCTCTCCCCCGGTAACCCTCTCCCTGGTAACCCTCTCCCCTGGTAACCCTCTCCCTGGTAACCCTCTCCCCCGGTAACCCTCTCCCTGGTAACCCTCTCCCCCGGTAACCCTCTCCCCTGGTAACCCTCTCCCTGGTAACCCTCTCCCTGGTAACCCTCTCCCCTGGTAACCCTCTCCCTGGTAACCCTCTCCCTGGTAACCCTCTCCCTGGTAACCCTCTCCCCTGGTAACCCTCTCCCTGGTAACCCTCTCCCTGGTAACCCTCTCCCCCGGTAACCCTCTCCCCTGGTAACCCTCTCCCCCGGTAACCCTCTCCCCAGGTAACCCTCTCCCCAGGTAACCCTCTCCCCTGGGCTCCAGGTAACCCTCTCCCCCCGGTAACCCTCTCCCGGGTAACCCTCTCCCCAGGTACCCCCTCTCTCCTGGGCCTCCAGGTAACCCTCTCCCCTGGGCTCCAGGTGCTGCCGGCGGGTGATTAATGGTTTATCTCATGTTCCCCCCCCCCCCCCCCATATCCCCCCCCCCCCCCCCCCAAGACGGAGGAGGAGACGTTGGCGTCCGAGGGCCGGAGCGTCGCCCACCAGCTGCGGGTGACTCTGTTTGACAGGAGCCACCAGCACTTCTTCGGGAGGACATGGAGGAGCTCCCAGCAGAGGATGAAGAGCAACCACAAGATCCACTTCAACGAGGTAGCGACCTCATGCATGGCACGAAATAACCTGGAGCCTGAAATTTTTATTTTTATTTTTTTAAATTTAAAACAAAAACAAAAACAAAACAAAAAAAAAAATATACACCCGTAGGTCCGGGGTGGGTTACGATCGCGCAGACTTACTTTTAGTCATTATTTAGGTAGCACACACATATTATGAATGCCTTCGACAGAATTCAAATGAGCCATTTTAATCTAGATTAATCTAGATTAATTCCAAGATTACAGTGAGATTAATCTAGATTAAACAAATTAATCTATGCCCACCACTAATATACAGCCAGATGAGGAGATCAGCATCTTGTCATACCCCCCCCATATATATATATATATATATACTGTATATATATGGTATGACAAGATGCTGATCTCCTCATCTGGCTGATTGCTTGTGTAGCGACATTCTTTTCCATGATGACCCCAACTCACCTTTGACCCCTGCCTCCGCTTGCCCATACCAAGGGTCCATGTTGAAACCCACAGGGTGAAGGGGTGAGGGGGTGAAGGGGTGAGGGGGAAGTAGTTTTGCCCTCATCTGATTGATCTGATTGCTGTCCAATCAGCGACACCACTTTATTTTGCAGGGTACCATCGCTGGATTCCCACTGGACAAAAAAACAATTAACATCTGACTGTTGTCTTTAGTGGGAGAGGTTATAATCAGCGTGGCAATGGGAAAGGAGTCGAGGCCTATGTTTAGCATGTTTTCCTGCGTTTACAAAACCCAAATATACGTTACATACTGCTGATTGAGGTGTAAAAAAGGGTGTGACAGGGGGTTGGTGCCGGTTCCCCGGGCCCAGAAGTAAGAACTAGGTTGGCTTCACGCTATGGGATCCAGCATCAACCGAGCCCTGCGTCCATCCCGGGACCCAGCTGTCCAGCGAACGTTTGGGAGGGACAACACATAGGAGGGATTACCTCCTGGATGGTAATAATTATTCTGTAAACTCAGTAGACTTCACTGTTGAACCGGATCCCTGTTGGTGCCGTCGTTACCGATTCCACCGCCGCTATGTTAACCGCCTGTGTGCTGCCTGGCGACCGAATGAAACCATGTAAACGTCGGCTATTATTGCTCATATTGACGACGGACTTTGCGTCTCCAGTGCCTTTGTTTGCGTGTGTTGCCGTCGTCGAGTGCCATTCACTCTTACCTCGCGATTCTCACGTGTGTGGAGGGAACCGCAGCGTATGGGATGAGGGGAAGGTGTGTGTGTTGAAATTAGTGGTGTGCGATACTGCATATTTTGGTATCGATCCGATACCAAGTAAATACGGTCCAGTATCGCCGATACCGATACCGATACCGATACTTTTCAATAAATAAGGTGGACGCGTCATTGAATTGCATTCATTTTCATGACCTTAAGTGTTTTTTGTGATGTTTCCTTTTTTATTATTAAATAGTTAAAACCTAGGACAGAATGAGAACAAAGTTTATAATTAAATAGAAAATGCTTTATTATCAAGTTTTTTGCTTTGCGTCACGTGACTCGCGTGACGGCGCAACATCTAAACACAAGAGGGGGAGGGGGAGCTAAGTGTGCTCTGTGCTGACACGGGAGCGGCGAGTCCGGCGGCCGCTGTTTCCTCTTTGCCGAAACCGCAGCATTGCAAACAAGAGCGGAACTTAAAGTAAAGAATCGATCCCAGCAGGCTAGTATCGATCCGATACCGATACCGACTTGGTATCGATACTATCGATATTTGGATCGATCCGCCCACCACTAGTTGAAATCCACCTTCAGAGGGAAGGGGATGTGCGGTCAGTCGCCTCTGAAGGACAGCCACCAGGAAGTACAGCTGCAGACTAGAAGCAGAACTTCTCAGGAAGCCTTAAAACGACGAGACTCAGTCGCGTCGCACAGCGAGAGATTCATGATTTTATTTTTTGGATGACTCCCCACCCGCCGACTCTGACCTGCTCTGTATTATCCCCCATTACCTTCTGCAGTATAGGATCAATGATGATGATGATGATGATGATGATGGATACTTTATTAATCCTTCACAGGAAATTGAATTGCTACAGCTGCAGTGCGTTGTCATTCATTCATACATTCATTCAACACACTTAAGTAACCACAATAAAAAATAAAAGCAGATTTATCCACAGAAATAAACAGCTTATGTAATAAAAACAAATATAAATTGAGCCAAAATTCCAATAATCTAAAAACATACAAATATGAGACTAAAACTAAAGTGAAAGTGAAGCTGAAGTGCTGGGGTGGTGAGAACTGAATAGTAAAATGCTGGAATATCGCACATAAAAGAACAGTTATTGCACATTATAGAGTATATTTACAATTATATCTAAAAGAAAAGCTGAATCTCTCCCCCCGTCTCGTGAAGCACTCCTTCCAGAACACTTTGCCGGTGATGGATTCGGCGGCTGGGTTGTAATGGGCCCCCGGCGGTGCGGTACACACCGCAGAACCGCTTCCAGAACCGCCGTTTCCAAAGCGGCGTAGCGCTCGTTTTGTTTTGTTTTGCCTCCGCTGACCCGTTCCCGCGTGCAGGTGAGCGCCAATACTCCATCCAAGATTGCATTAGTGGAAATGTACGCAGGCTGACGGCCCCCGAAGATAATTGGGGGAAACTCGGAGTCAGCGTTGTGTTCAGCCAACTTAATTATTATCTCGTTAGTGTGTTGTTGTGGTGAACGCGGCGCCGCTGACAATGGGCTGAAATGCGCCGCGCATAACGAGACGAGTTGGGAAATTACGTTCTCCGCATCCGCTGCTTAAGCCCATTATGAGTCCATGATGAGGTCGTTAACACCGGTAAGACCCGAACCGGCAGCTTCACGGAGGAACTTCATGGAGGATCAATATGTCCAAGATCACACACACACACACACACACACACACACACACACACACACACACACACACACACACACACACACACACACACACACACACACACACACACACACACACACACACACACACACACACCATGTAATGGGAGGGTTTAGCACTTAGTGTAAGTATTGGATGAAGTGTGTGTGGTGTGGATGTGGGGAGCGGCGCCCCCTGGTGGCCCAGTAATGAAGTTTCCTCCTCCTGGTGTGGGAATGGGAATCCCATCTTCAGGTTTTATCCCGTCAGCAGATCATTGGCAGCAAATGGAAGAAATCACTTCTAACCGTCTGTTGCGTGTTATTGCAACTGATCTGTTCTGTCCAATATGAAGTTGCGAATCTCCGCAGCGCTACTCTATCGAACTTTTCAATCTCCATATGTTTCCACTGCCATTATCATTAGGGTGGGGGGGGGGGGGGGGGGGACTGGCGAAACAAATCTTTGATGCCAAGTTTTTGAAAAGTGGGCTTTGATGATGCAATACGAAGTTACACGTTGGAAATCGGATCAAATAGAGGATGAGGGGTGGAAGTAACACAAATTAATTGATTTAAAAAAGGAGGTGATGAAAATGCTGTGAATTGAAAACTTCACATGATTTGATTCATTTAGAGCCGATTTTGATTCGATTTGAACAGTCGTGATGTGATGAAGACGGAGCCGCGTTGCATCACTTTCCCCGTCTTGCGTTCATCACTCATACAAAACAAAAATTGCCGTTCATCATTAAGGAAACTCAGACAAAGAAAAAATTGGCCTCAAACAAATATTGAAAAAAAAATTTCTTTTGCTTTTTGATTGATATTTTGGACGGAAGTAACAAATAGTTAAGCATTTCATCACTAACATTGTTTTAAATTATTTTGTGTCACTTCCCTCCTGGAGGCCGCTCCTTAAACCATAAATGGCAATTTGGAGTTGTGATTGATAAATGAAACGCGCTCTGGTTTCATCACATCATGACTGTTTTAATCAAATGGGCTGAAATTCATCAAATCACTTCATATCATTCATCCCTCTCTCTGTCCACCCACACGCATTCTCATCACCTCAGTCTTTATCTATCCATGTGTGTAACTTCCACCCCTCAGTACGGCGCGGCCGCTGGCGTGCAACAGGAACCGCTTCATTGATTAAGGCGTTGACGGCCGTCATCATGATGTAAAACCTTCGCCTGGCGGCTGGCGGCTGGCGGCGCCCCGGTGGCACCGTCACGGCGTGACCCGCTCTCCTGACAGTCATTCTGTTATTCCCTTATCTACACACTAAGGTTGTGATTATTTTTTTAGACGGTTCTGGTGAACAGGTCTGGTGATTTATTATCACCTCCCACATCCTCGACGAACGACGCCTCACATCTGAGGATGCTTTGCTAAATACTGCTCTCTGTGTGTGTAATGACGACGACTACCGACTGGTGAAGTTGTGGACCTTCAGTCTGTTCTCTCCGTGTTAATTATTAAATAATGAACATCTCCAGGTGTGGAGTGGTCCACAGGTCAGTGTTGTATTGTCAGTACTAATACACCGGCGCTCTGCAGAAATGGACCATAATGAGTTTAATGAGCTCCAGCTGTTAGCCTCCTAGGACACCTGCAGGAGAACGGCTAGCGCTGCTAATGCTAGCGCTGCTAATGCTAGTGCTGCTAATGCTAGCTGCTAATGCTAGCGCTGCTAATGCTAGTGCTGCTAATGCTAGCTGCTAATGCTAGTGCTGCTAATGCTAGCTGCTAATGCTAGCGCTGGCCGCTCCTGAGCGCGAGGCCCCACTAGTGCGCTGGTTGTAACTCTCCACGCTGCTCCCTCTGCCCAACAGAACAAGACGACATACGATGTTGTTACCATAGCGATACCGCCGCGATAACGCGCTGTGGGTCGGAGGTTATCCCCCCCCCCCCCCCCCCCCAGTGGGACCGCTATCTGCTCTGGTACAGAAAGCGTACTTACGAGAGAACAAGTGAAATATTGTCGTTTCATTTATTCATTATTGCCGCTGTGTTGTGGTGAACACAGTTTCTATCTTCGTTTCGTCGTCATGGTCACCGCTTTGATGTCAGCCAGTGGGATTGCATTACTAAGACAGAGGTTCCCAAACTTTTGACTCCTGAGGCCCAAATTCAATTCTGAAAATCTTCCGAGGCCCACCCAAACTTTTATCCTATTCGTATCTCTGAGACACATTTTGTCAACGCATTTTATTTTTTTAAATCACAAACTGTTCCAACATATTTACATGTGTGCTAAGCCTACATTTTGATTTACATAGGTTGGCACATTGAATTCATAAACATTCATTGATTTGTTTTAAGCATTCCTTTTTTGTATTGGTTTGATTGGAATAAAATACATGTATTATACATAAATTCAACATTGCTTCACTCATAAATGACCTTTATACATACATATATTCAACATTTCTTCATTGATAAATGACAGGTAGGCCTAAGTAATCCGTCATGATTTTAATATTTTTTTCATGATTTTCTTTTTTTCAATTGAAAGGCCTCTCGCGCCCCACCTGCAGTACCTCCGCGCCCCACTAGAGGGCCGCGCCCCACAGATAGGGAACCGCTGCTCTAAGAGATGACACGTCTCTCCCGATGTGATAAAAGTCTTTTATTTAGTGCTGCGTATTTATTTCCCAGCCACACGTCGGCCGACACCTCTGACGACTGAACGTCGTGAAAGAGCTCATTCTCAATATCTCTCTCTGCGCTGATGCAGCAGAAAACGGAAACCGGTCTTTACGGGCCGCTGTAACCCGCCGGTCCACGCGGAGTGTGATGTGTTTGTTTTTGGACCGCCGGGAGACTTCTGGAAGTGCTCAAACGGGAGAGCGGCGCCTGAATCCTCCGACCGCTCCTCAGGCGTTTCCCTTCGCCGCACGCCGCCTCTCCACGCGGGTCTGTGTGCGGTACTCAACCGCGACCGTCTGGCGGCGCTCTCTGCAAACGTTGGCGGCTAATGGCGTCACTCAGCCGCCGCTGGTGGGCGTGGCGGCGGGGGGGGGGCGTGGCGGTGGGGCGTGGCGGGGGGGGGCGGCGTGTCGGGGGGGCGTGGCGGCGGCGGTCTGGGAAGGTGCGTGCGTTGGTGAAGAGGAGGTGAACTCACGCTGCTCGGCGGTGGGGAAGGTTGAAGGTTAGAGTTTGAGGGATTCGGCGAGGGTCTCTACGCCGCCGGCGGACGCCACCGCTGTACAATGTAATGTGATGTAATGCAGTGTCACCGCAGGTCAGGGCGTCGGACTGACAACCCTGCGTTGTGTTGACAAATGGCCGCCGTGGCCGTCCACACAACTTCTTTACGAGAACACATTTTCTTTTTTTCTTTTAAATACTTTTGGTGGAATCTGCTTTGGAAAAGTGTGCCTCCAAAAACGTGTTAATAAAGTTATATGTGTTGAGGAACAGCGCAGTGACTCGGTACTATTTGGGAAGCTGTAAATCCCCCACAACGTCTACTGTATAATATCAATATCTGAAAGTGCTGCTGGTGATAATTCAACACTATAGTTTATAGATTGTTTATCACTGGCGGCGTCCCGTCGACACTAAATTCATATTATTGTCGTACTGCGAGACAACATTCGGTCTGCGTGATTAAATACGGCGAGAAGAGGCTGAGGTTTGTATTTGAAGTGTTATAATCTGTCATAAGTCAAATTAAGCCAAATGTCAGTTTAATGGGACTCAGTGGGAAACTGACATTTCTAATTCATAGAGAAATATTAGTTATGTGTAATACTGTAGTGACATTTTGTGCTGCTAACCAATTCTCCCTTATCGCCCGGCCCTGGGCAATTATTATTCATTATTTTGTCCTCTAAAAGTTTACGTCCATGTTGGAAAACTAAATGCAGCTCCCCCCCCCCCCCCAACATATTTAGCTGGGAGTACTGGAGGCGGTTGGACCTCCAATAAAAGTGTCTGAACCTCTAATCCCACACTCACATGGTTAGTGTGTGTGTGTGTGTGTGTGTGTGTGTGTGTGTGTGTGTGTGTGTGTGTGTGTGTGTGTGTGTGTGTGTGTGTGTGTGTGTGTGTGTGTGTGTGTGTGTGTGTGTGTGTGTGTGTGTGTGCGCGTGTGTGTCTTCGTGTGTCTTCGCAGACACAGGCGGCACAATGGGATCCATCCATCTCTGGATATAACTGCATCCAACTGCGTCTCGTTAGCGCGACCTGATGCCCCCCCCCCCCCCCCTCGCGCGGCGCGTGTCCCGGCCGCCTCTCCCTCCCTCTCCCTCCCTCTCCCCCCCTCTCCCCCCCGCCCCCGGTTCCTTTTGATTTTCTCCAGTGTGCTGGCGGCGGCGGCGGCGGCCCCTGGCTTTGATCCAACATAATAGCCGTGGCCCACATGAAACACTCCCAATAAGCGTCCCGGACCCATTAGCCGGCGAGCTAATAACCGGGACCCCCCATCACACCCCATCAGGATGATGAAGTGAGCGCCGCTCCGCCCCCCCGGCGCCGCCGCGCGGGGCACAGGGCGCGCTTTTTATTGGATTTGGACCGGTGTGTTCACACTGCTGTTGATGTTTATGAGTGGCAAATTGCTGTTTGATTTCCAAGTAAGGTTGGTTGAGGAGTAGGGGAGGGGGGGGGGGCAGGGGGGGGGGGGGGGGCTTCCCAAGGGAGCGTGGCATGAAATTGCAAGCACCCCCCCCCTCCCACCTCCCACCCCCACCTCCACCCCCCCCACCCCCACCTCCACCCTCACCCCACATGATGGATGAGTTTTAATATCGGGGGGAAGACGACCCGCTGGAACAGCCAAACTAAACGGAGAGCTTTATCTCCTCCTCCTCCTTTATTTGTCTTTTTACGACCGCCGCCGCCGCCGCCGCCGCCGCCGCCGCCGCCGCCGCCTTCGTCTCTCGGTGGCGTTTTCCTCGTCGCTCTTCCAGCGCCGTGCGAAAGAGGCCGTCTGGACATTTGCGGAGGCGGCGGGCGTGTCTTTTGTGCGGCTTGCGTTGAGATTGTGGAGTTGTTGTTATTATTGCAGACGTCGGATCAGAAGTGTTTGGCGGTCCCTCAGCCGCTCGTATCATCAAAACCTTTTCCAGCCAACATCACGATGAAGTCCGGCGTTGGGGTTAGACAGTTTCCTGGAGGAAAAACTAAACAAAGCAAATAGAGGAGCAGGAGACACCAACTATCCAAGCTGTCACCTTGCTGTGTTGTTGCGTACCAGAAGTAATTAATATTAGTAAAGCATTAATATTAATATTAATATTAGTATTGTCTGTTGTATGGATATGTGACGACGGTTTGTCGTGTCCACACGTCCAACAATTAAGTAGTTAAGTTAATGCTTAACAAACACTTTAAAATATGAGCTGTAGGTTACTTTATCCCGCCGCCATGCAGGTTTTTATCGCTCTATTTACATATTTGCATATTTACATATTTACGTGAACCGCAGCTCTGCAGCACTTAGTTGGATAAAAGTGAGCTGTTGATGGCGGCGGCGGCGCTGATGAGGAGCCAAGAGCCGACCTCGGCGTCCAACTCATTATGCCGTAAAAATAAACACTTTATAACTGTGAGACCGTTTAAGGAAATGCTTTCAAATGAACGTTTAATTTCTGGACATATTCAGAGAAACGATAAAGTAACAGGAAGCTAATGGCTAAAGCTAATAGCCGCCGGTTGCTGCGTGTGTTCAGGGACTTCCTGTGCCTCCACCTCCAGCCCTGACCACAGAACAACCTTCTGGGTTATAGCAGAAAAGACGTCTGTTGGTTCATGTTCACTTCTCCAAGTCTCACTAACGGTCCTAACGGAGAGCGAGGACATATTCAGAGAAACATTCAGAGTATTTTCTTCAGCCATTGTTAAAAAAAACCCCCAACAGAACTGCGGCGGCCGGCGTTGGCGTGACGCGATCAGGGACATAGACACTCCTCGCGTGTGTGGGTCTGAAGATGTCACGCCTTTGGAGACGTGTTAGAAAGACGCATTTATTCTCACATAACACTGTAGTGTCCTCCAAACGTTGTATTACCAGACCAGAGCCCTTTGATGGATGTGCTGCTCCAATGCCGCGAAGTGGAAGACAAAACCTCAAGTTCTTCTCATTTCCCACTACTTGTATGAAAGTCTCCCTCACCAGATCTCCCTCACCCCTAACAAATCTCCCTCACCCCTCACCTCACCCCTCACCTTTCAGCCCTGGAGTCTGCAAGCCCGTCTTTCTGGCTCTTTGCTTTCTTCACTTTACATCATGTGTCAGTGGGTCCGGTCCGGAGCGGTACCGTCGGTGTCCACCAGAGGGCACTGTTGGGCCGTGAGAGGCGGCATCAGGAAGCTGTGAGAGAGTGAGTGAAAAGGGGGGAGAGATGGGGAGGGGGGGGGGAGTGTTCATCTATCTGCTCTGCCTCCCTTTGTGATCGCTCCATTTTAGCTCTGTGCCTTCACAGGGATCCGCTTTTTATTCCTCCCGCTTCACGCCAGCAGCCAGAAGGGGAAGCTTGGAAGGAGGGCCGACTCGGTTCGCTTGTTGGTGTAACCTCTTGTCTTCCCTCTCAGGTCTCCTGGCGCACACACAAGCACACACACACACACACACACACACACACACACACACACACACACACACACACACACACAGGTGTCCGACTTTTATTCACTTCACCGTCGGCCTTTTGAACGTCGGTTTCGTACGAAAACCAAAATATGCCTCCGAGCTTCACATCCGGCGAATCCCCGGGCGTTTATTCTGCGAGCGTTTGGCGTTTTGTGTCTTCATATTCATATTCACAATGAGATTTCAGCCGTTCTTCAGTATAAACTCTTTCATGTTTTTAGGAGTTTTGCTTTAATACTCTTTTCACTTCTCTGGTGTGCTGCGCTGTGCGACTCTCTCTCGGCTGTTATTGCGACGGCTCGGCAGAGCTGCGCTTCGCTCTTCCACAATATCCTACGCGATATTTGTTGCTATTGCTTTTTTTTTTAATGTGTGACGGTAAAACAACGTTTTCCTCACCACACACACACACACACACACACACACACACACACACACACACTTCCAGATCCTGGCCCTATTTTTAGCCTTGTGCTTTGTCTTTGCATTACATCTCTGTCTCTCTCTCTCTCTCTCTCTGTCTCTGTCTCTGTCTCTCTCTCTCTCTCTCCCTGTCTCCCTGTCTCTCTGTGTCTCTGTCTCTGTCTCTCTCTCTCTCTCTCTCTCTCTCTCTCTCTCTCTCTCTCTCTCTCTCTCTCTCTCTCTCTCTCTCTCTCTCTCTCTCTCTCATAGCAACATCGACTGATCTGATCTGTTTGGCCCGTTATCACAGCTGGTGTGTGGGATGGCTCAGCAGGTCCGTGTTCAGGGGGTCTTGTTATCATGGTCACCCTGGGACCAGGGGCCAGAGGGGGGGCAGACCCAGACCTGATATGACGCAGACCCAGACCTGATGTGAGCCAGACCCAGACCTGATGTGAGCCAGACCCAGACCTGATATGACGCAGACCCAGACCTGATATGACGCAGACCCAGACCTGATATGAGCCAGACCCAGACCTGATATGAGCCAGACCCAGACCTGATATGACGCAGACCCAGACCTGATATGACGCAGACCCAGACCTGATATGAGCCAGACCCAGACCTGATATGAGCCAGACCCAGACCTGATATGACGCAGACCCAGACCTGATATGACGCAGACCCAGACCTGATATGAGCCAGACCCAGACCTGATATGAGCCAGACCCAGACCTAATATGAGCCAGACCCAGACCTGATGTGAGCCAGTGGAGGCCAGGCCTGGTGGTCTAGCCACTGAACTGGACAAGCGCTCCAGCTTGGTCCAGATTACTGTAGAGATTACAGTTAATCTTTTTTTCCACAAAATATAACGTTTAAACTCAAGACATAATTTTTTTGATCAGTCTTTTGATCAGAGTAGTGTTTGATGGAAGGAAGTCCATGTCCTGTTTTACTACAACTATACAAACACAGACACAGACACAGTGCTGTGAAGTGGAGTCACCTCTAGAAACGATCTCAGCCAACGAGATGCTGAGATGAGAAATATTGAATCAGGACCAATTACAGTCTTCAACGGGACGTTGTCACACGTCCCACTTCTCTCTCGTAATGCGGGGAAACGATGGAAACAGTGAGGGGGGGGGGGGGGGGGGGGGGTGTTGGAGGTGTAAATCTAGTGAATTATGGATGGAGAGAGCTGGATGGGCCTCCCTGGCTGTCCTGCGCCGGCGATGATCAATATTTTACCTCCTCCGGGAGAAAACATGGCGCCAAGCAGCTGCTCCTTTACAGTTTTACACACACACACACACACACACACATATATATATACACACATACACACACATGTATGTGTGTGTGTATATGTATGTGTGTGTATCTATATCTATACATACATACATACATACATGCATACAGAGCAGTGGTCACAGTAGTTCCACTCTCCCCTGGGTCTGAAGAGGTGTGTGTGTGTGTGTGTGTTGGAGTGTGTGTGTGTGTCTGTATCACACTTGACTTACTTCCTGCTATAATCCTCTTCCTAGTTTACACACACACACACACACACACACACACACACACACACACACACACACACACACACACACACACACACACACACACACACACACACACACAGAGCAGTGGTCACAGTAGTTCCACTCTCCCCTGGGTCTACTCGATCGAGAGAGAGAGGGGGGAGTAAGGGAGAGGAGGAGAGACATATGGAGAGATGAGGGAGAAGGATGAAGAGAGAGAGAGGGAGAGATGAGGGAGAGAAAAATAGTGAGATAGAAACAGCCAGCGAGTGACCGAGAGATGGGCAGAGAGAGGGAGAGGGAGACAGAGAGAGAGAGAGAGATTATATTATTATACACACACCATTCCTCATGATGCGCTCCACATCTCTGTCATACCAGCCGGTATTTCCTCTGGGTTTTCACTTGTCACTTCCAATCCTACCTGTATCGCAGCCCAAGGACGCCATGTTATCCAGTCCTCCTCCTCCTCCTCCTCCTCCTCCCTGCTCTTCATTTATTGAGTTATTCGTTCAGCCGGCTAGTCTTTATGAGGCCCTCATGTCCGGGCCGAGACGGATCCAGCGCTGCAGATTTAGGGGGTGTTTCAGCACCCGTGTGTCAGGTGTTGTCTGGTCTGGGTCAGGGTGACAACATCCGGCGGTCTCCGTCGAGGAACTTTCTGCTGTTGCTAGGCAGACTGGATGTGTTGGAGTCCAAGATGGAGGCCAGGGGGTTTAACGCTGTCGTCTAATTCGGCGTTTCCCAACCGTTTTTTTTTTTGTATTGACCGTTTTTAATGTAGACGAGCCTCACCAGGGAGAGATGCGGTACATCGGTATCATGTTTTTAATCCTGTAGCGACGCTCTCTGCAGTGTCCCTGACACATAACAAAAACATTAATCAATACGTGTTGGTCTTATGTACTAACACAGCAGAGGATAAAAACCTCTTGGAGGAACAAGCGGTTATTCCTGAGAGGAGATTGATCAGCTCTGAGTGTTTTTGGTTTTGGAAATTGTGTTTTTATTACACAGTTTTGAATCATTCAAAAACCTTTATTTGTTGCTATGGATCTTTCTGGAGGCCAACAGCGAGGTGCGCTGGCGTCTTGCTGGCAGGCCTTTAGTGCTCTCCGCCCCGCAGTAAATAATAATGATTCAAAGTTGTTTTCATTTTTTACGATTTAGTGGAAGCTCTGGTCCATCCCGAAGTCGAGGTGTTAATCAGACACAATCCACATCACGTCTAGTCTTTGTAATTCCTCTGGTCTCGTCTTGCTGCTCCACATCCAGCCTGACCTCCGTCCGTTACTGAATAGTTATCATCGCTTTCTTCAGCTTTTCCCATTCAGCGCGAATCTCTTTTTAATTGGCGGCAATTGAAACCAAGGACAGGAGCTTGGGAAACAAACGCTTGTCCCGTCAGCGTTGTAAAGGAGAGGCTTCTGCTTTCTCTCAGTGGCCGACTGTCAGAGACTCACTCTGTGTTTTGAAATCTGTCGCCGTATTAAAAGCCAAACGGCCGTCACCGCAGGAGACGCAGCAGGTGTACGTGTGCATTTTAGCATAATTGCGTTCCCTGCGCGGGTTCATGTCCGCCGGTGAAAGGTTTTCACTTGACGCTATGTTAAATACGGTCCTGCTGCTCCCGACGGTCGGCCGTCTGCGAGGGACGTAATAAAGAAATGCTAATACTAATCAAGGGCTAATACGGGGAACGTGAGCCCCCATATGTATGTCTAATGTAAATCGAGACGCTTAATTAAAATGAAACAATCACTGGGATCCGACACCTCCCACCTCCCGTCTTGTAGACGCCGGCCCAGAGGAGGCGGCTCTGCATCCTGAGGTTCACCTTACCGCCAACCCGCCCATCGAGTTATTCATTTATTCATTCATATTTAGTGTGTGTGTGTGTGTGTGTGGCGTGAATAGACTTGAACATAAAGGTGTACACATGTGGATAAACAGCCCTCCAATACCGTTTCACAAACTTCACCTAGCGTCTGTAGCGGTCCTGCCTAGCTCAGCTGCTAGCGCCTGGCGCTACGACTGCCAGGGTCTGGGGTTCGATTCCCCCCCATGCTAAGACTTTATCCACTTATGGTATTGCTGTAAGTAAGTAAAGCTTTATTTATACAACACACAGTTACAAAGGGCTTCACACAGACACAACAAATATAAATGAATAAGTAAATAAGGTAAAAATAAATATCAATATAAAACGGCACAATGAGAGACAAAAAAACCCCAAAACCAAAAGATAAGACTGTCACGATATAGTTACAAGATAAAACGATTACAATATCAAAGTGTTTGAAAGGATCTGCAGGCAGATAGGAACAAGTTCAGACGGTAAAGTCGGACGGCTGAACGGGGCGGAGGGGGAAACCAGTCGGGGGAATCGGACCATCGATCTTGAGAAGTTTTCAGGGTCATTAGAAGATGAGGCGGGAAGGGGGGGGGGGAATTACAAGCTGGTTAATAGGACAAGACAGGAACCTTGGATTGTGTTTATTACTATTAATCAAGCCAGAAAGGCAGGCAGCTCCTGCATGTTTAATAATCTGGGTCAGTTTAAACAATACCTCCTGCAAATGGATTTTTCCGTCTCCGTTCGGCGTTCCTATGTTCCCTACTTTGTGGTCTGATGATGTCATTGATCCAAAGGGCTTGACTTAATTAACTGGGACAGCCCTGGAAGTGTAAAAGTCGGAGCGGAAAAGTCAAGGGCTGATGTACAGAAATCATTAGACCAACTAACTAACTATCATTAATATTAGTGTGTCAATTGGCCGGACTATAAAGAACGCCACGCGCTCCGAGTAAAACGGTACGAGGTTTGACATGGGACCAAACGTCAGCGCGATGTGGATCGACTGGGTTGTGCAAGAGTGACAAAATAAATCCCCAAACAGGACAGCATGTGTATGAAGGTGATGTGTAGTTTTCCGTGTATCACTCCGCACACCGACTGTGTTGTTTTTAAATAAAAACATGGCTGACAACGGTTGGGTAACAACATCTGGGTCATTCTGAGTAAATGTCGGTTGTTGGGAAGCTGTCCTCTTGTGTTGGCCAACCGCAAACGCAACTGATAACCGACTATATGGTAATATCTGTTTGAGAGTAATGGTTTTAAGAAGAGTTGCAGTGTTTTAAAACGCACAGCGCTGCGTGTTGATGGAGACATCAGCAGCGTGTTAATCCTGAGCCACGACTCATTTACAGTTAACAGCTGCTTGTGCTTTGTGCTCAGCCTCCTGTTCTGGAGGTTTAAAGCCTCTGACAACCGGTCCAAAAATATCAAAAATGCATATATGATGCAAAAGTGTTTTATTATACATATACGAACATTTGTGTAGGAATAAGCCACGGCGCCTGCTATCATGAACGCACGGCCGTCCCGGCGACCAAAACAAAAGAGAAGCTGGGATTACAACACACACACAGGGAGTGTGACTTCATTATCTGGTCAGGACGCCATTACTCCACTATATCTTTATATTTACATAGCGCATAGTTGTTTGCTGCTATATTCATGTTCAGAATATCGTCTATAGATCCTTTAAAAAACAAATTTCAAATTCGATTGAAACTAATTTCTAATCCTTTCTAGATGCTTACTATTATGTACATAAGGCCCTGAATTACGTAGTTAGAAGGCTATTATGGATTTTGGTTGTCAGTGGCTTCATGGCCTTGCCCATCTATCCATAAGATGAAGGGGTCTGGTGGTGGTGGTGGTGGTCATGATAGTGGTGGTGGTGGTGGTGGTCATGATGGTGGTGGTGGTGGTCATGGTGGTGGTGGTCATGATAGTGGTGGTGGTGGTGGTCATGATGGTGGTGGTGGTGGTGGTGGTCATGATGGTGGTGGTGGTGGTGTAGCGTGCTTTTGGTTGTGGTAGATTTGAGTTGGCAGGATCTGAAAAACCATTTTAACGGGGACACACAGGCACAGATCGTTTCACTCATCACTTGTTTAATTTAACAGCCGACAACTTACAACATAAGTTCCAAATTAAGAATATATTTTATTTTGTTCCTCAAAATCATTCATATTTTATGTTTTTCTGTGTTTCAAAAACACTTCCGAATCCCATTTGTTTTTTGTTGTCTCTTAATATTGCCTTTTTCCAGAAGGCACTTATGCTTTTGATAATGAATAATTCAATAAAACATTGTTTGATCATTGCATTGGTGATGAACGAAGGATATTGGTAAGGTTTAGTCTTTGAGCTTTTCTCAACACAAACATTATACATGCAAGATACTTTGAAGAGTCAGCAAGCTACTGTGAAGCAGACAAGCTATACTGCAAAACAAAATCAGACCGAACTTTATAACGCCTTGGCACAGCAGGAGGGCTTCGCAATAGGGGGATGACATTTTGGGAGAATATAACATTTTTCATCATTAGCTTTCCCCGATATTTTTGATGTTGCTTGTAGCTTGTTTGAGATTGTTCTTCTGATTTGCCGTTGGATCAAGCAGCAGCCATGACCGCCTGTTTGTGAAGAGACTAACGTGTAGTTCCTCTAACGGCCTGTAGGTGTCTCACTGTAGAGACAAACGTGTAGTTCCTCTAACGGCCTGTAGGTGTCACTGTAGAGACTAACGTGTAGTTCCTCTAACGGCCTGTAGGTGTCACTGTAGAGACTAACGTGTAGTTCCTCTAGCGGCCTGTAGGTGTCTCACTGTAGAGACAAACGTGTAGTTCCTCTAGCGGCCTGTAGGTGTCTCACTGTAGAGACTAACGTGTAGTTCCTCTAGCGGCCTGTAGGTGTCACTGTAGAGACTAACGTGTAGTTCCTCTAGCGGCCTGTAGGTGTCTCACTGTAGAGACTAACGTGTAGTTCCTCTAACGGCCTGTAGGTGTCACTGTAGAGACTAACGTGTAGTTCCTCTAACGGCCTGTAGGTGTCTCACTGTAGAGACTAACGTGTAGTTCCTCTAACGGCCTGTAGGTGTCACTGTAGAGACTAACGTGTAGTTCCTCTAACGGCCTGTAGGTGTCTCACTGTAGAGACTAACGTGTAGTTCCTCTAGCGGCCTGTAGGTGTCTCACTGTAGAGACTAACGTGTAGTTCCTCTAACGGCCTGTAGGTGTCTCACTGTAGAGACTAACATGTAGTTCCTCTAACGGCCTGTAGGTGTCTCACTGTAGAGACTAACGTGTAGTTCCTCTAACGGCCTGTAGGTGTCACTGTAGAGACTAACGTGTAGTTCCTCTAACGGCCTGTAGGTGTCTCACTGTAGAGACTAACGTGTAGTTCCTCTAGCGGCCTGTAGGTGTCTCACTGTAGAGACTAACGTGTAGTTCCTCTAACGGCCTGTAGGTGTCACTGTAGAGACTAACGTGTAGTTCCTCTAACGGCCTGTAGGTGTCACTGTAGAGACTAACGTGTAGTTCCTCTAGTGGCCTGTAGGTGTCTCACTGTAGAGACTAACGTGTAGTTCCTCTAACGGCCTGTAGGTGTCTCACTGTAGAGACTAACGTGTAGTTCCTCTAGCGGCCTGTAGGTGTCACTGTAGAGACTAACGTGTAGTTCCTCTAACGGCCTGTAGGTGTCTCACTGTAGAGACTAACGTGTAGTTCCTCTAGCGGCCTGTAGGTGTCTCACTGTAGAGACTAACGTGTAGTTCCTCTAACGGCCTGTAGGTGTCACTGTAGAGACTAACGTGTAGTTCCTCTAGCGGCCTGTAGGTGTCTCACTGTAGAGACTAACGTGTAGTTCCTCTAACGGCCTGTAGGTGTCACTGTAGAGACTTTACCGTAACGCTAAATCTGCGGTTTCATGTGTAAACCAATGGCTGACCTCGAGGGACGCAATGTCCATATTTCTTCCAGTCTATGGGTTGGTGTTGGTGTCTATGTTACAGATCACGTTACATGCACATGTCATCACATGACGTCACATCACGTCACATGACATCA
>JAOPHQ010000474.1:0-29191 GCA_030340625.1 Merluccius polli
ATGGTGGTGGTGGTGGTGGTGGGGGGGAGAGAGAGAGATCTGGGGGACGGTGTGTGTGTGTGTTGCGGAGTCAAGGGGGAGCGCACAACCTTGTGCCTTTCCTTTTTAAACGGGCCCTGTGCTGCGGGCGCAGCGATGGCAGGACGCGCCGCGGCGCCCAGGTGTCGAGTTACACACACACACAGGGAGAGACCCAGCGGCTGCGCAGAGCTACTGCAGGGGGTGGGGGTGTGGGGGGGTGGGGGTGGTTGGGGGGGGGGGGGGGTGGACACACGTCGACCTGCCCTGCGCTGCACGTATGTATGCACGTACACATGCATGCATACACACACACGCGTGCATGCACACACACATATGCATACACACACATACACACATGCATACATGCATACATGCATACACACATGCATACACACACACACACACATTCATACATGCATACACACACACACACACACACACACAGATACCACACAACACACACACACGACACACACACAAACATACAACACACACACACACACACACACACACACCCAGTGACACCACACACGTACACACACACACACCACACGGCACACACACACACACACAAACACACACCACACAACATATACACACACACCACACACATACATACAACACACACACACACACACACATACAACACACACACACACACACCCCCACATGACACACACCGCACAACACACACACACACAACACACAACACACACACACGCCACACAACATACAACACACACACCACATGACACACACACACACACACACACACACACACACACACATACATACACACACATACAACACACACACACACTGACACACACACACACCACACACACGCACATACAAAATACATAAACAGACACACACACCACACAACACACACACACACACACAACACACATACACACCACACAACACACACGCACACACACCACACAACATACATACACACCACACAACACACACACCACACAACACACACAATACACAACACACACAACACACACACAACACACGCTACAAACTGCCGCCCGGGGTAAACAATCAGCCGGCTACACACACCGCCAGGCTGACTTCCATACCTGCAGCAGTCTACACAGTAGTGGTTGTTGTGTGTGGACCTCAGTCCGGCCGTGTTGGCCAAACTAACTCAATGCCCATAAGTGGGGATAATTGATATGATCATTTTGGTAGCCTGCGTGATTGCAGGAATTATTGCCTTTAATAGCCTCAAACCCTAAAGCACTTGATTTGAACTGTTTCTGGCCGGCATGGAGAACCTCCCAGCAAAATGAACTGTGTGAGTGTTACTGTACAGTCAGCAGGTGTGTCTCCTCCTCCTCCTCCTCCTCCTCCTCCACATTTTTTATTGCTGTAAACATGATCGTGATAACCGATAATGGGATTGCCGGTAACAAGCAATCAGGTGTGAAGGGACATTTTTTCTTTTCGGAGAGCTTGGCAAGACGCAGTAGATGTATAAATATACAAGCGTTGCTTTGATGGATATTAAAGTACTGTAAGATCCAAACATTTAGATGAATGCACTGCAATTTCTTCTTTCTCTCATGGGGATGGAGTGAATGATATATAGAGAGAGAGATCAACCGGAGAGGAAGAGAAAGAGGTAGTCAACAAGCAATACACAGTTATGTTTAGAAAGAGTTGCTTTAGTCGGTGGTTCAGATGTAGTTCAGTCTCACAGGTCTGATATTAATGATCTAAAGTCTGATATAAATAATCTGAAGTGTGATATAGCGGACGAGCTCAAATCTGCAGTGAATACGGCGTTTCACTTTATTTTGCTTCGTATTTCTTTCGACTGATCGCGTTGCTGGAGGCGGGGATCTGTAGGCGCGTAATTGGCTATTAACAGCAAACACAAACTTGGCCAGCACTAGTAAACTGTAAAAAAAAAAAAAAAAAAAAGGTTTTGAAATCAACACCGTGAAGACTGGCCACTGTAGAAACACAATTGTTAAACTCATCTTCTGAAAGCTTCATCCACTGCCATGAATGAGTTTCTCTTCGGTAGGAACTAATCTGGTCTAAAAAATCTAAAAAACATCATATTGAGATTTATTCGAACAGATATTGCGATTGCGATATGATTCGCTATCAGTCGGAATGATCATTTTTTGCTAAACCCAAAATAGACGAATAAATTCAAATGACTTAGCGCGAAGCCCAACAGCTGAACTATAAATACATTTAAATAATTTAAAAAAAGTGTACTCTTTTCCCTCACCCCTACCTCACACGAATACACCGTGTTTACGCTCAGCGGGCAAACAAACAAACCCTGTTCAGCTGTTTACGCCGTACGTCCGCCTCACAAACAAATAGCGCAGCGTGAACGCAGCGTGCGGCGGCGGCGGCGGCAGAAAACCAGGTGATGGACGACCAGGAGGCGTGAGTCACGCGGGAGGAAGGAAAGAGGGTGTCAAGTGAGGAGTTACAGTGGATCTATTGGCCCACCTTGGAGGAGTCATACTGACAGCCAGCCCTGGAAGTGGGGGGGGGGGGGGGGGGCGGAGGCAGGGGGGGGGGGGGGGGGGGCGGAGGTATACATGAATCAGCCTCTTCCAGGGTGGGGCTTTGTGCGTGTGTGTGTGTGTTGTCCCGTTGACCTCTCCTCCCTAAGCGCTCCCTAAGGCCCTCGGTTGACTCACCCCCCCCCCCATCCACACCCACCCACCCACACTCACCCCCACCACACCCAGAGGTGGTGCTAATGGGACGGCGCCTCTCATTACCGTAACATCCTCTCTACTTTAACGGTTGTCTTTTCCGCGCGCTCTCCTGTCCTTTCGACGCCGCTGGAAAAAAAAAAAATCAACCCAAAAAAAATAACAAAAAAATTGACCCGCCCTCCTCCCCCCCCCCCCCCCCCGTGTCACATCCCAATAAGCCTCAGCGTCTCTGCCTCCCCAAATCCCCATCCCCATCCCTCTCTCTCTCTCTCTCTCTCCCTTCCGAAAATTACAAACTCTGCGCTGCTCTGCTCCTCGCGCGCACTCACGCTGCCACCCACCCCCCCCCCCCCCCCCTCACCCCCCCCACCCCCCTTAAAGGCTGCTTAATTATGGTCATTGGCACCAGGTCTGAAAGCTCCCTTTATCCCCCCCCAAACGCTCCCGAAATAGGCCCCGCCAAGGCAGGCGCAGAGGCACAGCCCAGATCAAACGCTCCCCCCGCAGGGAAGGGGTCATTACTGGTGCGCGCAGGGCGGACACAGCCCAACGGGTGCCGGACCACGCCTAAAAGAGCCCAAATTGCAGACCGCTTCCCCCCGGGAGCGAGGACACAAGACGGCCCTTTGATGCGCGACACACACACACACGCGCGTAACGCGAGCGGCGGCGGCCGGCGGAGGCGCAAAGCCTGTTTTAGGTGATCGATGTTTAGTAATGCGAAGTGGGCGGCGCGCACACACACACACGCACGCACAGAAAACAACGACAACAAACATGGGGCGTGGCGATACGTAAACACACACACAAACACGCACACACACATCAATGAGGTCATTATGAATGAACGAATGAATGAATACGTGCATTTATTTAATGAAATGAACCTGCGCTGCGAGTAATGGCGGCGTATGCGGTGCATCTCAGGTGGACGGCCGGTGTTGAGCGGGACAGTGCTGTGTGTGAGCTGCGATTCCGCACAAGTGAACTGTTCATGCGAGGACTGTTATTCTTTCACAAAGTGTGTGGTGTGTGTGTGTGTTTGTGTGCGTGAGAGAGAGTGAGAATGCGTGGGGCGCGTGTGTGTGTGTGTGTGTGAGAGAGTGCGTGTGTGCGTTTGTGTGTGCATGCGTGACCGTGTGTGTGCGTGTGTACATATGTGTGTGTGTGTGTGTGTGTGTGAGAGAGAGTGTGTGTGTGCATTTATGTGTGTGCATGCATGTAAGTGTGTGTGTGTGTGTGTGTGAGAGAGAGTGAGAATGTGTGGGGCGTGTGAGTGTGTGTGTGTGTGTCTGTGTGTGAGAGAGTGCGTGTATGCGTTTGTGTGTGCATGCATGTACTTGTGTGTGTGTGTGTGTGTGTGTGTGTGAGTGTGTGTGTGAGAGAGTGAGAATGTGTTGGGTGTGTGTGTGTGAGAGAGTGCATGTGTGCGTTTGTGTGTGCATGCATGTACTTGTGTGTGTGTGTGTGTGTGCATATGTGTGTGTGCATGCATGTATGTGTGTTTGTGTGTGTGAGAGAGTGAGAATGTGTGGGACGTGTGAGAGTGTGTGTGTATTAGAGAGTGCGTGCATGTGTGTGCATGCATGTACGTGTGTGTGTGTGTGTGCATACGTCTGCGTGTGTGAGAGAGTGAGAATGTGTGGGACGCGTGTGTGTGTGTGTATGTGTTTGTGAGAGTGCGCGTGTGCATTTATGCGTGTGCACGCATGTACGCGCGCGCGCGTGTGTGTACATATGTGTGTGTGTGATACGCGTAGGTGTGTGAATGTGCGTTGTGTGCGCGCACTCGGAATACGGTCCCTGCGGCGGCGTGTATTTTTCCCCTTCGTAGGTTCCTCCAAAACCAGTTGTTTGTGTTCCTGGTCTCGTCTCCCTTCCTGCGCCGGTTTGGTTTGGTGATGCACCAGAACAGGGCTCTCAAACACATCGCCACTGTATTTTCCACCTCCTCCGCTGCTTATTCCTTACCTGTACGGGCTGTTTTCCCTACCCTATTTCTGTCACTCTCTCTCTCCCTCTCTCTCTCCCTCTCTCTCTCTCTCTCTCTGTCTCACTGTGTCCCTCTCTATTAAACGCATGTGTCAACCGCCTCCCCTCCCGATTTATTTCGGTTCCCAAAACTGTCCCCACCCCTGTGTGCTATACCGTTGCACTGCGCCTCTTCATGTTTGACATGAAAAAAACCCCACTCCACCTCTCTCTCTCTCTCTCTCTCTCTCTCTCTCTCCCTCTCCAGCCATCCATTCATCCGTTTTTCTTTCTTATAATCATCCCCTTTCTCCGGCCCTCTATCATTCCTCCACCACAAGCATGTTTGGTGCTGGCATTTGAGAGCAGCCAGCCACTGTAAATGCAGTGCCGTGGCCATAATGAGCATGTAGGTTTTTTTATAATAACTCCAGAATAACCTGCCGGGGGAGTCATGTGCTTTTAGTGCAGGTCCGTCAATTCCGTCCTATTCTGGATCGGCTCTGTCAACAGCGCAAACGGCGCGCTGGTGTCGGCGCTCTAACTTCGTACACCTTATAGACGCCGTGATATTTTCACATTTTTCGTTTTTTTACATGTGTTGATTGACGCAAGCGTACATATTGCTGATGAAGGCTTAAAAATGGGCACATGTAAAAAATTTAAGGCAAAATAAAAGGCACGATTTCCATCTGAAAAGCACTGTGTGTGTTAAAAAATACCTACAATTCCACTTCTTACGCCAGTTGCATAATTAAAGTATAATTAAAGCCCGAGGAAAACAGCTTGGGTCCAAACATTCATTTGTTTTATTGGCGTTGTCACGCACAATGTGTGAATCCATGACGTCTGTAACAACTCTTTTAGGTCCTTCCAAATGTCATAAAACTGCATACTGTGTTAGCATTCCCCTCTCAGCGGAACTTTTCAGATCATTCATTGACGGCGTAATTATCAAAGGTGCTGTAAAATTCAAGAGCTATTATTTGAGTGTAATTTGTTAGAAATGGCCTCGCCATCCGTCAGCTATTAGTGAGTGAAATGGGCCGTGAGAATATTGGTTTCCAGTCGACTGGGCATGCCTCCGTATGAGATGCAGATTTTAGCTCCCGCTCCCGGCTCAAATTCTGACCAATCGGGACGTCTCTTCCGTAATTGGTTCTGGGAATCCATCCTGCCTGTCAATCACGGCTGCCTGAAGTGCAACACGACTCAATGGCGGAGGAACATAGGAAGTGAGGGAGGGAGGGAGGGAGGGAGCACAGAGGGAGGGGACGTTGTTTTTGATGTTTAGTTTCAAAATCGTCCGCTCTTTTCGGTTCCATCTATCTTCACAACTCTCGACTCGTACCTACAGCACCTTTAATAACGTAACTATAGTAATATAGTACCATCATAACATGACCATGAGAAACACATGGAATCGCACTGAGTGTCCATCCATAGTGTCACATTTTATCAAATTGTATTTATTATCATTTTATTGCGGACTCAAGGCTGGAAAGTGTGTGCGTGCGATTGTGTGTGTGTGTGGGGTTTGGATAGCCAACAGAAAACTGTATTCTCTCCAGCATAAAAATCACTGTCCACATCCCCATGATGGCTCCCGTAAAAGGACTTCATTATGCTCGCTAGAATACGGACTACGCAAATATTTGGCTTGGTCATTATGATGTTGTATCCACTCTCCCCCCTCACACCGGACCGAGTGTATCTGTCCGCCGACCTACAAACACCAGCCTCCCTCTGTCTCCAAATAAGAAAAAAGGACGCATTTGAGTTATATCAATAGTAATCTGTAATTGCTGTAATAACATTTCATACGAATAACTTTAATATTCATGGCTAAGAAACGGAAAAAGGAGGTAGTCCAGGGTTCGGTAAACCACGAGGGACAAAAGTAAGAAAAGGTTTAATGTAGCTTAGCCTTCTGGTTTAGCTGTTGGCAGTGATAGAGGGGTAAGAGGGGTTTTTTAGTACGGAAGGGGTTTAAGCAAACATTTCGGCAATCAGGGGTCAGGTCAAACGTTGAACACACACTAAGCCTTTAAAAAGGATGCTACTTCAGTAGCATCCTGTTTAGCTAGAGCTTCCTCGGTTTCCTTCCCGTGATGATCCCACTTTCACTTTCCTTTCCCTTGGAGCAACACACACACACACAGGCACGCGCACGCACGCACGCACACATGCACACCCATGTTATACATATGTACTCGCACGCACATATGTATATATCTCCTCGCACACACACACATAATCACATAATACTGACATGTATAAACATACAAATATCTCCTAACCGATCCCATATCAAGATAGATTGTTTGTTCTGTGCCGTTGCTTTTTATGCATATCGATGGATATTTAATGTGTCTTTATTCACTCGGCAAATCAAATCATACATCCTGTAAAACTTCAGCGTCCACCGAAAAAGAGTTGAATGTCACAGGAGGAGGAATATTCACTTCATTGGCATTATTAACGTGTACATGCACCCGCATACCCACATGTACTGTGTATATATATATATATATATATATATATATATATATACGCTAAACGCACACATGTGCGCATGTCCAACTGTATTGTAAAGCAAAACCATCCCAAGCCAGTGGCTGTTGCCAGAGAACGGCACTCAGCTGGTTCTGATAATGGCGTATTATCCTGATTGTGGCCGCAGTGACGGCAGGAAATTGGAGGATCTCCCAACAGACGGGATCCATGGAGCCATGAGCCCCCCAGGCCGCTCCCCAACCAATCAGATCGCCGCTCGGAGGGACGCAGTAGCCGTCGCCATTAGCGCGGGTCGCCGTACCGCAGAGACGTTTTTTGTTGTTTTAAATTGCGGCTCAAAAATTCCACTTAAGGTAAAATGATATATATAAGTGTGCAGAATCTAAAATCGGACATACGGCGTCCCATTCTTCGAAACACGCAATGATTTATTGGTTGGATTTATTGACTGAATTTGTCTCGAGTGGCCTTGTATTATAAAATCAAACACTATCGATACCTCGACTTGTGATCGCACGAATTTGCGTCGCATTTCAATGTTTTTAAGATTTCTCGGCTCTCGGTCACGGCAGGTGCATTTCCTCTGCATCATCCCTTCCGGCCCGATACACACGGGAACAACAGTCAGAGGTTTTACTGGCTGCGCTGACGATCTTCTCAAACCACCTCTTGCGTGCTCTTGCGGGCCGCTCTTCCCTTAGTCACGCCGCTCCTCCTTTTACTGCCGCCCTGACCCTGCCTCTACCTCCTGACGTCCGCACAGAGAGGCGAGCCAAGTTTAAAGAGGAGAAACGGAAAGCCTCGTCCTTCCTCAAAGTCCACCAAAACTTCCAATGAAAAAGCCCCTAAGGACTACATCATAAATGTTTCATTTCCCCTGGCGAGCAATAGGAATGCATATGTCATATAATAGCAGAATCAGGAAAAGAATGCTTGTCAATCTGTATATTTGTATATCTGTATATCTTCCAGTAAGAGGGTTAAAGGAGCATGCCATTAAGGGGGCAAGTCCATTTTTATTGGACTAAACTAACACATTACATACATATTTAAGAACCGGTTTACACCGACTAACTAATAGGGCGACCTGCACAGACACTCAGGTTCATCTAATGCAGGTTCTGTAAGGCGGAGGCCGCGCTGCACAATTGCACCCTTCACGCTTTGTGACTGGCGCGCGGCGCCCTCCTGACAAATGTGGAATTTTCCAGAACATCTTGGCGGCCAATCAAAAAGTCATTTCCATGGCCTCTCTAAACCGCTATCACACCTCTTTAACCATCCGGGCCGCACCTTTTCGGCCATCGATAACCGACGGTCATCATGGCACACGAGTTTAAAAACGGTAGCCACCACACCACACATTATACTGAGTGTGTGTGACATTATACATTATACACCCCCTTACATGATGGGATCCCTCTGCTGTGAGTCACATAGACTTCCAGTGGAAAATGTTGTGGTCCTCCTGAGTCCACACATGTTGTTGCCTTTGCCCATAAACATGTTCTTCTATGAGTAGGTCTCAAAGAAGGACTTTTATTTTGAGGGCAGGTTTTGCTCTTGCCTGGGAGGTATGAGATGGTCTTGTGGACGGATGGGAGGAGAGGTTGACGTGGGGAGCAGTCACTCATTTTCTGGCTCGCCAAACAAAGGCAAACAAATTCACCAAGTCTTTTCTCCACGCATGGGCACACGTATTATACTTATTCGGTGCACTGTAATCTCTAATCTTGAACAACTGTATAACTGTGCCCCTTAAATTTGAATATTAAGTCACTGTATTGATTATTAAAAGGTCAATTATTTGACACAGAAACAATTGCTTCTGTGTGAGAGCGGTTTATTCTTCAGTTCATTGTGCGTTGTTATCCCCAGGCAATCGGTTGTTGTTTTCGAAACGATATAATGATACTGTATAATACAAGCCCCTTGTTTTCAATCCAAATAATCTCATGAGGGTGTGTGTGTTGTTGATGGCCGGTTTAGCAGCCTCACCTGGCCCGACTCTGGCGGCTGGGTGGGGCCGCGCGCACCTGTGCGTGAGCAAAGGACGTCTTTTCACAGGTCGTCAGTAGCCGGGTAAAGTAACTTCCTATTCCTGTCATTTTAACATGAGGTTGGTTTAATGTATGTCTGTCGCAGCCACCGGCATGGTCAATGTATATTTACTGGACCGGCTGTGTCTATACCGGCGCGCTGCCGTACCAAAAATCGAAACAGACCCATAATTAATGTTATGAGCTACGCCCTGTGTTTCTCCTACAGGTGGAAAGGGTCTATCATGGCACCCGGGATAAACCGGCTAACACCACACACACGCACACACACACACACAGGCACACACCCAGGAGAGAGCCACTGTCACGGCAGCATGTACCATCTGCTGTGGTCGGTACCGTCCTGACCATCTCCAATAAACGGACTGATTCGACCGACAACAACCTGTGTCAAAGCCGTTGAGGCGGCGTGCGGTAGAGACAACCGCCACAACTTATAATACTATAATACTTATAATACATTTCATAGCATGGGTGGGCCCGGTGGTAATCCAACATCTGGCAGTGTGAACGTAACTCACTACACACTCCGACTACACACTACATTTGATAAATTGCAATGTTTGTTCTGCGGTCTCCAGTTAATAGTCGGATGCAAGCGGCGCAGCAGTTTGTGTAGCTACTAACGTCACTGGGGCCGGGCCGGCCCTTGGCAACGAGGCGCCCCGAAGTGAGATGAGTTTGAGGCCCTGCCTAGGAGCAGTTGTTGGGACAGGGACGTATTCATAGAACCGGCTACCATAACCCTTATTACTTTTATTTTTAAGCTCGGCATGATTTTGTTAGTGCTGATTGAATCCGCCCACACAAAGTATGGACAACTGCACTTGTCATTTTCATTTTCACTCATTCGGGTTAGTAGTATGCTATTAAAAAAATGCCATGAGCGTGTATAAATACTGACTAAATACACACTAAGTACAAATACAATATACAAATACAAGTGCCTCAGGTTCGCCCAGCATCAACTAAAGTGTGCGCCAGAGTGCCTGTGTCTGCTATTTGTGGATGGCGTCCCCTTAGCCTCGTCAAACTGCAGACCTCCAGGCTCTGCTGCTAAAACCCCTTGATCCCTATGTAGGGGTCAAACAACATAATTTCTCTTACTGTGCGTTCACACCAGAAGCGTCTTGCGCTGCAAAGACGCCTTGGACGCTCATAAAGATTCGCTGCGAATATTTTTGTTCGCTTTTGACGCTCAAGACGCTCAATGACGTACAATTAAATTATGCAGACGCATTTAAAGGAGCCGTATGCTTTTAGACAGCCATATCAAAGAGTGAACTCCCACACACTTTGGCCATATATTGCAGAGACGGTTTTGCTTGTTTGATAAACGATAGTCGCACATTCCTCGTAGCTACGCCGTGAAGGTGAACCCTCCCGGACTCCGCTATCAACATGAACCGCTCCGCCGGAGGAGCCGCACATCCACACGCACCGGACACCACAATACAAACATGTTTTCCATTTGATTGCTTTTAAATAAAGTTGTGTGCAGTTATACGGTAAATACGATTAAGTGTTCAATGTCTCCTACCTGGTCCAGAACCGCTTGGTCCATGCCGTTAATAGGCGGCCCGCTTCGTGCGTGTGCTTGTAAAAATGATATTTAAGCAGATTATTATGGTATTGTCTCTGAAATAAAAAAGACTTGGATCGTACAACACCGAGTGCCCCGCCACAGCCGCGATTATCTTTTCCGTCAACATTTTACAGTAGGAACCAACAAAGTACAGTAGGAACCAAAGTGCCGGTGTTCCCCGGGACCCACCCAAACGGAGAGCGTATACATTCAGACAGTCAGTTTTTGCCGCTGAAACGCGTCATAGTAATTTGCATAAAGTTAAACTGTCTTCAACTTTTTTTTGACGCTCTGGACGCTCAACTTTTGACGCTGGAAGCGTTGGACGCTTGTGACGCTTTGGACGCTCTTGCCCATAGAAAGTGAATGACTTCCGGCGATTTGGTCGCTCAAGACGCTTCTGGTGTGAACGCACAGTTAGCCTGGTTCCGCCCGCCCAATCAGCGAACAGGAGGCGCGGCCTGAGAACAGTGACGTAGAGGTCGTGCGCGAATTTCAGTGATTGAGCGGAAGTACGGAGGCGGGCGGAACCAGGCTAATGCTAATGCTCACTGCATCTGCCGTTTGTATACTGCGCGCAACGTGGTTTCTGGCGCATGAAATACGTCACGACCAAACGTTAGCGATTGGTTAAGGCAGATCCAGAGTGGCACTGGGCAGAGCCAATAGGTTTTAAACTTCAACAGCACCCGCCTTCAAGTGAGAAATCGTTTGTCTCTATAGCAGTTCTAGACCTTTAGTATGAATGAAATGAGTACGAAGGTCTAGTTAGGACTAGGCTACATTTCCCTAGTATTTTTTTAAATCTCTATAGCCAACAATAGCTCACTTACATATGCTGAACACACTAACCAGCTAGTTAGCTCAGTGGACATCCGAATTGAAGAGCGACTTCCTCCTATATCTTCAAGAACATCATAATTGCCGAGGCGAAGGGCTACAGTCAACGCTTATAGACCGCCAGTCGATTTACGACCATGGGGCGGCCGAGGGCGGTTTTTCCGAGGGCCGCTACGACGGCACAAATAGCTTTCCGGACGTCTATATCCAGAATACGGCAAACCGGGTCGGTTAATCCACATTAAAATAGCGGGAGCGCACCTGCCACAAAATCAAGAACGCAAAACTCAATTCCATAGCTGGGCCACAACCTACCATCCAGCTAACTACACAATAAGAGGTTGGATACATAGGAAGTGCTATATTTATTTGCGTAGCTGTCTAACATCATTTTAGCCTGAACATAAAAGAAGAGACAGAGGGACTTAAAAAATGAATATAGGGCTATTTTATGAGCACATATAAATATGACGGATTATTTCCTGGACAACAAAATATTTGCCTCACTTTTCCAAACTGTAAATTGCAGTTAACTGTTAAAAAATATTTGTTTGAAAATGAAATTGTGATCCAGCAAAAGCCACATATTTGAATACTACCACATATTTGAATACTACTACTACTACTAATAATAATGTCAACCTGCCACTCACCCCCCCCCCCCCCCCTCTCCAATGCTAACACCTGAGCCAGACATAGCCCAGCTTTAATGGGGCCCATCCTAAAAAGGACCTGAACATGCGCGTCTCTCTTTCCCAGCGCTAGACGTCCCCCCACAGTACTATAGCTGTTCTGTAGAGCCAACGCACCATCATCATTTCCTCTACACAGCCAAAATAAATATCGTGTCATGATAATATTTAGACCCAGTGTTTATACCTGCAGTGTATTTGGCCTTGTAAGACATGTAGCCCTCGCTGCTTCGGCTGCGAAACCATTGTATGCGGCTTTGGCGGCTGGATAAGGGCTACACATTTCCATCAGACGGCATACTTATTTTCTCCCAGACAAATAAGCACCCTGGCTCCCTTTTTTTTCTTAGCCCATACGACGTCTGCAGTCTGAGGACCTTTGCCTGGTGCCCTCGGTAGTTTACTGGTTGCCTTGTCACGTTACTATTCTTACCGAGGAAACATGATTTGATGATATTTCAGCGATAAGTGCTTGAAGTCTCTGAAGTGCACGCGAGGGGTATGGTTTGGCTTTTTTTAATTACACATTTTACTTTTCTCGTTAAAAATATGTTTTTTTTCTATCTCGCCGATGGTTACCAGATGTCGTGTAATTATCGTGCTGCAGAAAATCGCAATCTCACTGCATCACTGTCATCATTAAGCGAGCACTAGGTTAACTAACGGGTTTTTTAAGCCCATTAAGTTAGCAAATGTGTATCAATTAGTAAAGGCATAGTTGTAGGCTACATTATCTCGAAAGTTCCTCTGGCCAGCGCTTATTGCACATAATATCCACTCACTCGAACCACAATGTCTATATTTGTTTTTATTTACACATGCTTGTCGAGTCAGCACAAACAGGTTTTACGACATTGTTTTCGTTGCCACTCGATTTGGCCTTGACGCGCATTCCAGTTGCACTTCAGTGCATTGGTTTGTCCTCCGTTATTATTCACTTTTTATTTAACTAATTTTTTCCCCTTTGATTTAAAAACAAGGGCAAACAAAAATGTGCGGGCTTGTTTTTTTTTTTATCCATTGCGTAAATAACTTCGAAAATAACAGTGCATGTGTATCGGTGCTGGTCTCCATATGTACCTGGAACTCACTAAGTCATGAGTGGCAATGTGTGACTGACTAGCATGTGTGACAGCACTGAGATTGAATGCAGTCTATGTATTGCTGTTATTTCTTAGGGAGGAAGGGAGGCGGGGGGGGGGGGGTGTGGGGGGGTGTGGGGGGGTGTGGGAGAGGGACAGGCCGGTACAGTGTCATTTCCAGTGGCACTCGATGCCGCGGAGTCGGGAGGCAGTCAAACACTCCTCGCGTCTGCAGGTAAACATCTCTCCCTCCCCTCCGAGGGTCAATACGCCGTTACATCACAAAAGCCGAATTCATGGAAAATCTCCCGAGGTAGAGAGATAGGGGAGATAGGGTCCCTCAACTTATCGATAGTTCACTTTGACCATCATATAATAAACCTATGTGGCGGCGGCGGCACATCGGTGGACGTTATGTGGGGGGAGATTTCTTTTATTGAAGTTATTCATATCTATTTTTTGTATTCATTATTATTAAATGTTATTATATTGTAGAGCCGCAAACAACAAAAACAATACTCTCATGACAATACCGCGAGGGGCTTAAAATGTCATAAACATAATAATATTAATGCGGCGATCGAATAAACGGCAATCGACGAAAAATAAATACAAGCCATTAATCCTGTTCTTGGAAACCGCTTGTTAGGGAACTCTTAATAGTGAAGAGACACCGAGGAAAATTACTAGCTGGCTGCACACAGCCTGCTATATTTTCCTCTGACCATATACAATAATTAAATTTATACATATACATATATATATATATATATATATATATATATATATATATATATATATATATATATATATATATATGTTCCCCAAGCCAAATCCTTAGCCATCCCCAGCTGTGTGCTGCTGGTGCCAGTGCAGCAGCCGTGCACACCACTGTCATTTCCCAACATGGATCCTAGTCCTGTGTTGCCATCCTAGCATGAACCACAACACTTGTCCCAGTAAGTCAAATCTTAATGACAGGCTAGTCTAAAGCCAAGCCTCTGTAAAAAAAAAAAAAAAAAAAAAAAAAAAGCCCTCAGAGTATACTATGTTTAGTGTCTATTTCCTATTCCTACCGTTGTGTGAGTACATCTGTGTTTCTCCATACTATATGTCCCTGTTTTTTTAGTTTTTTTATGTGTTTGTTTTTCATTTCCGGGTACGGTAGTCAAAAAGTACGGTATTACAGTATTTATCGGTCTGTTTTTCAATGTATCCGGCTCACTATAGCATGAAACAGAATAAGAGCTCGTGAAATTGATTTCATTTTTTTTTTGGGGGGCAGGGCGGCATACAAGCCCCGACTGAACTCCCGGGGCCCGAACCTCTCATTTTTTATTTTTTATTTTTTTTCTCCATGTTCTCTCTCTCTCTCCTCTCTCTAGGTGCCATTTTGAATGGGCCCTTTCTACAAAACTCATTAATATCATAGTACAGTCACACCTATATTCGCTCCGCTCAACTTCCTGCAGAAACCCAAACAGGTCGGCCAAAGAGACAGATGGACGTTTGAGAATTCCTGGTGTTTTTGCCTCCTGGTGGAAACAGCAGGCCTGTGTGGATGGGGGGGGGGGAGGCGCTGCCTCATGAAGGGGCTCACACTACAGGGCCTGAGAGACCCGCTTCACCCAGAAACATCCATCAAAAGGCTTCTTTTAACCACAGATGAAAGGTAAACCCCTTCCTCCTTAGGCCTAGGCCTGGCCTCTTGACTTTTTCATCTGTTTTCGTTCCGATGAATGGGCATCGAACGCGCGTCCTCTTCCCTCCCTCCCTCCCTCCTCCTTTCGTGACACGTGATCCCCCCGCGCTTTTCTAAATGATGAAAAGCACACGTGTGGTGGGTTTTTTTACACCCGGACGCGCCCCCACGGTCACATGTTTGTCGGATATATCGGCGTGTTTATCGGTTCATTTATTGATCGATATATACGTGTTCGATTTCCTTTGTTTTTTTTCAATTGGTCTTATAAACTCGTAAAAACCATGCGTTGAGTGCATAAATATGGGTACCATGAGTTTTTATCCGCCATGCCGTATACAATATTATTGCGGTTCGTATGTAGGTCTCCAGTAGGCCCGTGTCACAGAACATTTCTCACTGTCCGTTTTGTGCTCGAAACGCAGAAACGAGAGTCTAGCACAAGGCGACCTTCAAGTTCATGAGCATATATTTTTACTTGAAGTTCAAAAGGACTTGTAATAATAGGATATAAAAGAAAATACCAAACCAATTTTCTCTCTCTCTCTGTCTCTCTCCCTCTCTCTCAAAGTCCTGAAAGTCTGGGTCTCGGGGCCCGCGAGCCATTTCCTGTCTCTCTTACATAATCTGTGACTCGTGATTGGTCGGTCACATGTGACATGAAATTAAGGCTCTTTTCACTCAAACGAGCACATGCATATCCTACACACACACCGCCCATAAAGTGTAGGACTTTCTACTAAAAACGGGGGTGGGGGCGGAGCTCTTCCCGGTGTTAAGTACTGTATTTCATAAAAGCCACAGACGGGGGAAAGAATGCGCGTGTGGGTGCGCTTGGCACTTGGACGCACACACATAAACAGTAAATAAACACGACATCAAACAGGACACGGCGTCCGCGAAGCGGCGGCGCGTTATACGCACCTCTTACTATTGTTAGACGGTCGACCGAGGTCTGTGGTTTAAAGGGTTATGTTTTCTTGTTTCGAGTTCTCGGTTGTTTTTTTCCGGTCGGTTTTGGAAAACGCTCGCCCCGCGTCTCGTTCCCACAGACGTCCTCACTTCCTGCCCTGGCGCGTCCGTCCGCCCCGTGTGATCACCTGACCACGGCCCAATTAGCTCCACCACGTGTCCATTGACCCTACTTCTGTGTTTAACCTCGGTGCTCCCCCCCCGTCCTTGCGCCAGTGCGTCTTTCCCTGTGTGCTCTTTATTATAATAGACCTTGCTTCTCGTGTTTTTGGACTATTCTCTAGCCCAGTGGTTCTCAACCTTTTTTCAGTGATGTACCCCCTGTGAAATATTTTTTCAGGCAAGTAACCCCCTAACCAGCGCAAAGCATTTTTGTTGAAAAAAGGGAGTAAAAGTTGTCAAGGCAACAGCGACTGACGGTTGATATGTGGCGCGTGCCAGGTTGGGTCATAACATCCTGGTGCAGGGGGAGACTCGGGAGTTTTTAGGGTAATGAAATTGAATAACCTTCTGAATATAAAATTCGGTTTATGAACTTCAAGTTATATTTTATTTAAATATTTATTAAATAATATTTTTTTGAATTAAGATACAATGTACAACAAAACAACTACCATTGATAAACTAGCCTAGCAGGTACTTGCATCCTATGTCTCTGAATTGGACCTTGAGTGTGTTAGAAATAGTCATTAACGATAATGGGGATAATGAGGATAATGAGGGTTTTTTTGTCAGGAGCTGCTACACTCTTTCTATGATGTTGGCAAATCATTTCTGGTAACACCGTAATTGGGATTAAAATATGACAACCAATGGTGGCTCCATTAATAGCAATACATGAGAACGACGTTGGGACCACTCACGCCTCAGACCAGAGTCATTTATTTACAGGCGGGGAGAGCAGCCAGCTGCAGACAGCTGCAGACACACAGATCGTCCTTTCCCACTCCAACCTCCTCTATACTCCCAATTCCCATAAATATCTCCCATGACATAACGTATCCATCCTTCTCAAGCAACACGTTTTACATAAAGTGCATCTTTTTTCTATCCGAGTGGTCATTGTCTTGTTTAACCAACACAACGGATCCAAAACAAAGGCCTTAACACGCCAGGAGAGATAGTCTGTGATAGTAGTGGTTAGGGTGTTTACCTCTCGGCCGAAAGGTTCTGGGTTTCAATCCCAGCCGGGCGTCCTTGAGCAAGATCCCTACCTGCTCCTTAAAGGTGCGGTGTGTAGGTTTTAGTGGCATCTAGCGAGTGAGCGGGTGAGGTGTAGCCTAGAAATCTAGACGCCCCTAGCGGCAGCAAATTTAATTTGCAGCCAGGGTCAGTCGAGCACTTGGTTTGCGCTGCTGGAAACAGAAAATCTCTCAGACCAATCACAGCATGAGGGGCGGAGTCGAAAGCCGGACTACCATGACGACAGAGTTGCGACGGTTCCGTGTTAGAGGTAAACAATGGCTGCTGCTGCTGGCGAACGGCTGTCTTTCCACTCGGCTTTGGCCGCGACTCTTCAAGACTTGAAGTTAACATTTTCTTTGAGAAAAGAACAAAGAACGGCACTGAAGTCTTTCCTCGAAAAGAAATATGTATTCTGAGTTTTGATTAATTACGTAGTCAGAGCCGTCGCTCTGACTACGTCACCTTCTTCGTTGCTCTGATTGGTTGTAGCGCTATCCTATTGCGTGCAGAGGGAACTTGAAAGACAACCGTTTATCCCGCCCACACTGCCAATGGAGCAGTGCCAGACCTTACATCTTTCTGATGTGGGTCTGGCTTGCCAGGCTAGTTGAGGTGGCAAACTGCAACCAACTGAATACCAGAGACAAAGACATTTAAAGACATTTCATCGTCAGCTAGATTCATCTACTGGGGGTGGGGGGGGGAGTTTTCTGTGGCCTTGTATACACAGTACACCGAACCCAGTGGACAGGAAGTGACATGTGAATCAGCAAGTGAGTAAAAGAGTATGAGGGGAATTTTGAGTGCTTACATTTTTTTCGCCAAGACTCACCACCTGACTCAGTTGAACACAAAAACCACAATAGCATCAAACTTACAGCAAAGCTTCTCCAAGAGTTTACAGGAACAAAAAAAGGAACGGAAGAAACCTAACTCAAAGCTTGGTCCTACATCCACGGGTCATATTGTATGTAAAAGTGACAAAATGGCCTCTATGACCTTTGACCTGGGATGTAAACATGGTGTAGCAGCTGCTCCTGCCACCTGCCTGACACAGGTAGATGTTGTTTTAAATCCATTTATTGGAGATGGCAAGATGCTATTTGCCGAGCAGATGGTACATGCTGTGCTGAAATTGGCTCTCTCTCTCTCAGTGTGTGTGGTGATAGCAGGGCCCTGATCCGATATCCGTACTTCCATGAGTACACTTAAACATAGTACACTATAACGGTGTACGCAAAGTGTACACCGTTGCACACTCAGCGTTTCGGCCGTTTTGAGTACACACACGGGTCCTTTCAAGTACACTTCTTTTGCCGCGATCATAATCGGAACACCCTACGTACTCAAACTAAGTATACTAAGTACGGGAAGTACGGATATCGGAACAGGGCCGTGGTTTATCCTGGGGGCCGTGATTGCTCTCATGCACCACAGTTCTGCAGCCCCACCCAGACCCAGAGTCTAATCAGTCTGACTCAGGCCAGGTGAGGCTGTAAGCCAGCCATCAACCACACACACACACACACACACACACGCATGGGCTTGAGCTTGGCCAATGAAAAGGGCCATATGTAGATTAAATACTTCATCGTACCTTTGTAGAGGAAGTTGAAGGCACGACGAAGATGAAGAAACTCCACAGAGGCCTTTTCCAAAGATTGCACTAAACCAAGCCTAAGGGTTCACAAGGGTTCAGCTAAGGGTTTACAGTTGAAATCAATATCCTATTGACGTCGTTTATTCGTTTGCTTTGCAATTTAAACTCTACCGCCGCTTTGCATTCTGGGATCCCATGGGGACTAGGTCACTGTGAACGAGCGCCAAATGAGAAGAGCGCAGGCCGGACAATTAAGATCCCTCGCCCGGCATTCCTCAAATAGCAGATGACCAGAGGCCAGACCTTCGCATCCCGGAGGGCTAAACTTAAACCTCTGGTGCCACAGACTCTAATCCTGGCGCTCCCACCGCAGCGGTTATAGGTATGTGTGTGTGTGTGTGTATTGTATTCGCGGGCGTGTTTGTTTGCATGTCTGTCATTCATCTGTTATAGTATTCGTTTGTGTACTGCGCTACGCACAAGCGCTCGCCTGCGAAAAGGCCGGTGACACATGAGCGAAGGAATCGCTGAGCGTCCTCCAAGTCTGCCGGCGCAATAACAACAAAATCAACAAAACGCGCCTAAATAGGACGGACGGTTAACCGGATAAAAGCGACATGAAGTCACTGCCACCTGATCCAAAACACACAATGACCCGATTCCATACGAGGAGGAGTTGCGCATGGCACATCAGAATAGTCATTACAGTGTGCTGAGTCTGCCTCCGCTTTCTTCATTCACGTTTGGGAGTCCGGTAATTTGATGTTTTGCGTGGTTTGAATTGAAACCTTTCGAAATAAAAAGGTGCCAATATGGAAACTATGTCAGACCGTCAAATAACGTGATCCTGCAACAGATGACATTCATTTGGTGTACCCACAGGGCAACGTGTCATTCCAAGAGAGAAGAAGAAGAAGAAGAAGAAGAAGAAGAAGAAGAAGAAGAAGAAGAAGAAGAAGAAGAAGAAGAAGTGGTTTCATGCATTAGCATCCCTACGAATGGAAAACAATGGTAGCAATAAAACAAACCTCTCTGTCCAACGTTAGGTGTAGGTTGCGCGCAGAACCCTTTCTAACTGTTTGGGGGCCCTATGCCAGATACTCTTTTGGGGCCCCTATTTTTTCAAACTCTGAGGTAGAGATTCCTAACTTTTTCATATATTCTGTGACAATGCAGCAGATCTAGATCGTAACCCACCCCGGACCTACTACCGACCACCGGGGGGGGGGGGGGGGGGGGGGGGGGGGTTGCACGATCGTAACCCACTCCAGACCTACGACCGACGGGGGGGGCCCTGGTGCAGTTTGGGGGCCCCCTGGTGGCGGCGGGGCCCTATGCAGCCGCATAGTCCGCATATAGCAAGAAACGGCTCTGGTTGTGTGTCTAACCCGATCTGTCTAAAGTGTGCGGTTGTTGCCTTTCGTAACAAATGCTTTACTCAGTTTAGATTGAGATCCCATCCTGAGCAAACAGGAAGATCGATTTACGGACCACATGTCATAGAAACGTATAGTTTTGAAGAAGTGTGTCAGAAACCGGGCTCAAGATCGTACGCGTGCGCGACACAAAACCACGATCTTTCGTAGAAACAATGCAAAGAGCAAACAAACCGAACAAAAATCATTTAAACTTGACATATATTATTATATTACACATAACACACTACCGTCTGTGCAAAACTGTACATGTGATACACTTCGGTCGAGGTGGTTCACACCTGGTTGTTCACTTTTGTATGAACAAAGATGTTGAAGCGCTGTTTTTTTTCCCTCTTTTTGGTCTATACCTGCCCAACAAAACATCTCTGCTTCAGTAGTGCACTGGCCTCGAAAAAGAGAAAAAGAGTATTTATTTAACCACTTGTTGCGTAGCAACACTTGCAGCCAGTATCTGGGTAAAAAAGACACGTACGCACGCACGGACGCAAAGCAAGCACACACACACACACACACACACACATGCGCCCACATCTAAAAGGTCAGACGTACACAGAAACATCTGCGAGGACAAGGTATGCAGGGATGTAAAGATTTTTATTGGGGAATCGAGCTTCGGGAAAAATACCGATGCTTCCCACACCGTGTGTCGTCTTGTGGCGGGGGGTCAGGTCACACTTTGGACCGGAGCGTCACTCGAATGACCTAACATACACACGTTCACGTTAACAAGTTTCAAAACATTCAAATGACCCCATTTAACAAAGTCACAAAGACTAAAATACCTGAAACGCGAATACAGAATTCTGTGATTTCGTCCCATTTTCACATTTTATTTGTGATTTTCACATTTTATTTGTAACCCTAACCCTAACCCTTAACTTGTGGAAGAGACCTATATCTCTCCGTATATCAGCGTCGGGGCAAACCTTCGCCGGTAACGTGTACACGACGACGGCGACCGACCGTCAGATGCAGATGTCTTCGCCGCGAACGCGATCAAAGCGAGACAGACAAAGTAGAGGGGAGCGGTACCGCAGGGCAGCAACCATCGCTACCATGCAGCCCTTTAATAAACGTGTGATCTGATACGCTACTCCACAGAGAGAGAGAGAGAGAGAGAGAGAAAGGGCCTCCACCCAAAAGCACCCATCCCTATACACTACAGCGGGCCCTTTGAAGATGGCACCCCTCAATAAGGGCCTGGGCGGCACGGGGGGGGGAAACCTGTCTTTTAGGTTGAAAGAGCGCTCGACAGGAAACTGCAAATGAAAAAGAAAAAAAAGGCGGCCATAATAAACGAAGGAGCTGTCAACGAAAGCGTTGGTACCAATCAAAAAAAACAAAAACACCGGCCATTATGTTTCCCCGGGGGGGGGGGGGGGGGGGGGGGGGGGGGGGGTGAACTGGGCGCTGTCGAGAGGTGAAAGAGAGAGCGAGCGGCGCAGTCTGCAGTGTTTCATGTTCAGCTGTGTTCCACCCTCTCATCCGCCAGTTGGCATCTAGATATAATTTAACTGGTGAAAAAAAGGCTTTTTTTTTTTTTATATGGGGGGATGATGATGACGCGATTTGGTCCATGTTCAGTGCTCCCCTCCTGCCGTGTTTTTATATGTGACAGGTTGGGATGATGACAGATCTGGGTCTCGATGACTTAATACATGCGTGCGGTTGGCTACCGGCCTCACAGTGTGTGTGTGTGTGTGTGTGTGTATGTATGTGTGTGTGTGTGTGTGTGTGTGTGCGCGCGTGCGTTTCTACGGGGCACCTGAGTATCGTAAAACACTTTTCTTGTATTCGTTTTTTTTTAGTTCGCCGCGTGTGATGTGGAAAAAACAAATCATTCGCATGCCACGCGCAATACGGTTAATTTTAAAGTCAGCGTTAAAGGGGAGCGGACGACCGGCCAAAATCCACGTCATGAAATCTCCGAAAGCTACTAAACGAAACAAGAAAAAAAAAAAAAACTTCTGAAGAGAGCTAAAACTAGCTCGCCATAGTAACCGACCGACCTCAAGTGATGGCTCATGGAGTTTGCGCCGCCGCAGATGTCACCGAGGAGGGAGCGGGGTTTAACCTCGCGCTAAACCGACGTGTGCGCGTATGGGAAAGCGCCCTGCGACGACCACATGAACACATGAGACTTTCGCTGCTTTAGGTTGCAAACCGATAGGCGTAGCGCGTCTTATCATCATCATCATCACGCGTAAACACACACGCTGCCCTGTGCGCGTATGTGTTCTCGGAGGGGAAGACACACTAAAATGAAAATGCAACATAACAAGCGGGGCTTTAATCAGTCAGCTCCATTGATTTTCCGATTTACCGAAATCTCTCTCGAAATCACTGGTTTTCGCCGGAGCGCCGGACGCCTCTAGTCAGTGCAAACACACACGCGCCATCTAAATACAACATTTGTTGGTCTCTGGTTTGTGCGATGGGCTCGTCGCTACAGAGGCGCATCTCTCTGAGTGGAAGCATTCATTAGGCCTCTGAGCCACCCACGTGCAGTGTACACACACACACACACACACAACACGAAGCTCACATTGGAAAAGCTGTGTGTGTGTTTGTGGGTATGTGTGTGTGTGTGTGTGTGTGAGCGTGCGTGCTTGTGCATGTGTGTACATCCACATTTGTGTGTGTATGTGTGTGTGTGTGTGTGTGTGTGTGTGTGTGTGTGTGCATGCATGCCGGTGCATGTGTGTGTGCATGCACATGTGTGTGTGGGTGTGAGCACGCGTGTTTGTGCATGTGTGTACATCCACATTTGTGTGTGTGTGTGTGTTTGTGGGCATGTGTGTGTGCGCGCGTGCTTGTGCATGTGTGTACATCCACATTTGTGTGTGTGTGTGTATGTGCACGCTGGCGCATGTGTGTGCATGCACATGTGTGTGTGTGTGCACGAGTGTGTGTGTGTGTGTGTGTGTGTGTGTGTGTGTGTGTGTGTGTGTGCATGCATGTGTGTGTACATGCACATGTGTGTGTGTGTGTGTGTGGTTGACGGGGTCTGAGGGTTTCCCTCTACTGCCCGTCTCTGTTCCCAGCTTCTCTTGGAAAATCCCATCTTGGGATTTATGCGAGTGGGTTATGCAGAGCATTTGCCCGGTATGGGCAAATGCGACGGTACACACACACACACACACACTCGGATTCCTAACCTACCTCACACGGCACAGCGATGACAGACGTCAATGTTGTGTGTGTGGACAGAAATGTGGCAAAAGGCGCGGGCAAAAGGTGCATGTAGGGTTGGCTCGGGGTGAATTCTGCTCTCTCAGGTATTCTGGGAACCCAAACACGCACAGCACTGAAGCTGGGATTGTTTTGAACCAAAATGAAGGGCTTCAAATCACCATATCATTTCAAGTGTTTTGTGCCGGTGAACAAGCATCCAGTGTATCCCGTTATTCGGTTCGCACATTCAGGTTCAGTTCTGCTGTTTTCCTTTCGCTACTAAAAATATATATGAAATACCTCGGCAGCCGCTCCAGACAATGTCAGTGTCAATGGACGTCCAACAGTTTGTACTCTGTGTTCTGTTCTCCGGCTGTTTCCGTGAATCGTATGTCGCCGTTTTAACCACATGTCCACCGTCCACCTCGCCCCGGACCACCGCAAGGACACCGCTCATCCTCTAATGTGTCGTTCTGTCGTCAAATACAATGACACATGACCTCAAGTTGACTCATTGTCCCAAGCTGTTGCAGCCATTTCATTGGTGGCCATTGGGTGGCGCTGTGAGTAATAATAATAATTCATTGCATTTATATTGCACTTTTCAAGACACCCAAAGCGCTTTACATAGTGTGTGTGTGTGTGTGTGTGTGGGGGGGGGGGGGGGGGGTATATGACACCTCATCCGCTACCAGTAGTCATAGTAGTCTACCTTAGAGTATAACTAATGGATAAACAGGTGTGGCAGCACAGCAAGGTCTATGGTTTTTGACCGTGAGTCAGGGTATAAAGGTGGTGTGTTGATTTTCAGAGATTTGGTTATAGTATGAAAATAAATGGATCGGCTTATATCCATACGTTTTTTGGCTTTTCGACAGTTGCTGGTGACAACAGAGGACACAAAGAGCCATATTGGAAGCACATCATCTGCACATCTGACATTACTGACCGAAAACAAATGGTGCGTCAACACGAAGTAATGAAACTAATCAAGCAAATATCAAATGTTGATTAATGACGCAAAGGATGCGCATAATGCTCTGTTAGAGTGGTTACCGGTGGAAGAATGGGAAAAACCATGAAATTAGGGAACAGTGCGTGTGTCAAATGTTGGATCAGCCTCAGGCGTCTCAATTAAATGTCCCAGCAGTTGAAGATCAAGTCGATCAAGCGAGTCCTCGTTTTAAATTGCCGTCGCAGCACAAGCAGAAGCCAAGGGCAGCATCGTTAAAAAAGGAAACACGCACTGGTGGAGAAAGAGGAGGAATCGGTACGCGAGGAAATGGAGCAAGTGGCAGCGGACGCCGAGATTGAAGCCTTTCAGGACTAGCAGTTTTCGGAGTCAAAGGCCAAAAGAAACAACCGTTCATGGAGATCAAGGAGTCCATAACGTCCATGGAAAATACAAATGTGCCCGTCACAAGATTTAGAAATGACTTAAAAAAAAGTTTCACATGGAATTGATAATTACAGGTTGCACCATTAAATGTCTGAATTGCTGATACAACAAAGGGCAAGCCAACTTCCACCAAGGGAAATGCCAGTTTTTTAAGGTGACCTTTTAAAATGAAAAAGTTTTCATGCAAGCCTTTAAATCACTGTGTTGGAAGCGTGTACTTCCTGGAAAGATACACCAGAGGGCGCCCACGAGTCCTCGCACAAAGCTGTTCACACGTGGGTGCTGAGAGAGGCGCTGAGACAGCCAAAGGCCTCCTGCCAAACATCACTGCAGCTTGCATGGAAATGGTTGTCAACGAGATGCAAACTGCAAACAGCAAACTGTTTCTACGCGCCTCAACCCTGCTGATGTTGAGCGATTATTGTAGAAAATAATGCTCTTTGTGATGACAGTTTTGTTTAGTTTTGATGAGTTTTAACTGCTAGGACCGAGGCGTTGTCCGATGTACTCCGGGCGATTTTGATTTTCGATGCGCTCCACGACTTGAGGGGACCGTTCAGACTCACATCGCGTGTGTGATATTCGTGAAAAAAAAACAAAAAAAACACAAACCCGAGCTTCAATGACGTGCACTTAGCAGACCATCAAGTCAAGCTCTTGTCTGATCCAGTGTTTTGGGGACATACAAACCACAGACAGAGCAATGCATATAGGGGTGTGTATCGTTTCAATTTGATCGATTCCGCTTATCGAGTCCGGTTCTTATCGGCTATCTGTCCCCATTCCAGTATTTTTTGGAGAGAAAGAAAAAGAAACAAAATCAGCCGACCTTTGTTCTTGGCAGATTTAGGCTGTCAGTGAACTGTCAAGGTTTCTTTTTCCCCTTCATTTATAAAAATATTACGCTTTCTTATGAGGAATGATCAACAAAAACAATTACAAACAAACCAACTAAATAATGGAAAACGTTACGCCAATGGACACCGGCGGCGGCGAGGTGTGTGTTGATGTGTGGCTCCGTCTGGGCCTCCGATGGACGGATAAGCTTCTGGGAAAACAGAGAGTTTAACGCCACATTTCAGATACAACATCGCTCATTATAACGCTCATGAACAAAGCAGGGTACTAGCTTTAAAATGTATTACAAAGTTGCTGTGGGGTCGTCACTATGGGGACCAGAATGTGACGAGGACCAGGAGGAGGACTAAAACTTACATCCGTTTTGTTGTTAACTGATTGAGGTAAATCGAAGGTTTGTTTCGCCTAATAGGGTACATCTCTGCACAGATGATGAGCCGGCCTAGACAGTTGTTCAGGTCTGTTCCCTTTTTTAGACACTAGTCCTCCTTGGGGAAGCAAATGAACGCTTTGAGTTAGTGTTAGCGTGCTAGTTAGCCTAGCATAGCTCGACCTGCTATCGCCACACGTTGAGGTGGGAAATTTGCACGTGGGCAGGCGAGCCCTGGCATCGAAATGGCTAAATCCCTGCAAAAGAAAACACGTACAATACGTGCCATTTTCAGCGCGTTTCGGCTCGGAGGTTGTCGTTTCACGTAGCGATGGGGGGGGGCCTTTGAAAAACGGTAAAAATGGAAAACACGCAGACAGCGGAAAGGGGAGGAGAACGTCGACTGAAATAGTCGCCCAACGGCGGACTTACGCCAACAACTTACATCTGGTGCGTCAGACGAGTGCTTTTGTGTGACTGCCGGATAATTGAGGCGAATAGAGCAATTTAGGCAATTTATTAAACTTAAGTTGAATAATCAAAACTAAGTATTTTATTTTCTATAAATATTACGGCGTATCACACACACACACACACACACACACACACACACACACACTCACACACAGCTTTTGAATTATAAGCACTGCACAAACACGGTACACTCAAAATTACAATGTTACGATGCAAAAACAAATACATTGTTTTTGCATCTTCTCATTACAAGATGTAATTGGTCTATCTGTACACTTAGACTGCAAACTATGACATAACATTATGAACACATAATATTTCACCTCTACACTAAGAATTAGGTACTATTGTCCTTGCCACACACAAAACACACACATGTACACCCTGCTCTCCCCCCCCACACACACACACAGACCCATCCACACACACACACACACACACACACACACCCTGCTCTCCCCCCACACACACACCGACCCATCCACACGCACACACACACACACACACCCTGCTCTCCCCCCACACACACACAGACCCATCCACACACACACATGCACACACACCCTGCTCTCCCCCCACACACACCAACCCATCCACACACAAGCGCGTGCGCGCACACACACACACACACACACACACACACACACACACCCCTCTATTGCCCGACCGTGGCCACGGGGTCAGCGCGTCCCTGGGCGCTGAAGAAGGACAGTTTATCCAGGTAGGTGAGGGCCTTGCACGCCACCAGGCCGTAGTACGTCTGTATGAGGGAGCACGCGCCGTCCGCCTGGCCCACGTCGGCCCACGCCGCCGCCAGCCCCTCGGCGTCCATCCCCGCCGAGGAGAACATGTAGCGGTAGCAGCAGTCGTTGTAGCGGATGTGCTTGTCCCCGGAGAAGCGGGCGCTGTGCGCGGGCGCCACGCCGGCCTTGCGCGCGCACAGCCCCACGAAGACGTCCGCCGGCAGGGGCGCGCCGATCGCCTCGGACGCCACGTACGCCTTGCGCACCACGTCCTGGGACAGCACGTACGCCGCGCCGGCGCAGTAGTCGGGCAGGTACCGGTCCGGGTAGAGGCGCGCCGGCAGGTAGCCGGGCCGCGCCGGGTCGCGGCCGGGGCGGTCCCTCTGGATGACCCGGCCCAGGTAGAGGTCCTCCGGGTGCCGGCGCAGCCCCAGCAGGTAGCCCCCCAGGGCCGGCAGGTTGACGAACACCGAGTCCCGGGTGAGCAGCACGAAGCGGGCCGCGGGGCAGAAGGCGACCACCCAGCGCAGCGCCAGCACCACCCGCTCCTTGGGCCCGCTCGGGGAGGAGGAGGAGGAGGAGTCGGCCGTCGTCGTCGTCACGCGTCCCTGCACCACGTCGCCGTGGCGCTCCGCCTCGCGCGCCAGGGCCTCCTGCACCGCCGCCGGCGGCGTGCGCGCGGGGCCCACGAAGAAGAGAGCGCGCACGGGGAAGCCTCGCACGCGCGTCCGATTGGCCCAGGTGCGGCGCACCGCGTCCCGCGCGCTGGCGTTGGCCGGCGCGCTGAAGACCAGCGCCAGGAGGAAGAGGTCGGGGTCGAGGCAGGCGCGCGGGTTGGCGATGACGTAGGCCCGGGAGATGTTGTTGTTGTCCCGGGCCGGGTTCAGGTCCAGCTTGCGGGCCCTCTCCCTCACGTCCAGGACCTGGGCGTCGGTGTAGACCCCCGGGGTGGGCTGCAGCAGGTACTCCTCCACCAGGTCCGCCCCGAACAGCAGGGCGTGGAAGAGGAGGATGTTGAAGAGTAGGAAGCACCACTGGTGGCTGCGCAACCTGCACAGAGAGAGCTGGGCCAGAGCATAATAACAGAGTCCACTATGACTATACCGGGCAATACCCGGTGGGCCGATGCACGTCTTTGGGCCGGCCCAGGACTGTCATCATTAAAATACATGAATAAATAAAAAAATAAAAAAGTATATCGTTTTTAATCGACCGCAACGGTATCTGAGACACGAAACGCGGCCCATTGGTTGATTTTTTTTGAAGGACATTGGGCTAGTCCAATGAAATCTCTCAGCTCTCGTTGGCCCGCCCCTCCCCTCCCTCCTGATCATTTGTCCTGACCGGGGGGTGGTGTGTTACAACCCCCCCCCCCGTCGGTCATCAGTGGTGGGCCGGTCCAGGAGAAAATTGCCAGGGCCGAATTTTGTTCCCAGTCCGACCCCTGACACCAATAAGCTATATATTGTTGTTCACTTTTACAGGACTGTTAGTAACTAAAAATACTCACATCCTATACTCACAAATGATGTGCTTTTATAAAAGCACATCATTTGTGACATGCAATCAATCAATTGCACTCCATGTAGCGGAGTGCAATTAAGAATGGTTCGAGTCATGCTGTGCTTTTAACCCCCAACAACATCAACAAGTCAAGAATAAACTACAAAAAAATATCAAATGTCAAACATTACATCACCACAAAATCCCCCACCAATCAAATGATACGATGGTCTGTAAAATAAACATACATAAACATATTACCTGCATGGTCGTGGCCCAAAGAAATAAACCATTGATTGAAA